>JAGMWU010000035.1:244712-786959 GCA_018697195.1 Certhia americana | reverse complement strand
CGCCCCGGCCGGGCTGCGCAGCTGAGGGAACCACTGAACATGGCAGTTCCCGCCCCTCGCTGGGACCTGCTGGGTGAGGGGAAGGAGAGAATCCTTGGCTGTACCACTGCGGGCCTTGCGGGTGAGGACCACATGAGGCCACTGGCGCTCTCCTCGGCACCCTCTGGCTCCTCCCAGCCGATCGCGGCGGGATCCCAGCGCAGCATCCTAGCGCTCCATCCCGCTCGCTCCCCCGGCGCCAGGGCGCGCTCCCCACCCGCCTCTTTCCCCCCTCGGCTCCCCCCCGCGCGGCGAATGGTGCGAGCCGCAGGTGTGGCCGGCGGGCCAAACCAACAGCGGGCGGGGGGGGGAATCGGCGCGGCGGGAGGGCGGGACGGGACGACGGGACGGGGCTGGCAGCGGGCGCATCACCGGGAGCGACGCGGGCGGAGCGGCCGCCGCGGGAGATTGAAGTGCCGGGGCCGCGGCGGGGCGAGGAGGAGCGTGAGGTGCTGCTGCCGCCGCTGCCAGCGTCGCCCGTAGGGAGGCGAACAGGAGGAGGGGGCCGGTAGGTGCCATGGGCCGGCGGTAGCGGGAGTGCGGCCCCGGCGGTGCCGGTGCTGGGAGGGGCGGGCAGGGCTGCGGCCGCGGCTCCGGGAGGCCGCCCCTGCCAGGGTGCCTGTCCCCGGCCTGCCCCGCCGAGCTGCGGGGGGGAGAAAGGCGTGGCGAACCGGGAAAGGGCGCGTTCCAGGCGGGGGAACACCGGGCTGCTCTCCCCAAGGTTGCTGGCTCAGGTGTTGGGACAGGCAGGCCGTGACCTGGATCACAAAACCAATCTTGGTTTAAAAATAAAGTTAGATTTTTTTTTTTTTTTTTTTTTTTCTGCCCCTGAAAAATTTTTTTCAGCTTGAGTCAGCTTCCTGGGCTGATTCAGGGTAGGGGCAGTGAGAGGAGAAACTCGTGGCTGGAGATGCTGCACGTGGTACAAGTGCTGGTTGAAAGTGTTAATAAAGCCAGTGGCTAATTAGAACATCTGTATTAACTCTAATTAAGAGCATCTGTAGGAACTCCAATTAGAACATCTGTAATAACTCGTGAGTTATAATTTAGTAGTTCTTATCTTGATGGAGCATTTATTTTAATGCTGAGGTGTTTCAGGTGCCTTTGGGTGGGTGCGTTTCTCCCTGAGCCTTAGCAAATATGCATATGGAGTAGATTTCTTCATTGAGAGCTTAACTTCTATAGAAATGGATTGATTCGTGTATAGCAGCACTTGGAAAAAGCTCTGTGGGTCATAATCACTTGATGAGCATCAGGGGCTGATTGCAGGAAGAGCAGGATTTTAGGACACTGACAACTAGACGACTTTAATGCTCTAATTTTCTGTGTATTCACTTATCAGAACCACATTTACATCTTGTCACATACTGAATGGCTGGTGTGTATAGGCATTCTTGAGTCTAACAGATGTGATGAAAGGCATTTGCCCTTCCCCTCACCAGCCTTTAGAATCACAATGACAAAAGGCTGAAATATATGAGAAGACAGAGTTGTTAAATATTAGAGCATAGTTCTTCTTCTAAACATGACATATAGAGTGAGGAATAAATAGGGTATGCCTAAGAAACTCTGTAACGGGACACCAGTTTGATAGGTCTCAAAAGCATCTTTCCAAATCAGTTTTATCTACAGAAGAAGCAGTTCTCACATGCAGGACTCTGCTAGCCCGAGTGCCTTGAGTGAATGCAGTAGCTGAGTCAGTGGCAGCAACTGTTTATAGTTCAGTCTTGTTACATGACCTTTCCCATCTTGTGGGGAAAGCTGCTTCAGAGCTTTCCCTCCAGCTCCTTGCTGGTGCTTTTACCCCTTTCCTTGTCTAAAACATCCATCCCTCTGCTGCCTCACTAGCTTACTGTGTCTTGGAGGTTTGGCTGTGGGTAGAGCTTTGCTTTCACTTGTTTCACTTTCTGTTCTCCTTGTGTACAGAGATCCCAGGAACTGGCATTTGTTTCTTGTTCCTTTCTGGCAAACCTGAGCTTCTGTTAGGAAAGATGGTGTGATGCTGCTTCTGAGGAGCTGGTGGAACACTATACTTGGGCTGGCTTGTAACTTGTGTTTCTTAAATAAGTTACTTACTATGACCTAGGGATCTCAAGTCACCACCCTCCCTAGGCTTATTGCTGTCAGCTGAAAGTAAAAATCAGGGTTTCCATTCAAGTTGCCTTACAAGTTTGAAGAGCATCTTTTCTTGTCACATTTTGTGCATCGAAACCTTTTAAATCCTGTTTACTATGCCAAGCAAAACTTAATCATGCAATTGTGATGCAAATATTTGGGCTTCTTACAACTAAGAGTGGCATACAAGAAAAGTAATGCATTTAAAGTATCGAATGGTTGTGTGTGGCTTTTTAAAATCCATTTTAAATTATGCCCTCTTTTACTATCTTGGTTTTATTTTCATCTTCTTTCCTGCAAGTGGATTAAAAAATAATCTTACAATCTCATCTGTGGGCTGGGAAACCCCAAACGAAACAAAGCCTAGCTAAACACACAAAAATGTGAATTAGGTTCCAGATAAAATCATAGAACGTGAAGGGGTTGGAATGGACATTAATGATCATCTAGTCCCAATTCCACTTCCCTGTGCAGGAACACCTCCCACTAGAGCAGGTTTCCCAAGGCCTCATCCAACCTGGCCTTGAACACTTCCAGGAATGGGGCATCCACAACCACCCTGGGCAGCCTGCTCCAGTGTCTCACCCCTCTCACAGAGGAGAATTTCTTCCTAATATCTAACCTAAATTTTCACCCTGTGAGTTTGAACCTGCTACTTCTTGTCCCATCACTATAGTTCCAAGTCCCTCTTCTGCTTCCTTTTAGGTCTCCTTCAGAGACTGGAAGTTTGTTGTAAGATTTCCATGCAGCCTTCAGGCTGAACAGCCAAAACTTTCTCAACCTGTCTTTGTAGGGGAGATGCCCCAGTCCCATTCCCAACTTCGTGGCCTCCTCTGGGCTCGCTCCAACAGCTCCATGTCCTCCTTGTGCTGGGAGCACCAGAGCTGGACACACTATTCCAGGTGGGGTCTCAGCGGAGGGGAGTAGAGGGGGAGAATTCCCCACCCCCTTTCCCTGCTGCCCACGCTGCTTTGGAGGCCACCAGGAAACATTTGGCTTTGTGGGCTGCGAGCGCGCACCGCCGGGTTATGGTGATTTTTTTACCAACCACCCCCCCGTGTGTTGGTTGTAAACTGCGAAGCAATGAAATGATCCTCACTGCGAATAAGGCTGACAGCCCGGCCCCGGGCGCTGTGTCCGCCTGCTTCTGCTTCCTCCTCCTCCTCCTCCGGGACTACGGCTCCCAGCAGCGCCCGGGCTGAAAGTGAAAATAAGCGCCAGGTTACGCTCCTGTTTGCGCCCTCCCCTCCTCTCCCTCCCTCCCTCCCGGCGGGCCGCACGTGTCCTTCCTTTCCCTTTTGTTTTCCGCCCGCAGGCCGGCTGCAAGCCCGGGACTCGCCCGCTGCCCTCAGCACCGGGACCCGCCGGAGCCGCCGCCGGCCCGCCGCAGTGACGGAGCTGCGAGTCCGGGCTGCGCAGGAAACTTTGCCGCTTCTCTCCGCGCTCCCTACATGCGAGTGGACAACGTGAAGCCGGTTGCTGCTCTTCCTGCCGCTCCCGTTCCTGCTCCTGCGGCTGCCGGCGGGCCAGCGCTGCTCCCCGCTTGGGCTGCTGCACCTGCGCTCGGCCCCGGAGCTGCGCCGCGGCTTGTCCTCGCCATGTGGGACTAGGAGGGGTGCGGCGATCTCCTGGGTGAACATGGATGCGGCGGGCAGGGCCGGCGGAGGGGAGCAGAGCCATCCCGGCAGCGGAGGGGACGCCCCCGGGGACACGTCCATGGACCGCTACCTGCGATCTCAGGGCTTGTACAGGAAGAAGGTGGCCAAGGATGGGTCCTGCCTTTTCAGGGCTGTGGCCGAGCAGGTAACTGGTTACATAAACAAAGCTCCTTCTCACGAAAGCATGGGAGGTGGATCTCATTAGTGGGCTGGTAATTGGTGTTAAAAAGCAGACAGGTATAGGTTAAAGTTGTGCGGTCATGTGCCAGTGAAAAACGTGACTTTATTAAAATAATTTCCACCTTGCGAGGGGAGAGAAGTTACGTGTGTACAGCTGCCTCCTGCCACCAAGAAATCCTTATCTGTTTTGACCTTCCACCGCCTCCTCAGAGCTTTTTTCAGTGTAAGGGCTCAACATTAGAATACAACTGCTGGGTATGAGATTCTCTAGGAAAAGGAACTTAGTGGAAAGAGCTGAAAAGCCACGTTCTTAGTTTTGTAAATTAGTTGACTATAAAATTAGAGAAAGTGAGTAATTTATTTTCTGTTCTTCCTGTTGAATTCCCCTCCCCCATTTCAGTGTTAGTGTTAAAGGAAAAAAGCGACAGCGTCATCTTGTCTTAAGTAGAAGCAAACAGCAGTGGGAGCTCTGGTGCTTCTGATTGTGGGAACCCAGATTCCTGTGCTAATTATACCCACATCACTTTTAAAAAAAAAATTCCTTTCCCCACTGAATTGATAAGTTCAGGCAAGCAAACACTATTGATTAGAAGCGGTTGTTTTTTTAATCTCAAGGGAATATTTTATATATATATATATATCAGTAAAATATATATTGGTATTCTGACTTTTTAATTAATACATAAAAAGTTTCTCTCACACTCCAGTGTTGATAGAGCTTTTTTTTAGCTATTACATACTTAACATCCCATTTCTATTATGGAATCATTTAGGTTGGAAATGACCTCTATAAAAGCAAGGTCTTTAATTCAGAGTTATTAAGTGTTTATCTGCAAATTTGATCTAACTTGTGTAGCCTTCATTCAGAAAAACTGAATTTGGAAGCAATTTATTTTGAAGGTGGTGTGTAAGGACTGCAAGAGACCCTGCAACTTAAATTGTCTGGAGCTTCCCTACGTTGTACTGAGATAACTTGGAACCTGTGATGAAAGCAATAGTTTTCAGTAGAGATTTGAACAGGAGGTAGAGTGTAGGTGTCATATTGGGAACTGAATTCCTGGCTTGCAGAAAAGTGTTTGGGCAACAGGCCTCTTGAAGAGAAGGTAAACATGCACTGTGAGACTTGGTTGGATTTCATTTGAATGAATGCGTGGTTGGTAGGTGATTTCCTCATCCATTCCTGCTGTTGCTCTCTTCAATTAACTGAAGTCTTTTACAAAGGAGGCAGTTAAAGGTTAACAATAAATGGTATTCATTTGCTTCGTAAATCCTCATGAAATTGAAGGTTTGAATTTAGCAAACCAGTGAATTCTGCAGTTACTTAATTTTTTATTAAGTAATTGAGGTTTGACTTGCCTGAAGATGTTGCTGCTGAAGGAGTATGCATATTAAATATTCTTAAAAATAAAACTAGAGTATTTCCAAGCCTGTGTTTAGACAGCAGTCATTAATTATTTGTTGCCTGTCATCAAAACTCCTGGGATCCAATGTCACCTTGTTCTCTTTCTCCTTTGGTAGGTGTTGCACTCTCAGTCTCGGCACATTGATGTTCGGATGGCTTGTGTAGACTATCTTCGGAAAAATAGGGAGAAGTTTGAAGCAGTAAGTATTTTTGTTTTCTTTGTCAGCATTTAAGAAAAGCTGCTTTATTCTTTCCACATTGGTATATTCTGCACCTCCCTGTGTTTGTGGCAGTATTCCTCGTAGCTAGATACCAGTTGGTGCTATTTAATTTAATTAGCACATATGTGGTAGTAAGTCATTTTCATAAGCCTTGAGAGACTTGTGTGTTTTTGGACTGATGTGGTGTGGGAGAAGTTTTTAATGCTCGTGAAGAAAGAAAAGCAAACTTAATCTTCAGTATTCTATAGTAAAGCTACTTTAATCTGGATTTTAGTTTAGTATAATGCCTGCTTTAATAAAAGTCATAAATTGTTCTTGTTTTGCTAATTGATTGCTTTTCCAATATATAAGGGATTTTACTGATGAACTTAGTGAATTTTTTTCAGCGTCTGCAGTTTATTATGCATTGATACTGTAGGTTTTTTCCCCTAAACATCCGTAACTAAGCTTTTCATCAACCATGGATGTAAAATATGTTGATATTCATTATACTTTGTCAATGCTGTCTATGTTAACATTACAAATTCTTTTTTTTTTTTCTCTTCCTTTTAAAAGAGCATTAATCAATAATGGTGCTTCTGTTTGTGTTTGTATGGGTTCTAGTGTATATGTTACCTGGTTTCCAGGACAGACAAAAGGGCTGTGAGTTTGTGTAAGGATTTGCTACTAGAAGATTGTTGCTCTCTTTTTCTTTTCTGAATTTACCCAGACCCAAAATACAAAGCCTGTTTTAGGTATGCACTGGTATAGGGAAGAGAAGGAAAGCAGGAATAAGGGTGTGTCTTCATGCTGTAAGTTCTGACGTAGTACCCTCAACTCAAATGTGAGTGATCACATGAATGTGGAAGTTATCAGAAATTAATGATATAAAATACACAGCAGGTATCTCTGGGACAATGCTGCTCTGACTTGACTCTTTCTGGTTGTTCCTAACTCTTAGATGTCTCTTTTCTTTATTTTTTCACTGCTGACTTTTTAATCCCTTTCTTTCCAGAATTACCCCGCTCACTCCAATATCTGCTTCTTCCTTCTGTTCTCTTGTTCCATTCTGTAGTGTTTTGAAATGCCATGCCCTTTTTGACTCTTAAGTATATGCTGTTTCCCTTATTGTTGTTTCCCATCCCTGCTTTGTTAGCCTTAGCTGGTTTTAGAATGGTTTTAGTATTGATTTGGTCTCTTTCATCCAAACTCCTGGTCCCAGTTTTCTTTTTTTTTTCCCTCAAACATTATCCCAAGGTATTACCTCTCCTCTGGCTTTGCTGTCCTTCTGAAAAGTCTCCTTTCTAAGTTTCTTGTGAGAGTGGGTGTTTCATATTTGTTCTCATTTCCCAGTGTTCTTTCTCCCATGGGTACCTCACTTTAGCTCTGCTGCTCTCCTTTGCTGCCTCTGTTTCCCACTCTGCTTTGTGTTTTCTGTCTGGAATACACCACTATCTCTCTTTAAAAAACCCAAACAGCATAAACAACAAATGCCTCTTTCCCTAATCTGGTTCATGTTCACTTGATGCCTCCTCAGTAGTTGTGTTCTATTGACATGATGGTGCTTCGTGAAGTTCCTCTTCTCTCTGTCATAATTTCAGCTTTGTGTCTTGCTTTCCACTGATACTGTTGGAACCAAGATTTCAGGAGTGTAGCCACCACCTTCATTCTATCCTCAGCCTTTCTTGAAGTGTTATCTTGAATTGCTGCTGTGTTACATTCATTCTCTAGCTCTTCAGTTTCCTGTGAGAACTTCCTGATGTCCTTCTTTTCTTCCTTTTGTGCGTTATCTTCAGGTCTTTTAATTTTGACACAAAAGTAACTGCTGGCTGTGATCATGTCTGGCTGATCCACCTTTTTAACTTCACACCTGATTGATTCTATCTAAATTAAAAAATTGGGTTAGGCTTGTTAGTTCTCACTTCAGGATGGCTAAAGCAGAACTTCTAATCTCACTACTCCACTCAGTTCTCCTTATTATCTTGTTTCTTAATCACTGTGGGTAAAGAGTAATTTAGCTTGTAGCTCAAGTTCATAAAGGGATTTCCCTCTTGGTTTGCACCTCTGTGGATATTTATTTCAAGTAAATCAAGCAGATTGTGACTAAAGAGCAATTCTTAAAAGCAGTCTCTCTGTGGCCAGTATTGCTGAAACACTTGGAATTTGTCTCAACTACTGCAGCATCTCTCTCTGCTCTTGGCAAATGTGAATTTGGCCTCTTCATGCTTTAGGGAGTGCAGTTGAATATCGCTTTCTTGGGTTGGCACTTGAAGTGTAGCCTGTTTGCATCCTTTGCTGAAAGTAAAAGCAGTTTGAGGTGATACAGAACAGAGGAAAAAGTTCTGTATGAGTTGGTAGTACTAGATCTTACCACTGCTTCCATACTATGGCACTGACTCCTGTTTCTGATTGTCCATTGCTGTTTATTTAACAAGATAACCTGAATTTAAGTCCACAATTCCTCTCTTTAGTGATGCTCTGCATGCCTGAGATGAATTGCCCATAAACATCTACATGAGATCATCTTTGCTTTCTTCCAGATTCCCCATTTGGCTGCTGAGTTTCTTTTTGTGTGGTTTTGTTTGGTTTATTTTGACTGGTGCAATGATTTTGAAAGCTGTTTATGTGGTTATTTTTCTGCAAGGCAAACCTATGTGTTTAACTTTTCATTCCTTCCTCTCAACATCCCTTTACATTTAGGTTATAAGCTTTTTGAGGGCAGGGAAGACTTCCATTTCCAATGGTGCATTCCCATTGGAACAGTGGGCCACAGGTTGGGGATTCCATATGCTGCACTATTAAAAATGACTAATTACTGCTGGTTTTTTTTTTTTTTTTTTTTTATATACAGTTCATAGAGGGGCCATTTGAAGATTATTTAAAAAGTCTGGAAAATCCACAGGTATGTTTAACTTGATTTTTAATAGAAAGCAAGTGTTTCTGTTGAAGTTGATGGCTAATTGGATTTTTTTTTCCTCTGAAGTGTTTTTGATTGAGCTTTGGAGGTCTTTGAATTACATGAATATGTAGTTTTATGTATGTACTCTCTGCTGTAAAATGATTTGGGGAACTGTGTTTTTATGTCTTGCTGAACTCCAGATTCATTGTTTATATCTTTATTTTCAACAATGATTTCTTGCATCTCTTGATTGCTTACGAGGATTGTGTATTTGTTTCAACTTAGTTTTTTTTTGTTTTCAATACAGGAATGGGTTGGACAAGTAGAAATAAGTGCCCTTTCTCTTATGTACAAGTAAGAAAACCTTTCAATATGTTTTACTGAGATAATTTCTGTTGTTTTGTGAGTAAATCAGTTGGAAAAACAAAGGTAGAGTTATGTTATACCATACCATAGTCATCCATAAAATGATAAATATATTTGAAAAGTGCAGCTGTCAAGGCATTAAATAAAAATAGAAAAGTGAGTTTAGAAAATGACATTTAATCTGGGATGTGAATACAGGTTTGCAATAATGCCATGTATCTCACCTCCACAGCCAGTTGTGGGTAATCTCATAGAGTTTGTATTTTGTTAATATTCTAGTTTTTCTGTTAAAATTGCTTTTCTTGTTTCTCACCATGGCTTTAGTACTAACCCTGTTGCTCATAGGCAAGCTGTACCCTTTTCCTATCTACTAAACCTTCACAAAGTAGTGAGAAACAATGTGCTGAATATTTATAACTGCTTTCTAATTATGGTGCAAGGGAGTGAGTAATCCACAGCATCTTCACTATCTGCTGTTTATAAAGCCATTAAAAATTCAGAATTTCAAAACATTTAATGTAAATTAATGGCTTTGTCTATTGATGGGACAGCTGATAAGAGGACAGAATCAAACTAGTTAAATATTACCTTTGGGCACTTTTGAGTGATACGTGTGGGAAATTGCATGGTGTTCTATCTTTGCATTTTGTGCCAGCTCAGAGTTGTGTGTCCTGCATGGATGGGGGAGGACTGAGCTGCAAGTCAGAGCAAAGCTTGGCTCAAGAGGCTTAGTGGGAAGGTCTGATGGTTACACTGAGCCAGGTTGTAGAGGGTTATAACTCAATTTAAGTCAGAATTGGATGCTTAATCACATCAGAAACTGGATGGTCACGATCTATTGTATTTCTGGTCATGAGGAATGCGTTCTCATAAACAGGAGTCGTTTATTTTGCAGTCATGCCACACCTGGTGTCCAAGGCCAGAGCTGATAAATGAATAGAGGCAAATCCTGGCTGATAGTAGTGGGTTTTTAAAATTTCCATTGAAAGCATCCAGGAGGGTTTTGTGGCACAGATGCAACTTTTATGTAATATTTCACTGCAGAGGTGAAACACTACACAGGGATAGTTATTGCTGTGCTTGTTTTGGGAAGACAGGCTTCTGAAATTGAAATGAAAAGACAATTTAGAGTCTTGGGGAAAGTAGGAATAGTGGTGGAGGTAGGAGGAAAGAATTGCTCCCTCTCCTGCTTGCTGGCAGACTCAAGGGAAGTAAGAATTTCCTGTTCTGTTCCAATAAGTGACTTTCAGACTTTTCAAGCATAGAATAGAAATTCAGTATACATTGGTTTGATTTCGCTTTCACTCCTCAGACCTCTCACAAATATAGGTTGGTTATCTAGTAAATATTTCTTTGCTCCCTGAAGTGGGTGGGTCTTGTTTTCCTCTCAGAATTGCTTTTTCTGAGTGGTTGTAAAAAGTTGGTTTTGTTTTTTTTTAATCCAGAAACTGAATATACTCAATTACTTTGCAAGACTGCTAACAGTTTTGACTGTGTGAGGAAGAAGTTGAAGGAAGTGACAGGTTGCTAAGCAAAAAACTCTTAAGAGAACCCTGTGGATGAAAGCGAGAGAGAGAAAATATTTAAGTTTAAAATCATGATAGAGATTGATTATAGCAGAGAAACCACTAGGTGTTTTCTGTGGTTATGTATCTTCCTTGAATTTGACTTCAATGCTCAAATTTTTATTGATACTGTTTTTAAAATAAATTCTTCACTGCTACTTTTTTTTTTTCCCCCAGGAAAGATTTCATAATATACCAGGAGCCCAATGCTTCTCCTTCACGTGTAACTGAAAATGGCTTTTCTGATAAGGTAAAAAAAAAAAGATAAAAAAAAATTTATGGCTATTGGACATGCTGAAGTAAGACTACTTTATAAACAGCAAGTAGACAACATTCAATTGCATGTGAATTTTATTATTAAACACAATGAAATGTTCTGAGAATTCAATTTTAGCAATTTATTTTGTACATGTTTAATGCAGATGTTTTGTTAATACATGTAACACTTCTTTTTAAATAGGTGGGATGTGTTTAGGGTGTGGCATGTCTTCCTACTAATACAAAATTCTGGGAAAATCAATTTTCAGGCACTAGTCTCTGTCTTAAAATTTTTTTTTGCTTTTTTTCAAATTCTGCTTGATTGAAAGGACATCCACCAAACATTTTGATTGTTTTATTGATACATTGAGATCCTGAGGGATAACAAAGCAAATGGGTGCCTTAAATTGAATTTAAAGGTAGTGGTTATGAAAAATCAAGTGGGATGCAAAGCCTAAAATATCCATGTGATTTTTTTTTTAATAGGTATTGCTGTGCTTCTCAAATGGAAACCACTATGATATTGTGTATCCCATAGAGTATGCAGAGAAGGCTGCTCTGTGCCAGTGTAAGTACTAAGCTGTTAGTTACAAACAGATTTTTACCAAAAATCTTAAATCTATCAGTACAAGTTTCAGGAAAAGGCTCTGTATGTCATTTTCAGTAGCTTGGTTTTCAGTTTGAGTTGTCAATGACCATATGATTGCCATCTGAAATGGTGGAATAAAACCTGATTTAGCTGGTAATTTGTTTTGTTCTTCCACTTTCTCCTCCTGTTCCCTAGCTCTGCTGTACGAGCTGCTCTATGAGAAAGTGTTTGATATGGATGTAAAGAAAATCATGGCAGAACTAAGTGAAGTTGGTGTGACAGAGGAAAGTAACGGGAGCAGCGAAGTGTCTGCTTCAGATTCGGAAGAGGACAACTACAGGTAAATGAAACTGAAAAGTTGCCTGTGAACACAGGTTAAATGAGTTTTCTGAATTTCTGGTGGGTAGTAGAATCCAACAGGATTGAAAATGTTTAAAAATTACTAAAAATAGAAGCACAAAGAGGTAGGATTAGAAGTGTGAAAGAATGTAATGTGTAATCTTCACTTACCTAAGGCTTTTGACCTTTCTCTGTTCTTCCTGTAGTCTAGCTTTGAGTCTCTTTACATAATGGGTTATTGCCATTGCAACACGTGCCTCTTCCTGTTTAGAGTAGCAGAATTCCCTGGGAGAGCTGTCAGTGTGCCATTCTGGCATGGTAAACTCTGTGAGAATGACTTGGCTTACTCTGCAGCTGAGTAGAGTTACAGGAATCTGATCCAACTTGTGTGGCTTCCACATCTGGGGGCTGGAATACCTGCTTAAGGTGAATGGAGGCATACAGATAGAGCTTGCTCCAGTTTGATCTTGATCATAAGAAAGTGGATTTGTATTGTTTTTGCTGGATGCTCTAGCAAGCTTGGAGATTTTGACCTGACTCCTTTTGCACAGTCATTCACAGAGCCATTTTTGTGCTTACATATTGGCAGGTTTTCTTCTATTTAATGGGGTTCCTAACTCTGGCTTGTATGAAATTCCACTGAAAGTGTGGAGATGATGCTGCATCAGTGGATCGTGTCCCTTCTTCCCACTGATTGTTACAGTCCTTCCCTAGGGCTCTGCTGTGTGGCATGTGGCAGAAGAAGTTCTTTGAGCTGTTGGGAGCTGGTTTCTCCTACAGGTTGAAAACAACAGAAAGGAAGATGATGGAAATCATTGCAGGAAAAAAGAAGTTCTGGGAAAGGGATTAGCTTATTTTCCTGTTTGGAAAAAAAATACTAGGGAATGTTGCCAATTTAAATACAAAGTATTTCTGCCTCGGGAAACAATTACTACAGCTAAATGTCAGTTAATAGAAGTCTTTCTTTTCCTTTCTTTTCAAATGCAGTAGCCTTAACCTGCGTCTTTGGGATTCCTAAGAAAATATCCTGCTAGTTTCTTTAGCACCTTTGAAAAGAAGGTTATATGCTCACTGGAAACTGTGGAACTCAATGTTTTTGATTTAAACCATATGTCCTATAAGGCAGGGGCTGGCATGTGTGTATGTGACTCTTGACCCGGTTAACACAAATTACAGACACTTATGCTGAGTTTATAATGTCCTGAGTCTTTTACTTGTCTTAAAGTTGACTTCAGCATGTTTCCTCAGCTAGTTTTCCAGAAGATTCTTTTCATTTTAGAAATACAAACTTTTCAATTATGTTGTTATTAAGTGCAGTAGTTTTGGGAGAAGTTAATGCTGAGAGTTGCCTACTCTCAGGAAAAATACTTGTGACTTTTACTGTGGAAAGTATTTTTCCAGTGGTATCAGGTGTAGAAAATAAGAGTAAATTAAAGTGCCTGATGAAAGTTAACCAGTGGAGTAAGTTAAGGTTTTGAGGGTTTTTTTATGTCTACTTCTGCAATGTTTGCCTCATGTAGTTGCAAAAATTTTAAGAGGACTTTTGTTTCCCTGGTTTTCCAGCCCTTGCTTTTTTTTTTCAAAGTGACAACAAAGCGTGCAAAGATAGACTTCCTAAAACTTGTACTTAGACCCAAAATCTTATTTCTTTATCAAAGAAAGTTAAAAATACAGTTTTTATTTTATTTATTTTATTTTAAAGACAGGTTTTTCACTTCAAAAGATGAAGATATTCTGTGATATGCTTATTGCATAGAGAATGGTAGTATTACTGTTTTTATCCCTTTTTAGATGTGTCTTACCTGATTTTCAGGCCTTAGTAATGCTGTAATTCATTATGAAAATATAACTTGCCTCTGTCCTATTACAGAAGTAAAGCTACAACAGTTAGTGATATGAATGGAATGAAGTCTCTTTCTGGCAACAAGGTATTTATCCTTCGAGATTTATTTTCCTTCTAATAACTTGTACTTGGTTATATTTTTTAATGTTTAATGTTAGTGAGAGACTCTTGAGTTAATAGCTTTACTAACATGTAATATCCTGCCTGTTAATGTAATAAAAGCTGCCTGTTTCTTTGGAAAGTAATGTATGTTTTTGATGTGCTCAGAGGTGGATGGTATCTTTTTTAGTGCTGTCGTTTTTAGTTCTTAGTTTTTTTCTGGCATAGTAAAAAGAAAACCATTTAATTTTTTTTTTCAAAGCTCTTTATGCTCGATGTGTTTTCAGCATTTCTATATTTCAGTACAAGGCTTGAGCACAGTGTTAGAAAAATGCAAAGCTGGACATGTCTGTGTAGTTGACCATTTAGCACTTTGTTCTGTTCCATGCAGCACCTTGAGAGCAATGGGAATCCCACCTCATTGGTGTTGCCTAAAAAGGTTCTGAAATCGCTTGATCCCTTGGTTTACAGAAACGTTGAATACGATGTTTGGCTCCGATCCGAATGGGGTGAGTAACAGAATACTTCAAAGTTGCAGCTTTTGCAAGCTGTGTGAAGTGAAGCCCTCTTGAAGAACTGATGCAGGTGGCAGTTTGGGGTTAGTTTGGTTTTCCTCACGTGGGTCGGTGAGCACATTTAGTGCCTGAACACCTGGTTTGCATTTTTACTGCATCAAGAAGATAATCCTTTTGATATATTTAAATTAACAGTATATTACTGCTTCTGTATTTACAGATCAGCAAAAACAAGATTTCTCTATTGCTGCTGGCATGCAATACTCCATTGGAGATAAATGTAAAGTAAGTAATATTGAATTGTAGTTTATAGACACGTTAATATTTTGTTCAAGATTTTAATTTCCCCTCTTAATTAACTGTTTTGATATCGTTGCTTTCTAAATACTCTTGGCTTGTGTTGTCAGCTGAGAATATGCTTGTTCTTTAATTGTTGGCAGTGAGATTACAGCATACATACAACTGATCAGTGCCATTTTGCTCCATTAAAATCCCACATGGTTAACTCCAAGACTATATGTAATAAGATGATTTGGAGCCTCAGAACTGTAGACCCATGTATTTGTGTTTGACACTAGAGATAGTGATTATTCTTTGTATATTGACTTTGATAAAATCTCAGAAGTGAAGACTTCCAAGTAAAGAAGTACAGCTTGCTTTAGTTACTGCAGATCCTGAGGTCTTGGGCGGTTCTTCCTCTCAGGGTGTTGCAAGTGTGTTTCACAATTGGTCTTCAGATTCTAATAAGATTTCTGTTAAGTGTTGCTGCTTAAGAAGAAGCAAGGTTTGCCATTCAGTTTTCAGTTTGTAGATTAATCTCCTTAAGTGTGTTAATTAAACTGGTGGTACTCAGCTAAATGTGTTTATTTCTAGGACAGTTGACCACCTATTAAAGTTATGAATGTTAATGACAAAATACTCAGTTGGGCTGATCATGCAGCACAGGGGCTTTCAGTTTGTGCTTTTTTGTTTGTGTAATGGAATCAGCCATAGTGACTAAACTGCAAAATGTCTCCACGTCTCCAACCCTGAAAAAAGCCCCAACCACAAAATAACTGCACAAAGACACAAGCCCTCAACCCCCTGGCCCCCAAACCAAACAAACTTAATACTGAGTTGAGTATTTATTGCTTAATAGTACAGGCTTAAAATTTGCATTTAAGACCCTAAGGCTGTCTTGTGTAGTATTTATTCAAGGGTACAGATTTTTTGAGGAGAAAACACTCTGGTAATTAACATATTCTCTCTGCCAAATTTTATATGTATGTGTCAAAACAATAAATACATAGTATAAAAACATGGGAAGAAAACATGAAGTGAATAGCAATGAAAATTAGAGATGACCAGATTAATACAATTGTAAAGCCAAATACTGTAGTAAAACTTGAAGAAATTTATTTTTCATTCAACGGAAGAATTTTAAGAACATAGAATGTCAGTCAGACAGCTAACACTATGATCATGTCCAAAGAACTTTTTTGGTTGTTCTTAAAAGAAACTTTCTGAAGAATAACTCCGAAGTAATTGGTGTTCATTATGCTCCTAATTAGACTACATTTCACTGAAGTGAAGTGGATTTTAATAGGGAAAACCTTTGAGTTTTATTGTGAGAGTGTTTTTCAGTAAAGCTGAAAAGTCTGGCTGCACTGATTGCTTTTAACTTTCTCATGTGGTTTTGAAAAGCATATTTCATTAAGCAGTGTAAGTTGTGTTCCCCAGCAAGCTGTTTGTGGGATGTTTGTTTAGTGTTCTGTGTATGTTTGTTTTAATAGTATTTTAATATTCCTTTTGAAGAAGCAATAGGGGTTGAAGATTGGCTTTTAATTCATTTACTGAACTGTGATGTGTATTTCTTAGGTCTTCTGCTGTCCAGAGGATAAATTCTGTTTCTAACATTATTGATATTTTAAAACATTTCCTTGTCTCACAGTCATCTTTGGAGCTTATTCACTTTTTTTTCTTACCCTTGTTCTTTACAGGTGCGCTTAGACCATAATGGGAAATTTTATAACGCCCATATTCAAGAAGTTTTTTCAGAGAGTGGGCCAGTTGTTGTATTTGTAGAAGAGCTTGGAGCAAAGTGAGTGCTTAATCTCTTTTGGAAGGGAGCACCAAACTGAACAAAACATTACTTTGGTTCAGAGTAAACTTCAGCCCCTGAAATATATCTGTTTGTTTACTTGGAGCAGTACTGCCACAGATTTGTTAAGAACACAGCATACTATTAAAAAAAGGAAAAATTGATTATCACTTCATACTTTTTTCTGAAGTGCCAAGTAGTCTGGGTATTACTTGCAGAGTAGAATGGTAACTGCATTAATAATTATTTAGTTTTATTTTTTGTGCACAAGATTCAATCTTAAACAGATTGACACCAGGCTAATAAGATGTTGCTTGTACTTAATAATTAGGTGCTAGATTTGTGACAAGCTTTTTGTATTGAAAGATCAATTAAAGCACTGAGCTCCTCTGGTGGTTGAGTAGCTCTGTCTGCTTTCATACATAGAAATGAAGTGATGCTGTTTAGATCAGCATCATCTTTGCCCTGCCTGGGATAAAGAAGTGTTTAAAGTTGTTGTTGTGGGTTGTGGATTTGATGGATTTGGATTTGTTGTGTTTTGGTTGTGTGGGGTGGGGTTTTTTGTTTGTTGGGGTGTTTTGGTGGGGAGGGGACAGGGAGAGAGCAGTTTGAAGCATCCCAATCTCTGCTATGACTTCTGGGTCAAAAAAACCCCACACTGATTGTAGCTGGGGAAGAGGAAGCACTTTCAAACAAGGTAAATGAGAAAGATGCCCATTTATCTCATTTGATCACCATTTAAAAAAAAAATACGAGATCTGAAAATTACCTTGCAGTTTGAACTCTTTTTAAATTGGAATTTAACCTGTTTGAATGTCTGCCTTTCAAATTATGTAAACAGTTTCTCGGACCATCTTCCAGCACCCTCAATTAAATAGGCAGTAATTGTTTTGGGATATACACCATCAATGTAACATCTTTCAATCTTGTCACCTATTGTAGCATTGGTTATAAATTTATCTAAGTATTGCTTTTATCTAAGTATATTGCTTTTTGGGATCATTCTCTTTTTCTGTCTGCCCTGAAGACATTACAATAGTCACTTCACAAATGGCTGATCATTATTTACTGGATAAGTTTGTGTTAACTTACCAGTTTTGTGTAAAAACGAAAAAATAAAAGGGTTTGCTGTTCTACACGTTGCTTAAATGCAAAGGACTTTGAATGCAATAGTCTCAAAAATGGAAAGTAGTGTCAGTATTAGTGAACATGTACTATTAATTTATGCAAGCTCCAGTCTGGTCTTTTAAGATATTATTACCTCCATAATTCCTTGTTTTGTAGGCATGCTGTCTCACTGAAGAGCCTTAAACCTCTTCCACAGACCTCTCCTATGGAGGGCTGGAACACTGTGCCAGGGAAGAAGATAAAAAAGTTTTACCCAACGTGGGGGCAGAATGCTCAGCCTGGTAGGACTGTACCTGTCTTTGTGTGGCAGGATCTTTGGCATATGTTTTGTCCCAAAGAGCTTAAAAATATGATTAAAACAAAAGCCTTACCTGTTTCCACGTTGTTATCCCAGATGCAGAGTGCAGAGGGCCAAAGAATCAGAGCAAGTCAATCAAACCCCAGTCAGCACTACCTCCTCGACTTCAGCATACTGTGGGAACCAGGCAGCACCAGTTCTTGTGTTCTGGGCCCCAACCTCATCAGACCTCAACTGAGCAAAAAGCTCCAGGCAGGAATCCTTCCCAGTCTGCAAGGTAAATCTGCAAACAACATCTTCCTTGACTTGAACTCTTGACTGAGCTTCTGGAAGTCCAGGTGCTTGCTTCAGGTGCTTCCAGCGTACTCTTTTGAAATATGTTGCCATTGAATTCTTAGGAAGTGTCCCCAAGTCCTTAAGAATGCACACAAGCATGGGAAAAATAATAATTTTTTTTTTTTTTTTGGGAAGCAGATGTTAGTGTGGGTTTTGCTATACTTGTTTTTCTTTTTGGTTGGGACTAAAATAATGTTGCAAGTGCTTCTTGGGCACAGCTAAGATCTTCCCTCAGCATCTGCTGAACCTGTCATAGGGGATTGCTTTCTATTTTGACTTACCACTTGAAAGGAGTACGAGAAGAGCGTTTTGCCTGCGTTTGTTGGCAGTGACCTTTGGATTCCTTGGGCTGCTGCAGCAGAGTTTCTATTTCCATCATTGCATCTTCTTTTTTCCCTCCTAGCCCACAACTTTGTATTGGGTTTGACCCGGGATTTCTTAGTCCTGCTTCCTTTTTTCCTGCGCAGGAAAGCGGAGCGTGAGCGCAGTGAGGAGCTGAGCCATGGCAGCAGGGACTGTAACTACTTTGGGCTGTCTCCGGAGGAGCGCAGGGAGAAGCAGGCCATAGAGGAGTCTCGTTCCCTTTATGAGATCCAGCAGCGGGATGAACAGGCTTTTCCTGCTCTTTGCAATGTATGCTCTGTTCCTTGTCATTATCAGTGCACTTCCAGTACTTGGCTTTGAACCTGTCATTAGCCATTGGTTTGCTGTCCTTGAATCACACTGCGATTCAAAAATTAGAGATAGTTATTTTGCACTCACTTTGTAATTAGAAATGCAGGTATCTACAATGATGTATGTTAAAGATAAGAAAATACACATAGTAGTTTATCCTGGGAATAATTGAACATCCACCGCACAGTGTTTTAGGTGTGCAAATATGGGAGACACATGAGCATCTGTAGCTGTAGGATTTTGAAGAGATCATTCTGTTGATGCAGTTATAATGAAAGTGGGTGGGAGTCTCAGTACATCCAGGGAAGTGAGCAGATCCTGTGGGTAAAGATCTCTCCACGTATGTTTGTTCTAGAGATGGGCAGAGCTTTTTGGGTTTAAATCCTAGGCAAACAGAAACAAGAACAAGGCTGGGAAGAATAACTAGGTGAAAGACTGAAGCCTAAGGGCTAGAGGTTGTTCTCTCCCCCAAGAGTAACAGGTTGTTGTATTTGCTCACGTGCAGGAGGAGGATGTAATTTATTGTCTCACTGAAACAGATTTTGTCACGTCAGCTGGTGACACGAATGCCGTAAAGAGTGCTTGGCAAAATGTATCAATGAATGAGAAAGGGTGCATGAACCTGCAGGATACTGAGCCAGACTCCCCCTCTTCTCTTTCTCCCTCTCACAGCCATAAATATTACTTGTCATGAAGGCATAATAGTATCATAGCAGATGGTGGTAAAGTGTCACTGGACTGATCACATAAAGTGATATTTCTGCTTTTGTCAACTTCTTCAGAACCAGTCAGTCTGTCAGGCTGCTACAGAGTCTGTGGATAATGTAAACCAGAAAAAGTTCTCAAATAGTGAAAGAAGAAACAGCAAGTGGACAGCAGAGGTGGAAGAGCAGAAGGAGAAAGGTAAAACTAAATGGGTTTAGATAATGGCTTTTTTTTGTTGTTGTTGTTGTTGTTTGCTTGGTTTTGTTCCCAGCCTCAGAATTTATTCAAAATGGGGCGCATCTGTTTAGGCAATGAGGGGAAAATTATCCTAAGTAGCAGTACCTAACTAAACTGGGCTGGAGGTAGCAAGGGTGTGGTTTGTGAAGAAAGTACATTTCCCTGCTTTGTGAATGTGGCTGAGAGAGTAGAGACCTGACTGGGATTTTTGTAGTAAATGGGAAGAAAAATGAGAGAAACTAAGATTTATCAGAGTTAGCTTAAATTAGATCCTTTTGGAATTCTAGAGTGTGTGGCTGAAAGTGCCAGTGGGAGGAGCCTTAAGAGTCATTTATGAGAAAAGTATAAGTATTCACTGTGGCATGGTTAAGAGTTAGCATACCATAGTACAGGAAAGGGAGAAGCTGATGTACAGAAGAGTTGGAAAAACAAACCTGTTTATAGTAGAAAGCTCTGTCACATGGTCAAAATTTTGTTTGGGTTTTCTCCCTCCCCACAGTCAGTAACAACACTTCAGCTTCTCTTCATGGACTTCAAGCTTTTCCTCTTCTGTGAGGAAGTGGAACGTGATAGATGAAAGCTGTGGGTGCCAGGAGTAGGCAGTTAGTAAATCTCTGCTAATTACAGAAGAATTTTTTAAGGAACGTTCACATTTTTTAAGGAATGTTCACGTAGAGAAAGCTGGAGAGAAAGTAAAAGACTCCAGTGTCATGATGGATTTTGCTGAAGGGCGTGGCATGTCCAGCTTTCTCTGCTTTTTGTGACGCTCTGTATTGCATTTCCTCTTTTGAAACTAGGTTAACAATCCTATGGGAATTAAGTATACTTCCTTCTGAGTGTTTAGGGATTCCTATTGCTGCTTGGGGATTTGGCAGTAATCCTCAAAATCAATACTGTTTCCATTTATCCTGCTGTCTAGTTGTGACAGAGTATATAACAAGCTCTTAAGAAGTCTTTATCTACTATTGTTAATCTGGGCATGAGTTTGACAAGCAGGTCTGGTGATAAGCCAGAATGTGAAGAACTTGTTCAGATATTATTATGTCAAGACTGTTTTTTAACACTGTCTTCCCCACGAAAGTGTTTGCTGGTGCTTGAGAAATAAAATTTTGTGCAGCAGTCTGAAAACTTTTTTAGAGCTTTTAATCCACTGCAGCATTCTAAACTCAGTCAAAAGTAAACAAGACTTTGAGCTTCTGTTACCTTAACACTTGAATATGAAAATGCCGATCAGAGCACTTTCACTTGAAGCAAAGTACAAACTCCTGTTTCATTAAGAGTGATTTAGGATGAATATATTTAAAGGGACAGCTGCATTTCACTCCTGCTTTCTCCAAGCATCACTAAAATGGTTTCCAAACATCAGTAAAGAATTCCTGTAGAGCTTGGAGAACCCAGGATGAAGTAGCTGCTCTGTTACTGCTTGAACAACTGTTTGTTCTAGGATGTTTAGATCTTTGGTAAAAATAGAAATATAAGTTTTCTGAAGTAATATATACTAAGGTATAGGTTTGGTTTTGAAAGTTTAATTTTGGAAAGACAAACTAACTGGCTTAAGTTGTGATGGCCATAAGTGGTGTAATGGTTCATTTACTAGGTTATGTCTTGGTGTTGCAGAGTCAAATTCCAGGCAGATCCACTTAAGTCAGAAGCTTGAGCCAAATTCATCTGAGGTAATCTTAAAGAAAAGACCAAATTTTTTTTTAATGTTATTGCTTCTCTGATACATGATTAGCAGAGCAATAGCTGCTTTTAGAGCTGTGATTGCTGCTGCTGCTGCTTTACAGCTTTTAGTGAAATACTCTAAGGCTGGAGGCTTGTATTTCTGTCAGCTTTCCTCAGCCCTGTAACCTATACTTAGTCTTTCTCTGCAATCGGAGTCCTCAAACCTGGACTATCGAGAGCACTTATGAATCTGGATTTGTAATTGCTTAGTACAGTCTGTACTTTCAGTATGAGTCCACAGAAGATTTGATATTTGCTAATAGCTATTGTGCTAACAGACCATGAGCTCTGAAGTTCAGTGAAGATCCATGGCCTCTTGTTGGCTTTTAACCTTTGCTGTCCTTTCAATGAGCAAAATGTCACACTAGTATAATATGTGATGAGTGCTTAGCCCACTTTGTATGGAGTATGGTTTACTGTTTGTGTATAACTCTTTGTAAAGTTAATCTTACTATTAGACTAGCTGTGTATGTTGTTTCTAACTTTGCTTTAGAAGAATAGTCAAGATGAGAGTTATCCAAAAGCTTCATCTCCTTTGGAACAAGTAAAAACAGATTCTCCGATTCTTGCTGAGCAAGTAAGAAATGTTTGTTTGATTTCAAAGTTTTCCAGTCAGGAGACTTCAGACAAAGGGGAGCTTCTTCACAGCCACGTATGTATTACAGTACTGGCTTTTAATTACACAGTCATTTCTATGGTGATAATGCTAAAATTTCGTATTTACAGTTAGGAATCTGTTATGTCCAGCATAAAGATTGTAAAAGGAGAACCCTTGATAGAAAAGTAAATGTATATCTATTCTTTTCTGAGAGAGGGGTTATTTCATATCTTTCTACCAAAGTAACTGTGCTTTTCCCTTAAAATTCTTTAGCTTTTCCTTCTCAGGTTTCTCCAAAGTTACTGGTAATTGCTTGTGAGGGTGACTTCTCTTTGGGTGGGAGATACTTAAATGTAAAGCTTGAGGAGGTGATTCCAGCACTGATGACTCTGGTACAGGCTGGACAGAGCTCAGAGCAGAGCTCTCCATCACACAGTGATGCAGCCCAGGTCTCTCTGGGTATGTTCCTCGTTAATACTTCCCCGTGGGGATGGTGGTAGTCCAGATAAGACTGAGTCATCAGGGTCACCAGCTGTGATGGGATTTAGGTTTGTTTGTTTTTACAGAACCTGACCGAGTGCTTGCCAAGTGTAACTCCGACACCCTCTCCAGTCTTCTCAGAGGTGCATTTACCTCCAGCAGTGCCTTCTGTACCAGCCATTGTGCCAGCTTGGCCAAGTGAGCCAGCAACATATGGACCAGCAGGTTTGCAGAAATACTAACATTAATCAGAAATTACTAACCCTGGAAAATACTTTAACGCTCTTACTAAGTTGAAGATACACCCGGGAGATACTGTCTTGTATAATTTCACATTCCAAAGGCAGGCATTCATAGGAATGTAGTTTCTCACTGCTGAAAGCTAGTGAGAGTTCTAACAGATCTTTGATTGCTTCTACGTACAGTTTGCTTGACTCCCAACCTGAAGGTGTAGGAGGGTTGTGTACTTAATTGGCTGTTTTTCCTCTTGAGTGGGATAGCATTGAGTTTTGAGGATTTGCTTAAGGTAGAACATACTGTCAGCATGTTGAAACCTCTAAGTGTTTGTGCTCTGTATCCCATGTAACAACAGGCTCCTTGGTTGACTGAGGACTCAGCTTGGGGCTTGTATGTCTGGAACTAATGAGATCCATTTGGACCTGGGCTGCAAAGCCAATGCAATGGATTTTAGTGTGCTATGCATATCTTGTGGTCTGTGGAGTTAGCTTAGAATCAGTAGGGCTCATTAGATCAGGTGCTGCATTTTCTGTCACACTGCTGTTTTTGTACAAGAACCAGCTTTCAGACCAGCCTGCTTTGTTCATGAGACAGTCACAATCCTGTCTCACTTGACTGTGTCTGTGATAGAAGATATGCAGCTAAGGTGATCTAAGCTCAGATTCAGAGTTGACTCTAAATGACTAGTCAGAATGAGAACTTCAGGGATTCACATAAAAGTTTCAGTTCCCCCATTTTTTATTCTTCCTTTTTTTTTCTGGCATTCATAATTTTATAAAGAAACACGGGGTCAGTTTAGCTATTTCTGAAAAGCTTAGCTTACTTGTTTCATTCTGTCTGAAAACTATTCTCTGCATTTTGAATCCTGCTTTTCTGATGTCTTTTAGTTTGTGGTTGTCTATATATACGTATATATAGATATGCATTGATACCTGTTCTGTTTGGATGTATGTATGTTGGGTTTTTTCCCCCTTCTAGGTATTCCAACCCAAATACCTGCTTCTTCACTGATGCCAGGACCAGCAACGGGACCTGACTCTATTGTATCACAGGCTCAGGTAACATCTGCTTCAGTTGCTGGAGTTCCTGTGTGGCTACAAGCAGTTAACCAGCCTTTAATGCCTTTGCCTCAGACTCTGAATCCCTACCAGGATCCGCTATACCCTGGATTCCCTTTAAATGAAAAGGGAGAAAGAGCTGTTGCACCTCCTTACTCCCTGTGCAGTAGTGGGGAAGATCTACCTAAAGGTGAGAAGTCTGAATTTTACACCACTTTTCCTAATAGGTCTTCTTTTCTTAAAATGTAGATAAACACAACTTTTTTTGGTCCTGTTGCCATTCTTTTGTCAAATGATCAAATAGTTGTTCCATGATTGAAGATGTAGGGGGGAATAGTGAATGGAGTTCAGAATTGAACAGTGTAACTCTTCAGTTTGCATTGCCAACATTGTGACTTTCAAGTGGTCAAACCTGGAAATCTGGTAGGATCATTTTGTGGTTCTTAGCTTGCCCCATAACTTGAGGTTTGTTACCATAGCTTGATTTTTAACTTTGTAACTTTGGTTGTTACCATAACTAAAGATTTTGTGCACTTAAAGAATTATCTTTGGAGAACTGCTCCTGTCTGAGTAATAGGTTTGCTCATGTAATGTAAAAGCTTGGAAGCTTTTGAGCATTTCCTTGCTGATCTGGGAAAATACAAGTTTTGGCATACTAGAGAACCAGTGTTCTCTACTGAAATGGAACTTTATCAGTTGTGTATCAGATGAAATATTTTAGGTCTTCATAAATACTTTTGTTCTTTTTGTTTTTAGATAAGAATATTCTTAGATTTTTCTTCAATCTTGGTGTGAAGGTGAGTCTTCAAACTTACTTACATTTTCATGTTTGTTATAAAAATTGCTTGTAAATAATTACTGGAACTTGGAGTGCAGAAGTTTTGTTGCTGCAGCTGTACATTTCAAGTTCATCTTTCAGTTTGAGGTACTTTCTTATTTTGTGTTCCATTAACTGGGATTCCAGCAGTTGTCCACAGTGCAATTCAAGTAATGAGAAATCAAATTCATGTCAACAGCATAGTGAGAACTGTTGGCTTCCAACTGTGGCTGCACAGCCAGCAATTTGTGCTTTACAAAGTCCCAGATAAATCATGAGTGTCAAGATGCTTATTTTGGATGGCATGCATAGGGAATGAGAAAATGCCCTCAGACTGCAGCTCTGTCTGTGTACTGGCAAAGCCACTGCACTGCTGATCCCAAAATCTTTCCCTGGGATGCTCCCTTAAGTAAATTTGCCTGTCTGTCCTTTCTGCTCAGGGTAATGATAGAAGTACTTCACTTTTTCAGTAATTACAGTAGTGTGTAGGTAGAAATGTGGTGCAAATCTGTGTGTGTGGTTGGAGAAGAGGCTCAGCCCAATCCTAACATTTTCCATTGCTTGGCAAGGACTAGTTATTTGCATACTTTTTCCCTTCTGCCCATAAAAATGTTCGGTTTTTACCTTCTTATTCCTGTCAGGCAAATGACTTGGTGCAAGGTGCTGAGAGCTCTTGGGCATATGTCATGGGACTTCGGCCATAGCAGTGCTATTATTTCATATCTGGGCATGGAAACAGGGAATATTCAGCACAGTTTCCAATGTAAATTTGATACCTCTCCCTAATATAAGTCTTTGTGCTTAATAGAAGATCTGGAAGTCATTAATTAGCGAGTGTCACCACAATGCATTTAAACAGTGTGAGTTTCCTAAGCTGACATGCTTGGGGACTTCTTACTGTTACTGTGGACTATTTAAGATTTAGCCTGTCCTTTTGGTGCTTCAGCACCATCTGCTGGTCCCTGCCCACATTCTCGTGGTTGTGCTGCTCCACTGGTGTCACAGGGTACAGCAGGCTGGGGAAATATCCTCTGCATTGTCTGCCTGCTGCTCTGCTCCAGGCCCTTCCACTGCACATTGAGAGGGAAGGGGCTCCTGGCACAAGGAGGTCTGCATAGGATTTCAGGATGGTTTGCTCCAGGGACTCTTTCTACAGAGTCCAGTTCATTAACATGGAGGTAGAGAAAAGGGAAAGGGTGTTGTCCACCTGAGGTGGACAACTTCAGTGTTGTGGCCTTTGTAAAGTGAGGTGTAGTAGAAGAAATTGCCAGTTAGTCAGTGTAATTTTGGAAAATGAAACATTTCTCTTCAAACACATAGCTAGAGCTTGACTTGCTAAGTCAAGCTTTATGTCTTTAACTATATAGAAATTATTACTAAGTTTTCTTACTGGTCATAACTGTTGCCCATTTCAGCTGCATTTGGAAGGAAAACAAAAAGTTTTCCACACCATCCTGGAGTCGCAGTATTTAGAATTGAGGGCAGTCACTGTAAAGAATATTAACTTTTATCTCCTATAATTAATTGTTTTGAAATGGCAAATGACTGGTGTGCTTTTATGTCTCTCTGAACATTCAAAAGACCAAGTAACTGATTTTTAACTTTTTTTTTCCCCTGCTGTCTTGCAGGCATACAGTTGTCCCATGTGGGCACCCCATTCTTACCTGTACCCCCTGCACCAGGCCTGTTTAGCTGCTTGTAGAATGTACCCAAACGTGTCCCTTCCTGTGTATCCGCACAACCCCTGGTTCCAGGAGGCTGCTCCCACTCAGAATGAAAACGAAACAGCACGACCAAACAGGCACTTTGCTGTTCAGACTGAGGCCAGGTCCAATGGGCAGATTCCACAGGTTGACAGATCTCCACCACTGCCTCTGATCATACCTTCAGCTCAGGTGCCAGAAAGTCAAGGACAGGTCTGTGTCGAACCAGAGAATCCAGCGCAAACTCTTCATGCAAACTACGAGGAGTCACTGAGGGGGAAAAATATGTTCCCGCAGCCGCCCTTTGGACACAATCACTTTCTAGGAGCTGTTCCAATAGCACCTCCTTTCTTTCCTCACTTCTGGTATGGCTACCCAGTTCAGGGTTTCATTGAGAATTCAGTAGCGAGACCTAACGTTGTCTTGTCACCTGAGGACAAAGAGGCGGCAGCTGGCACCTCTGCCAGCATGTACGTGAGCAAAGAATGCAGCCCTCCAGTTCCTGGAGTGAACTGTGCAGAGCAGCTCCAGAAGACCAACAGTGGCAGTGGCTCCAACACCATCCCATTTCCAGTGGCTGCTGCAGGGACCCCGAAAGACACTTCAGCCAGGGCACCTCAGCTGGAGCAAAGCTGTCCTTTGGCCGCACCTAAGCAGAAAGCAGCTGGGCAGCAGCAGCATCGCCCTCCACAGACACAGGGCCCAGAGAGGCCGACGGCAGGGCCCAGCACACAGCCACTGCTGGCAGAACCTCCCAAAAACGAACTGAAACCCAGCACTCCTGGCCGGAAGGAGAAGCCTGCTAAAGGGAGAGAGTCCAAAGGTGCTGGGAACGTGCAGACGGAGAGCAGGGCCCAGAGAACGAGGGAAGAGAGCTCTGAAGATGACACTGAAGTTTCTGACATGCTGAGGAGCGGCAGATCCAAGCAGTTCTATAACCAGACTTACGGAGGAGGCAGAAGGCCCAGACCTGACAGGGGTTATTCCACCAGGGGAGGATACCAGTTCCAAAGAAATGAGGAGGCCTGGAAAGGACCACCCAGCAGAAGCAGAGATGATGGCTACCAGTATCAGAGAAACTTTAGAGGACAGCCATATAGGAATGACAGGAGAAGGGCAACACTGGGAGATAATCAGAGGGGGCAGCAAGCATAAAATGAGTGGATAATTGGAAAGTTTAAGAAGCAAAAAGTAATTTGAAGTAGCAGTTTAAAATCTTAATTTCTTTTTAGTGAAGTTCAATGATACATTTAATTTTTGGCAAGTGAAGACTAGGAGGATGTAAAGTCCTACCATAGGGTTTTTGGGGGGATTCTAGTTTGTCTGGCTTAGCAGTTTTTTCTTCAATGTCAAATTAGAAAAAAAAAAAAAATAGGTTTAGTGTTTGATAATTTTTCTCCCCACAAAGGTTTGCGTTTGTGATAGAAGATGGATATGTGCGTTTACTAGGGTGACAAATGACAGCATTTGATGTGATCTAGATTCTAAAATTGACAGTAACATTGCACCAAATATAAATGTATATTTTATCATACAATGCCTTAGTTCTGAACTGAGCTAAAGGAATTCTCAGCCTACTGCACTGTTGTCTCTGATATGCTTCCAACCCAAAGGCCTTTCATCTCAAAAAGAAAAAATATCTGTCAAACTTGAATGTTTCTCTTGTGTGTTACACGTATGGCAGCCAGCTAACCCTGTGTCTTAGGTATGTTGTATATAGTTCTTTTCATAATCATAGGGTATATTTTTGAATTTTAAAAAGCATTTATTTGTTGAAATCAAAATCAAGACAAGCAGTCAAGAATACCTGTGTATGAACTGATAAGAATGGCTGTTTCCACCATGAATTCTTCTTAATGCTGGTGTGACTAGAATGGTGCCTATGCCAACTGAGTAATTACAAAGACAATAAAAATGTAGATGCTATGCATTTCCAAAATAATTCTGCATCTGTTATAATAGCAGAAGTTTTTTTAATGCCACTTTAACACTAATGCACTGACAAATCCTAGATATTTTGTGAGGAGATGCATAAAGTACGTGTTACGTTTTTTTAAGTTTGTACGATTGAGCTACTGTTCAGTATTCTTTTGTTGTTGCACTGTTGATGTTTTGCATGTACAACTCCTTGCTGGAACTACTTTTAAAAGCAAGAATGGAGAGTCTCAGTGTGCTCTGCTCTTCCCTACAATTCAGAAGAAAGTGGCTTCTGCCTTATATTTTTACACTGTGTCAGAGTTCTGATGCTGTTTCTTCTGAGGCCAGTTGTGATCTCCGCAGTGTTCCTGTTGCCTTTGCAGTCTGGATGTTCAACTGTCCAGGCTGGGAGAGTGCAGTGTGCACAGTATTCACTCAGCTCTGTTGCTCTGTAAAATTGAACTGTTGTGTATATTTTTATATCTCTGTATACAGTAGTGTAGGTGATGGTACCCATTCATTGTGTCTGAGATTGTACACCCTTGGTGCAGAAACCAGAGTGATAGTTACATGATAAAGCGTTTGTTTTCAGATGCATGCTATGTATAAAACCCTAATTAAAATAAATGTTTTGTCTTTTCACTTGCTTTCTAAATTATATTTATGTATTTAAACCTTTGCAATGGCATTAAATGAAGTTTTGTTCTTACAGAACCAGTTGTAGTAAGCAAGTTGTAGTAAGCTGAACAGGATGTGGCAAGCAGCAAAGGAGCCATAAACTGAATTGGTCCAACTCTAGGACAGTGAAGGACTGAAGGTGTAGATATATTTTCTCCAATGCTGATCAAGTAAGTCTAGTTTCCTCTCTTGCTGTAGGAGTAGTAGATTGATTGGCCCAACCTCTGGCCTGGGGCAAGATGTTTTAGATTGCAGGATCTTCTTGGTAATGTATGTAGTATTCAGCAGGTAATGTGACACACAGCTGAACCACTTATCCCTATTACAACTGATTAAGAGAAGATTGCACAACTCCAGTCCAAAGGGAGTTAAGCTGTGCAGAGGAGAGAGAACAAGTTTAGTCAGCCTTTGGAAGTTTTTGTCTGACCAGGGTGGTTGTGTAAGGATGTATTCAATACCTGCACTTTAGGGAGTCCCTCTGCTGCTGTAGTACAGGTGCATTGCTATTACAGGACAGAGGGAAGCAGTGTGTATAATATGAAATAGCCATGTTATAACACACAGAATGGCAAAAAAACCCCCAGTGCTTTCTATAGCTTCTGAGGCAAAAATATAAACAAGGAACAAAGTCATGTTTTCTCATGATGTTTTTCACATGCCAGTGAAGGCAGAGAACTCTTGAATAGAAAATATCCTTCCTTACTTTTAAGATACACAGCTAAGAGTTGTTTTTACATGTCTGCTTAAGTAAGCAGGAACCTGTAATTTTCCTTCTGGTTCCCTGAAGGACCTAATGTATATGGAAGTAAGTTTTTAACAAGGTTTTTTTCATTTACTTTCTTTTTGTCATAGTAAGGATTAAAGCTTTTACTTAAGGAAAAAGTAATTCCTGCATCTTAGTCTTATAAAAACTTCATGGAAGAGTGAGGTGGATAGATGGAAAGGATGTTTATATTTCTTTAGGATTATTTCACTGATTATTTTTATCTCACTAGGTCTGAGAACATGCACAGGGACAGATGATTGATTAAAAAAGGTGTAGCTACCCTTCTTTTACATTCTTTGTACTGCATCTTCTGTGTGCACTGCAGTGTGAGAAAAGGGTGTGTGACATTATATAGATACTTCTGAATTAGTAATTGAAGAAATTCTGCAGTGTCACAGTAGAGTTGTAAGTTAGGTGGGTATTTTATTTTTGAAACCCTCAGCCAGAGATTAAACCTTTTTAAAAGAGTTGCTCCTGTAGCATGACATTCTTAGTAAACTTCCCTCTTATACAGAAAACAGCTTCAAAGATTTATTTTAAAATGAGGAAGTTCAGTCAGTACTTGGTACATGAGTAGGATATACTGAATTTAAAACCTCCCTTAAATTTTGAAAAATCAGGAGACCCATTTGCACAATTTCAAGGTGGTCTATTTTGAAATTATTACATTGAAAATAGGGCTGTGTCACCAAAATATAGAAAGTGGCAGTTTTACTCAGACTAGGATGTTTACTGCTACTATCTCAGATGTTAAATGCAGCAAGAGATTTTAAGCTCCAAAAGATTAATTGTTCTAAAACCTGATCTGAGCCATCTCATCATGGCTCTTTAGATTCCAATATGCATGTCTAGATGCCAGTTAAAAAGATGCTGGGATTCAATATTTAGTCATCCAGGAAGAAGTAGTTTCCACTCTTCTTTTGTTCCACATCCTTGGGAAGAGATAAGAAAGGTCACCATTACTTGAAGTAGTTTTTTGCAGACTTGAACATAACAGAAATAAAAGACACTTGTATAAACTTCTTTCTGCTTCCCTTATTACTCTTACTAGTTTCACATGCTGTTTTTCTAGCACAACAGAACTGTCCTGTCAATCTTCATTTTGTTCCTCATTTTAAAATCTGGCTTCATATTAAACAATCATGGCTCCTGTACTGTAAAGGTGCTCCTCTCTTACCTTGATGGAATTAAGTTTGTTTATTCTTGGTCTGTAATTGTTGGGGTCTCTTCTAAAAGTGATTTCAAGCTGAGATAAAAACTTATTCATTCCAGCCAAAAGGGTCTGTGGACTGTTGAGAGAGAAGAATATTTTAGCTACATTTTCAGAAGTATTATATCATATGAATACAGGCAACTTTGATCTCCATCCTGACCTCACTCAGGTATGAAAATGCAAATGTGAACTGTATTTGACATACCACGACATGCTACATTTTTAGTCAAACCCCGTCTGAAATGCTGCTGAAAGATGAGAGCAGTATCTCATTGTGGCTTCTTGCTTTTACCTTTACTTTCTTTTTGGTTTGTATCTACATGTGTGTGCTGGCACACTGTCCTGGGTTGATACTGAATTGTATCCCCATTCATCTGTTTAACTCAGAAATAAATTTTGTACCATTAAAGCTGGGTCTGAGAGTGGAGGGGGGAGAAGGAGAAGCAGTGGAATGTCTGAGGTGATTGTTTTCAAAACATAAGGTAAGAGTTTTCAGCTTTCCCACACACAAAGTCTGTGTTGTCTGCACGGCAGACAGCGGGAGAGAGCTCTCCTTTGCTTCTGGTTAGTTTTTGGCTAGCTGAAGCAGAGAAGTTCTCTAGACTGTGTTTTTTTTCCTTTTTCTTGGAACGGTTTGAACCTGCTCTGGACTCAAACCCAGGGGAGCCCCAGGAGCTCACACCTGTGGCTCACCAGGGCCTGGCCTGGGCCCAGCATTTCCCAGCATGGAGGGACTGAGAACAACGGAGTGAGCTGAGCTCCAGCCCACGGGAGAGACTTTCTAAATTCAGCATCTCTGCGGAGCGGAGAGAGGTTTTGTTGTTGAGTATTGTTCATTTGTTGTGCTGGGGAGTGCTTTGCCTGATAAATAAACGCATTTTTTCCACTTCTCTCTGAGGAAAATCTTTTTCCTGAACCAGTTAAGGGAGGGGCTGCTTGAATTTGTTTTCCAGACAAACCCCTTTGGGCATTTTCTCCCAAATTTGCCCTGAACCAGGACACATTTACATTCAATAAAAAAACCCCTCCAACACTTACACCATAAGCAAATTCTAACAAAGATCATAATGTAACTTTTTCAATATCAGTGAATGATTGTGATTTTTCAATTCCGACATGTGTGTTCTTGGAAGGAATACCACTAAAGCCAGGGTAGCAGAGGATTGCAGACACATGGCAGACCAACGTGTTTATTACTGCATCTGGCTTGTGCCAAGTACTCACTGTTCTAAAAGCCTGGTTTCTGATACGGCTGCTCATCAAGAAGTCTTTGTAATCTACATGAAATGATTTACAGGAACAGAAGTAGACATCAAAAGGGACAGCTCTGAAAGAGTAAAACTGCCCACTGCATTTTGGCATCAAGACTTGCCCTTCACTACATCTGCATACAGGCACCTTTAGTACACTGCTTTCTTTAAAGTTATTTTCAGAAGGGTAGTTTACAGTTGGTAGTTTTTTCATTTCTTCATCTGATTGTTGTTTAGCCATCACGCAGTTGCTTAAGGCTGGTCTAGTTCTTGAGGGTTTGGTTATGTTCTCCAACCCTGCCCAACTCTGGTTTAGGCAGCCTGTTAAGTGAGGATCAATCCCATTTTCTGTTCCATGATTCAAAAGGAAAGTCAGAACCCTTTGGACAGCCTTGGATCCATCTTAAATTTCCATAGGCAGGGATGATAATCTGGCTGGTTTAGTAATCCTAACAAATCTCTTACCTGTTTGCCAGTGTGTTCTTGGAAGGAATGCCATCAAAAACAATCACACGATCAGCAAGATATGTAGCCATGATAAAATCATGTTCTACCACAAAAGCTGTTTTTTTAGCATGGAGAATGAAACTGAAAATGAGGGGAAAAAAGAAGACAGAGTAAGGTGAACTCATTGTAGTATTACTGCAATTTCAGTTCCTTGCCCACCATGTGTACTCACCGTTTAATGACTCTGGCAGCCATCAGACGTTGTTCAGAGTCCAGATATGCTGAGGGCTCATCAATCAGATACACATCTGCAGGTTTACCCAGACAAAGAGCTAATGCCACACGCTGCAGCTCACCACCAGACAGCGTCTGAACCTGGTGATGTGGGGAGGAAACAAGGCCATGCTTAGTTCAGGTACAGGTTGAGAGTTAAGACAATAAGAATGTTGATTCAAGCAATTAATACCTCCTGGTCAATGATGTTTTCTATCTGAAGAGGTTTCATCACATCAGTTACAAACTGGGGGTGTGTATAGGCATCTCTGATCTTCTCGTGCAGCAGCTGACGGACACTTCCCTAGCAAAAGCAAAATACTGCTATTCAGTTCTATGCACCACAAGAAAACAAGCAGAACAGGATAAAAAAGAAAATCTATCTAAAACAGATACAGATATAAAAGAGGCATTTAAGAATTTCCATCTGTGCGTTTTGTAGCAAACACGTTACTTAATAAATAAGGCTGAAATGTACCGTAGATTTAGGGCTGATTTTCTGTGGTTTGTAGCTGACATTTAGGACTGGGACCTCACCTATAAAAAGACAAAATTAATAATGTAAACAAGAGAATTTCCAGTATCCTTAAAAAAGGTTTCAGCCTGGATGTAACACGTTACCTCCTTCATCAGGTGTAAGTCTTCCTGCGAGCATTCGGATAAATGTTGTTTTGCCAGTTCCTAAAAAACAAGTTACAGATTTTCAGTAACTTAGACCTCTAACAATTAAGTCACTGATACAACAACAACAGACTATTTAATATAGAATACATCTTAAAATCAGACTGCTTTGAGAATTCCTGTATTAACTTCCAGCACTTGCTACTACTTGCTTTTTCAAACAGAAGAGACACCTTAAAACTGCCACCTAAGTTTTTAAAATGGGGTAACAGACAAACACGGTGGCACTGTTAACACCCAGTAACTTCACATTCTCCCTAGTCATGGGACTCATGCTGTGGTATCTTCACCAGGAAACAAGCAGCTCAACCTGACTCAAACCCAGTAATTTTGAAGCCTGGCTCCCAAAGTGAAGAAGGGCTTTAGGAGCATATTCAGGGCTGGAGAAACAGTTTCCAACATAAATTGCACTCACCATTTTCCCCTAACATCACCATAATTTCAGAATCCGTGAATTCTCCAGCTACTATGGATAGTTCAAATTCTCCCATCTTTTTTTTCATCCCTGGATATTTGTACATGCACATCTTTTTAACCTCTTCTTCATTAGCTGTCTCAGCCACTTTAAATACCAGAGATGCATCTCGAAACCTTAGATTTTCTGTTGGAACATAGCCATCTAGGAAAATATTTATGCCTATGATGGAAGGAAAGAAGATCATTAAAAGAGGTCTGTAGCAAAATAAAACAGGATGAATTTCAATTCCTGGCTGTAAATTACATTCAGGTAATGAGAATGCTGGATTTTAAATGCTGTGTTAAAAAAGAAGCAACAAGACCTCCTCTTTTAAGGTGTGCATATTGCAAACTGAACAAAGAAAACCCTTACTAAATTACAGAATGGCTGGAGCAGCTCTTCCTGAAAACCCACTGTTAGTGATGTGTGTGGGCTCTGCTGTTGGGCCCACCCTCTCAAAGCCAGTTTTTACTGAGTCTCAGCACCACAAGTGGGGTCAGTTCAGTTGAACACTACATATCTTTATACTGTGCAACCTCTCTCTTGCCCTTTCTCTACTACTTACAGGGTCTTTTGTGTAACTCCACTGTTTACAAAACACCTGCAAGTATCAAAATGATGTCCATAGCAAGAGAAAAAGCACATTTCATAATGAAGGCTTTTGGGCTGAGTTACAAATTTAGTATCATGTAACAGAAATTCTGCAAAAAAATCAGTTATTTCATTGCTGAATTTTCATAGGAAAATGACATGCTTATATAGCAGATAACTGTCATTTTGCTGTCTTTTCTGGATATGTTTAAAAAGAAAAATATAGCAAGAATTACCTTCTCTTACGCTGAAAGGCATGGTAACAACACCATAAGCACTTGGCACACCATACAGGCAGCAGATAAAGTCAGAGAGATAATCTAACACACTTAGATCATGCTCTACAACAATAATGTACCTGAAAAACAGAGCCAGAGATTTTTTACTTCAATGCAAAACATTTTTTCCTTCTTTTTTCCTTACTCTAGTCTTGCATAAACAAGAGCTATCATCAAGACTTTTAGTTAATATGGTTTCTTCATTTTATAGTAAAAAAGGAGAGTTCAAATCTCTCACAAGCATTTTTAAACTGTCCAATAAACTCGTGAATGATTAATTGAAAGTCCAGCTTCAATGTAAACTGGCAGCTTCTTTATATGCAGTAAGTGGAAGGTCGTTGATTGGAGTGAAAAATACTTAGCATTTTTATAGAAAATAATAATCTTTGTGAGAAAGGATAAACCAGCAATCTTCAGGTGAAAAGTAACCACCAATATTTTCCCATCCTTATTACAGAATTTTGAAACAGGACAAGAAACTACAGAAAATAAGTTTCCAAAATGCAAAAGAATAGAATGTTACTGACTTGGAATATTTGCAACATTAGTTAGTGTACCATAGTGAGAAGTGAGCACTTCTGAGGGGATGGACTGGATGTTTCTTCCCTCTGCCAGCAGTCATGCATTATTACAGTCTGGTGAAACATCTGAAGCTTGTATTTACCTGTCAGGGTTTATTAGGGACCGAATAGTAATGGCAGCCTTCAAACGCTGCTTGACATCCAAGTAGCTGGAAGGTTCATCAAACATGAAGCTAATCCCAAAAGGAAGAGGGAAATCTTAGTGAATGCAAGCTTTCTACTTTTTCAAACACTGTATTAACATTTAAACCATTAAATGCATGGAAATAAAAAATTATCATTATTTATACTGAGAAAGGGAGACATAAAATGAGAATTGTGCACGCATGCCTTCATTCTCTGTAGACTGTCATGTGACAGTGAGTTAAGTATTACTTTGCCAAAAGTTCTCACAAAGTTCTTATCAAAAGTTACAAGAATCAGCAGTTAGGATTCCCATGCCCTCATTATGAGTTACCTTAAATTTAACATAAACTGAAAAGTGCAAAAATACTTTAGAAGACTGGAAGAAGGACATCTTCCAAAAACTGAACAAGGAAACTCACTTGAAATTCACACCAATCAAACAAAAACAGCAGCCCAAGCAGAACAAACCCAACTACCCAAAAATTCATGAAAGCAAAAAACCCGAAACCCTGGAACTCTTCTGATCTTGCTTTCTTGGTGCCAAGGAGTCAGGAAACAACAAAGATTAGACAGTGATTTCCTGCTTTCAAGACAGGAGAGGAGGGACTGAAGTTCCAAGAGGTGGGGAAGCAGCTGTACCTTTCTTATTCAGAGAGGCTAAGGGAGGTGTGCTGTCCAACAGGATACGTTTAGATGGGATTAGGGAGAGGTTATGAGGTTGTGATGCTGAAATCTAACACTGGCTTCTGAAAACAGCTATTTCCACTCAGATAAATAAAAGTATACAGCACCCAGAGATTACACATGAAGTAAATATGGCTTTCAGGTGATGAGATGGCAAAAGTTGTTTTTAAAATAATTTTAAAACATTATTTAATAATTATTACATATTTTCCAATGTTTCAAACAAAACTATTAAGAATAAGTGTAAATTTGAGGACCATATTCTGAGACAGATTATTAGAAGAAATGTGTAACAGAAGTAAATTAAACATACATATCAGCCTTCTGAATGCAAACAACTGCACAAGCAAATCTCTGAAGTTCTCCTCCTGAAAGGTCCTCAACATTTCTTTCTTTCAGGTGTGTTAAGTCTGCAAATAAGTAGTTCATTTCAGGTATGTTATAACCAACACAACAATCCATATTTTTCTTACCTACAGAAACATGTATAAACATAGCAAACATTCTAAAGAGAGGAAAAGAAAACAGAAGGAGAATAAGCATTCACTTCATACAGCATCAGTCTCATACTGCTGATACTAACTCACAGCAAGCTATGGCTTCTCTGCAGCATTAGTTGCATGGCTACTTCTTACCATGTGGAAGGATTGCATTTCTATTTCTTCTTCCACCATATATTTGGTAAGGATTTTTGGCCCTAAAAAGAAACTCTACCAGTTCCTATACCAGTTCTGAAAGTGTTTCCTGTCAGACTTGGCTGAAGAGTTCTGATTTTCAGGAAAATCAAGTCACTCAAACCTTACAGATGATGGGTGAAGGAGGTATATTCTAAGCTGTTTAATGAACACCACATTTCAAGCATAGATTGTGTCACTAACAAATTAAGTGGGACTCAAAGCCCACGTTTGTGGTGGCACAATGGCAGCCCCACCTTCACTACCCAGTTCCACCAAAGAGAATCCCACTGTGAATTTAGCAACGACTGAATTTAGTAAGAACTAAATACAAAACACCTACAAAACACTACTAGGGCTGGACTATGCAGATGTTCCTATTAATTGTATTAATCTCAGAAGTCAATGTTACTCCCGTTAAAATTAGATATATACAAACTTTTTTGGGGGGGGGATATATTAGGATAACATTTTTTACATGCAGTGGTTCTCCCAAGGGGGATGCTCAGATTTTGCCACATTTGTGAGCAAGCAAGAGCAGCAGATGTTAAGTGGAATTTTTCCAGATTTAAAATAAGGACTTTTTACTATGAAACAGAAACTGCAATAGATTCTGTTCATTAGCAATTATCAACTAGTTTGCCACCAGAAAGTATTATTTGTGTTATTTGTATTACAGCATGCCCTGGGCTTTACACCAAAGCACCTTTACTTTTTCTCTCTTTTTTGAGTTGGTATAATTTACATCTCTCACATTACAGTAACTTGATTGTTTCAGTAAATATGAACTTCTCAAATGTTTTACAATTTGACTGTACAAAATTACTTACCAAGCTGCTGACATACAACAGTTTGTGTCTTAGTTTCATCCTTCCTATCCAGAATTGATCCCACTGTTCCCTGCATGATAAATAATAAAATAACCCAATCAACATTAAAAATTTCAGAGAGTTCTGAATTATGCTGCTAAATAAAACCTTCAAACACATGAGAAGTACTACAGAAGACGCTCACAACTTTCTAGTAACTCATGAAGTGTCTCACCTTTGCAGCTTTAGGGATCTGGTCCACATACTGAGGTTTAATGATAGCTTTAAGGTCATCTTCCAAGATTTTGGTAAAATAATTTTGTAGTTCTGATCCTCGGAAGTAAGTCAAAATTTCTTGCCAGTCAGGTGGATCCTGTGACAAAATTAAAGCCTGGGTTTACTTATACCACTTAAAACATAGTTTTAATTTTAATTAAATTTAATTCTAATTTTAAATTCTAATCAATAAGCAAATAGAATATGCTTCTAAGATAGTACACCAAAAAAATTCCCAAAAGCACTCTAAAAGCAAAGTTTAGAGACCTTTTTTTTCTAGGTTTCACGAGCCTTAAAAAAATAAATTAAATTTGCACAGTTAAGAAGCTACTGAACTGAAACAACTTTATGGGGAAAATGACAGCATGGATTAGTGTAACCACACTTATTAGCTATCTGATACACCTAATCCAAAGGAAAAGGACTGGAATGATAAAAGCACAAACTTGCACAGAAGATGCAACAAATCTGGTAATTTTCTCTGCTTCTAGCAAACATTTCCAAGGAAACAGAAGGAGAAAACAAAGGAAAAATGACAAATTGAAAATAAAAGGAACCGTTCAGTGATCACCCAGAAAACAGTCCCCCCTTGCACACTGTACTACTCTGAGGGATGCTGAGTTAATTACTTTGATGATAAACAGTATGGAATCAGACTGACACAGTCATATTTCCAAACCAAGCAAATGCACAGAGGAAATGCTTCATCAGTTTTAGAGCAGAAGCAACACGGAAGATTCAGTTCATACCACGTGTTTCTGTGGTCATACTGATATGGCTTCTTCCCAGCAAAGTCTGATTTTGGAAGCATGGTAATTCAATTAAGTACACATTCAGAAAGTCAAAAGTTTTGCTATTTCTGCAATACTACCACCTGAAACAAGAAGTCCACAAAATAATATAAACCAAACTTGAAAGAGAATGTAAAATGTAGCTGGGAAGTGATTATTTGTTTGCAGCTTTAGGTAGCAGCCATGAAATGAGCAGTTTATTAAAACATTACTCTTTCAGGTAAAGAAATTGCTGAAGAAAGTTTGAACACACTTGTTCTTACAAGTGCCTCTTGAAGGACAAAAGTGTGCATCAGAATTCAATTGTTTCCCTGTAATTTGAAGGTAAGAGAGTAACATCTGAAATACTGCTAAGAGGAGTCCTAACAGATATGATTTATGCCTTTTCTCTAATGTACTCACTCTTTGCTGTAGTGCTACATAAAGAAGTCCTTCTAAAATATTTTGCTCACTGGCTGCAGTTTGACTTGGAATAAACACATAGGGAAATGGATTATGAATACCAGCAGGTTACATGTTGTTTTAAGTCTGGTTCTCAAAAAGTCCTATTTCTAAGTAAGTAGCAATATGAAGAAACTAAAGATTTTTCAGAGCTCAGTATTCAAGTGTACAGTGGGAAATACCTTCAACCACAACTTACGGTAATGACACACTTTATGAGAAATCTTCCTCAAAAGAATCAAAGATAAAAATGCTTAAATGATCCCAAGGATACATGGTAAATGATCATAGACATTTGGGCTGTTCAGATAAAACCAAAGGTAACTTAGAAGAAACTCCAATACTTGGGCTATGGAAATCCCCGATGGGAACAGGTAAATTATGCAGGGAAAAAAACTTTGACATTTTTTAAAGACTGATAATAAAAAAAGCCCAAAGCCCTTAAGTGTGACTTCAAGACAAAAACCTACCTCTGATTTTTATCCTTTGTGAGTTACAATTACAATTAGCAATTATCTTATCTTTCCTGACAGATACACACAATTTGCAAGAAAGCCTTTGTTAGCAATAACCTTCAGCTATTGGTCCTGTGTGGAGTAGGTCACTGGCTGCCAAAAGACAAAGTGCCAAAATCCCCACAAATCTATCACATTCACAGACACAAACATTTAGTCCAAAAATATAAACACAACTATCTAAAATGCTAACTCCATTTTACTGCTGATACATACATCATATTTTCCAAGATTTGGCTTCTGTTTTCCTGCTAAAATTTTCAAGGCAGTTGATTTTCCAATACCATTGGTTCCAACCAATCCCAGTACTTCACCTGGACGAGGGATAGGCAACCTGTACAAAACGTTGATAAGTTTATCACACACCAACATTTAGTGGTCAAGTAAACGTTGGAACCCATTTTCAGACTTTCTGATTATTACAGGCTTTGTTAACTTGCAAATATCTAACCCAAATTATATCAAATTCCTTAAAAATAGAAGAGCATAAAAAATGTTTAAGGGCAGTCTGTTTTGACAAAGCAGCCTTGGAAAATAATCTCTAAAGCTTTATATATAATCTGTACAGCTATAGATTACAGATTAAAGCTTTATAAATAATCTATAAAGTTTTGTTTTCATTCTAATGCTTTATAATAAGAACCAAGAACATTTATTTCTAAAATAACAAGTGACAGGATAAGAGGAAACAGCCTCAGATTTCACCAGGGGAGGTTTAGATTGGATGTTAGGAAAATTATCTTCTACTAGACGTGCACTATGTTATACTAGAAAAACTTGAATTATTTTGTCTCTTTTCCATTGATATTTAAAAAGTAAAATACCTGTGAAGTTTGAAGGCATTGGCACAGTATCTATGTGTTGTTTCTTTCTCCAGGTTGCTAGGTAAGTTAACAATTGACAAGGCTCCAAAAGGACATTTCTGGAATTGAAAGAAATCATAGATTATAAGTGCATACAATTTATTAAACAAACCCTATGTTTTGCACTGCACCCAGCTGTGTGTTTACATTTTTAAATGGACTTCTACCAAATTGCCTTTTCATGGTAAACCTGCCAAGGAAATTCTACACCACATTTTTCAAATCAATAGTCTGCAATTTAGATTTTCAGTCTACAATACAAATAAGGCACACTGGATATATTCTCCACCTTTCATAAAAAACATCTTTCTGCTGCTAGGCGTCTAGCACAAACAAACAAACAAACCACCCAAACCCAAACCAACAAACCAAACAAAAAACCCAAACAAAGCCAAGCAGAACCAAAGCCACAAACAAAACCCACACCTTGCAACCCAGCCAGTTCAGTCAAGTGACAGAGTTCTTCACTTTCTATAAACAGTAAGTTAATTTGGTCTGATTAGTCCAGGAAAGAAAACTGCTTTCTGAAGGTACAGTATACATTACTAAATATAACAGCAAAATAAGGAAAATGTAGCATTTTAAATAAAGCAGTTTAATTTTTACCTTGATGCAAATACCACAACCAATACAAAGTGTTTCTGAAATCCATGCTATTTTGTTCTGTGATGTGACTTCTATGCAAAGTTTTCCTGGTGAAAAAAAATTAAGATAAGGTCAGTAAAGCTTTTGGTGAATCACAATTCCTGCCTATTAAATTCCACAGAGGAACATGTAACTGATAAACGTTCACTGAAGCTTCAGATTATCCAAAGGCTTGAAAAGTGTCATTATTACTAAGAATTGTTCATGCTTTTTGTGATATTTCTAAAGGCTTTATGAAAAAAAAGCCCTTGAATGATGCACAAAAACCTATCAGTTACAAAAAGCTCATTCCTTTGAGAAGAACTGATTTAAAACATCTCCATTGTATCTCTTACCCATTCGAACCACAGGACAACTCTTCTTGCATTCCTGACGACATTTCTTTGGCTTACACTTGTCATGGTTGACTATAGCAATTCTTGTTAATTTGTCTGCCATAATGCACAATTTAGGGTTAAATACACCAATTTAGGATTAAGTACACATACACCAATTATAAGGAGGAGCAGTGGGAATCTTTCAGACCTTGAAGAAAAAAAAAAAAAAGAAAAAAACCCCGTAAGAGACCATGTTACTGACAGCACAGTGAAGAGACATATCATAAGTTACTGCTAGTGGAGTGCAGAGAAAAAAAATGCAAAATTATTTGAATTTTTGCTCCTTTAAGCAATGTGGCAAACAGAGCAAAGTCAGAGATATAAGTAACAAGGGTATTGATGTGCAGATAACCATACAAATTTTTAACATCAACTTTCTATTCCATTACTATTTTTCCAGAGTAAAAATAAAATTGTGATTTATCTTCAAATGGATTTTTCCCCAAAATCACGTTGTAGTAAGAACATCAGAATCTATACAGCTCCAAATTTTAGTTTTACAAGTTGCCTTATTTATAGCACCCTTGTTCACACTGTCAAATTATAACAACTATTACTCCAACAATATCATTAGAATATACATTTACAAACTGTATGCCAATATGCTGCATTAAGGGATTAAAACAGTGTAAAATGTAAACCAGTTTTCAAAGAGAAAATTTTCAATTGCATGTAAAAAGTAAACCAGGCAATGTGAGCAGACATTCATTATGATGTTTGATTCTTAAATCTTGAGTTTCATTTGTATTTGAATTAACCACAGTTACATCTGCATTTCCTATTATGGTATCAATGCCTATAATATATTTCAATAAAAATAATTAAAATTCTTTTTATAAAGAACATGGAAAGGCTCTGCAAAAGGATCTGGCCAAGCTGCATCCATGGGCTGAGGATGAATAAAGCCAAGGGCCGGATCCTGCCCTTGGGTTACAACCACCCCAGGCAGTGCCACAGGCTGGAGCAGAGCATACAGAAAATTGCCTGGTGGAAAAGGACCTGGAGGTGACAGTGACAGCCCCTGACCATGAGCCAGCTGTGCCCAGGTGGCCAAGAAGGCCAATGGCAGCCTGGCCTGGATCAGCAATAGTGTGGCCAGCAGGAGCAGGGCAGTGATTGTCCCCCTGTACTTGGTGAGGCCACACCTTGAGTGCTGTGTCCTGTTTGGGCCCCTCACTAAAGAAAGTCACTGAGGGACTGGAGGGAGCCCAGAGAAGGGCAGTGGAGCTGGGGAAGGGTCTGGAGCACAGCTCTGAGGAACAGCTGGGGGAGCTGGGGGTGCTTAGTCCAGAGAGGGAGGCTCAAGAGAGCCCTTATGACTCTCTACAACTGTCTGAAAGGAGGTTTATGCAAGGTGAGGGCTCTACTCCAAAATAACAAGAGACAGGACAAGAGGAAATAGCCTCAGATTTCACCAGGGGAGGTTTAGATTGGACGTTAGGAAAACTACCTTTGCTGCAAGGTGGACAAGCAGTGCAACAGGCAGCTCAGGGAAGTGGTGGAGTCACCATCCCTGGAGGGATTTAAAAACATGTAGACGTGGCCCTCAGGGACACAGGTTAGGGGCCAGCGCTGGGTTGGACTCAGTAATCTAGGAGGTCTTTTTCAACCTGTCATTCTATGGAGTACAAGATTATTAAATATTCCTGCAATCACAAATAAATGCATGCAAAGAAGTGAAATTACTGCTTGTATTCCTCCCTATTATAAGCCCGTTTTTCCCTGCTTAGTTCTTTGTATTGTACATTGTCTGGATTGTAGTGGGACTTTGAACATCTGTAGCAAATGACAGAAGGGCAGAGAATTTTAAATTTAAGTCTCGATAGATAAAAAAAGGTGGAATGTGTTTTAAAGTACACTTATCTTTCCTTTACTACATCCTTTACTCATAATACTGAAAATAACAATAACAATGACTTCTATCCTCCTATGAACAAGGTACACCTCAGGACAACTTCCTCCAGCTCCAGAACAATAAAGATGAACAAATTCTGAGGCTCTCGGAAGATTTTAAGATATTACTGATGACAAACACTTTCAAAAATTTTTTTGTAAAAATAAATGCCATAAGGTACAAAGAATTTCCATCTCACTAAATAAAGGGATGGCAGCCCTACAGATTATGCAATTAATGATGTTCAAAATGACTTCAATGCAGTATCAGTAGTTCAACGATATAACTGGGTAGAAGTCTGGAAATACTTCAGGTTTCCACACAGCGCAAAGGTTCAGTTGCATCCAAAAGATTCCAACATTTCTAATTAAAGGAAGTTTTTTCTCTTGGATGCCCAGCTCTCCTTTGCTTCACCAAACCAAAGCATCCCGCAGTGGTTTACAGACTATATTTACCACATAGGGCTATTGGATGAAGAAAGGTTGTGACTTGCTAACTCCTGAAGGAAGCAAGAATAAAATGTGTGTATGGCACATTTATCATGTTAAACTCTACCCTTCTATAAACTTCAGAAACCTCCAGATACTACTGCAATACCTGGAAGATGGACATCAACAGCAAAAAGTCAGAAAAGCAGATGTTTCCTTAAATCCATTACTACCATACGTACAAATATTTAAAGTGGTTCCCTTTAGAAGTGGTAGTCTTACTCCTTTATTCAGTTTCCAAAGTATTTTTAAATTAATGTCAAAAGACATTCTTCATTGCCTATAAATGAGTTATTCACACTGCCAACCAGATTGTGGCAGTTTCTACTTTTTTTTTTTCACTATTTGAAATTTTCTAAGCCAGAAAGTCCTATTAACACAGCTGATGCTTTCAAATAAATGACCGAATATAAAAAAGAGAAAAATTAAAGTGATTCAACGGTTCTGTATTGTCAGGCCAGACTGACAAAGTAAGGCTGAACATTGAAATTGCATCCACAGACCAGGCCAACAGGCATGGAATAATGAGTCTGCAGTTCTCACTTTAATACAAAAGAAAACAAAAACTGAAAGCCTTATTTTTGGAGACTATAAAGGTGCTTGAGTCAGGTGCTGGGGACAGATACTGGATGTTGTCATTACTTCAAATAAAGACACATTCTTTGGGAAGACATCCCAGTGTTTTTCACTAAAATCTTGCAGTTTACAGTGCAAAGAGTATTTGGGGGTGAATCACTGCCTCTCTGTTTTCCCAAGGGAAGTGCCTACCGTGGCTCAGCCCTTTCTCCCCGGCCTGAGCAGTCAGACCACTGTGGATGTTCCACCTGAGCTGTGGCAGCAGTGACCCAGTTCTGGGGGTTGCACAGGTGAGCCCCAGAAGCCAAACCTGCCGTGGCTCAGCAGGCTGCCCTCCCCAAACCCTGCTGAGCAGTGCTGAGAGCAGCCCGGCCATCCCCCCTCAATCACCCCCTTCCAGCTGGGGTTTAGCCTGAAGCTCCAAAGCAGGAGAGTGGGACCGGGCTGCTCTCAAACACCAAGGCAAATATGGCTTGAAAAAGCAATTCCTGCCAGCTTGCTCAGCAAGCTTTCCACAGTCTTGGCGGGATAATCAGAGTGAAGTTAACACTCACTGCTGAATCAGACTGTGGTTGGTAAGCAATGAAACAGCCCAAGTCTGGGTTTATTCTAATTCTAACTTACATGAGAAAATGTCCATCAGTGGTGAACAGTTTTGAACGGGTCAGAGAATTAAGTATGTACACTAAGCATTTATTAAGAGGACATGAGGGGGGGAGTGGAAGCAATAAAGCAGCACGAAGACACACTCCTCCCACTCTGCTTCCAGCTATGTGACAGAAGTGTCAGTTCATCCAAAACTCTCTAGTGGTCTTTACCAAAAAAAAAAAAAAAAAAAAAGTGACTCCTGTAACTTTTGCAATAGTTCCAGGACTGTGCTGATGTCGACAATGACAACTGTCCACAAAAGAAAATAATAATATCCACTTAGAAACAAATAAACTGTCCAAAACCAGAGTGAACTAAAGTCACATATTTACACCCAGCGAACTGAGTGGTATTTAAATTAACATATGGAATAGGATAGTCTGATTCCAAGAACAGATGTAGAACTCTCAGGACGTTGAGCACAGATCAGAAATGTTACAGTACAACACACCAGCAACTGAGCAGTGCAGTCAGCACTTTAGGGGCAGGAGAAACTGGTACTCAGAAGCATCTGACTTCATGACTGTGCTTCTCTTTTCAATATCAAGAAGAACAGAATAAAAAACAGTGTATGAAGATATTAATTTGCTGCTAGCTACTAGGGTAAAGAGCTGTTTTGAATTAGTGCATGATGATGGTGTGGCAGGAGAAAATCTTCCCAGAATCGACTGACAACACAGGTGAAGGGAGGAGAGAATGACTAAAAACTGCTGGCTAGAGAAAAAAGAAAATGTTCTAAAAACCCTGTCAGGATCATCTACCAAAGCCAAAAGCTGCCCATTATGTTCAATTATGTAATTTAATACAAAAAAAAATCGAACATGTCTAAAAATAAGACACAAAACATGTTATCACAAGAATTCTAAGTCAGCATTCTTAGGCTGGCTGACAGCTGCTGCACACCCTGACACACCAGATTACAAAAAAAGAGAAAGGAGACCTTGCTATCTGTCACAGAAAGCAACAGCAATGTACAATCTGTAGAACAAGTGCAATGTGCTTGCATTAATAATATTTCTTTCTTTCACAGGCATTACAGCTAGATTATAATTTACTAAGTCAAGGCAATTATGACTGAGAAGGATTTGTAACTGCACTGAGTTATTCAGACTTATACAAAAATTAAAACATTAAAAATAAACAAGGACTGAGACAGAACCAGAGACTATTCAATGAAAGGTGTGAAGGCAAGGTCTGGGTTCAGAATAGTGCCATGCTTTAGCTACTTTGCACAAAACCAGGGAACATTTTATAATATTACATTGCATCAGACCTCAGAGAGAAGTGAGGATGAGCAGCATTTCCAGCTGCCATTGGAAACAAGCTCAAGAATGCCTCTCAATTCCACTGCTGCTGGACTACACACAGCCACACCATAACAAGAAAGGCAAGAACTAGAACGGCCAAAGAAAACTGAAACGAAAGATAAAACAGATTTTCAAACTGCATATGGGAGATCACTACATCTGTAAGCATCAAAGCAGAGACAACAGTAAATGATACAAGAACTAGTGTATGCTTAAGGTTTTGACATTTGTTTTAGAAACTGAGTCAATGCAACATAAGAAGTTTAGACATGCCCCAGATTTCCCTACTAAATCACCATGTTACTCATGAGACACAACATGAATAAGAGAATATGGGAACATGAAAGCGTTTGGTCCAATATACTGACGCTGCACAACGAGTGGGTGTGTTTAGCTTGTGCTGAGCAGCATTAATTAGCACTCAATCTTTAACACTTCCCCTTAACAAAGAGAGAAATGCGTGAGAACGAACCGATAAATTAGCAATCTAATGAAACTAATGAAAGTATTTCATGACCGCTGATTTAGGATCGCAGTGTACGAGAAGGAACCACAGCAGGGAAACTTAAATTCGGGCGTAAAAACTGTCACAGGAACTTGCAGGTGAAATGTCCAAGCGCATTCCAGGCAGGAAACACCACCGTGGCCCTTGAGAAATGCCCTGCCGACTTCTTCTTTTGTTTTTCCACGTGTATCGTAGAAAACGGCCTTACCCCGCTATGTTATCGCACCTGCAAGGCGGCCTGTTCTGCTCACCGCCCCACACGCACCCACGTGGATGGCAGCTTCCCGCAAAAGAAGGCAAAACACAGCTTTTCCCCCCACCCCGCCGAGGAAGCTCCCCGCTTTCACAGGAGCAAAACGCCGGCGTCGCCTTTCCCAGAGCCGGGCCACGGCCGCCACCGCCCGCAGGCGAGGATGCCGCGCTGCATCCACAGGGAAGCCATTCCAGCAGCAGGGACGGCGCTCCCTGACCCCGGCCATGACGTTCCGCATGTGCGGGCAGCGCCGGCCCGGGCCGTGCCCATGCGGGGAGCGCTCCCCGATCCCCGCCAGCCTCCGGCGCGGGCAGGGCGCGGCCGAGCCCACCCTTCTGCCGCGCTGGATCGGGCGAGGCCGCCGCCGCAGGCCGGGCCGGCAGCATGCTCTGAGGAGGAGAGGGGCCCTTTCCCTGCCGCCTCCATTCCCGTGCGGGAAGATGGGGATCATTCCCTCGCCGGTGTTACTTACCGGGAGCGCTGAGGGGGGCTGCGGGAGCGCGCGCAGCGCCCTCGCGCCGCGGGAACGGCGGCCGGTGAGCTCGCGCGCGCAACGTGCTCGCGCCGCCGCCGCCGCCAGCCGGCCAAGATGGCCGTCGGGCCCAGGGGGCGGGGCTTGCGCGCACGCCACGGAGAGGAGGGAACGGGAGGGAAGGAAGGGCGGCACTCGCCAGGGAGAGCTGAGGAGGGAGGGAGGCTCTCCTCGCCATGGAGACCGAGAGCGCGGCCGTGCGGACGGAGCGCAGCCTCCCGGGGCGCCCGAGGTCCCGCTGTGAGCGGCGGCCCCGCTCCGAGGGGAGCGCTCCGGATGGGCACGGCGCGTTCCCGGGACAGAAAGGTCTCTGCCTGCGCTGGGTAGGTGGTGAGGGGCGGCAGCAATAGTTAGAGCGGGTGCTTCTCAAGGAAAAGTGTTGCCGTTCCCTTGCACGACTGCGGTTTCGGCTTTAGGAGCCGAGCTCCGATATCGAATATTTGAAAGGTACCGAGATAGAATGGTCTTGCTAGCCTTTACCTGCCCTGGGCAGAATGTCTTCTTCACCTGGAACACTGCGGCTACGTGCCGTCATTCCCATCGGGAAGGACTGTCATTCTCTTTCGGGAGCCCATCCCCGATAAGGATACGACTCCCAATAATGATTATGCCCACCGATTGCTCCCACACAAGGAGTGCCACGACACCAAGGTCTCGCTGGCTTTTCCCTGCCCTGGGCAGCGTGTCGTCTGCATCTGAAACACTGGGACTACGCGCTTTCCTTCCCGTGGGCAAGCATCTCCAGGAGCTGAGCGCGGGAACTCGGGTTCCATATGGAGTACCGAGCACGCTCGGTGTCGGCTCCCATCGCGGAGGAGCCGTGTCGGGACGCGGCGCTCTCTGCAGCCCTGCCCCCGGTGCGGTGTGAGGGGCGGCCCCAGCGCCGCAGGGCGAGCGGGCGGGGCGGCGCAAGCGCACTGCGCTCCCTGCGCGGCGGCGGCGGCGGCTCTGCCCGGCGGGATCGGGGGGGAGCGAGCGGGGCGAGCTGCGGCTCCACCGGCGCCGTGAGGGCAGGAGAAGGAGGAGGAAGGGGCAAGCCGGGCAGAAGCTCGGCGGGCTGAGGCGATTCGTTAGCGGCGGGTGTGGCGGCTGCCCGGGCGGGTCCCTCCCGCCGTGCCTGCGCGGGGCTGGCAGCGCCCCCGCGGGCGGAGAGCGGAGCCCGGGGTCCGGCGGGACCCGTGCCGTGAGTAGGTGCTGCTGCTGCTGCTGCTGCTGCTGCTGCTGCTGCTGCTGCTGCTGCTGCTGCTGCTGCTGCTGCTGCTGCTGCTGCTGCTGCTTTATTTCCCATCCTAAAGTGCTTTGTAGGCCTGGGGGACACGGCCGCAAGACAGCCTTGTAAACCCGGTTAATTTTGTTTTTATTTATAATTGTTGCGATTATAATGGATATAATCGATATGGATTGAAAGCCCTACAAACAAGTCGTGGGGGGGACGGCTGCCAGTTGGTTTATCAAAGCGGCTTCTTCCTCTGGTCGCTTTTGGTTTTCGCCATAGCTTCCACCTAATATTTACGCTTAACGCTCCTTGTGGGGATGTGCTCGCCTCCTTTAAGGAACAGCTTGTAGCCTTGCCAGGTTACTTTGGAAAGTCTGGGCTTTCACAGAAATTTATTTTTAAAAAAAGTAATTTTTTTTAAGGTAAATTAGGAATATATATGTACAAAATTGCTAATGTATTTCTTTTAATTATCTTTATTTTTAATGAAATACATTTTTGACAGCGAAAGACTAGTGGTTTTCACTAATAGGCTTAAAGCAATGCACTGGAGGCAGGGTAAAAATAATAAGTTTATTAAAGCTGTATTGCAAATAATCTGAGGGATAAAATGTACAGGTGATCTAGTTGAAATAGAGTGCTGCTGAACACTATCATTATTAAATATTAATTAAGCATTAGTAATTTGAATGCTTAACGTTTAATCTTCCATCTGATTAAATAGGAAGCATAATGAGAGGCTGTTTTTTGGATATATCTTAAAATCTTTGAAGGCATTAGAGCAAAGGTCCAGCCAAAGAAAATGAGAGCAGGGACAAGAGCTTGTAAATGAGTAGTGCAGTTAAGAAAATCAGGTTATCTTAGATATGAAATTTGCTTCTGTTAACAATAGGAAAAACAATCTTATGGATGTTGCAGAAATGCTGAAGTAGTCCGTGAAGCCTTTTTTTTCAGTTTTCCTGGAAAGGCTGGAGTCAAATATTTGCTAAAACTGAATAAAATTATGTGATTGGAGTGCAATCAGAGTAATACTTCTTCATAAAATTTTAAAAATAGAGAAAACCCAGATCATCTCTGATTTCCTGAAGGATTCTGAGGAGGTGGTTTGAGAAGGGAATTTGTCAGCAAGTAGAGGACAATTAAAATCAGTGTGCACACAGGAAATATTCTAGTGAGCGTAGTCTGGATCAAACTTTTTTTAGCCAATGACTTAATAAAGAGGGAATATGAAGAGTCTGTCTTTAGTTTTACAGGATTTCTGCCATTGTTCAAGTGTGCTCTAAAAATAATTCTTTGTAAAGACCTTTTTAAAAAAGTTTGGAATCTGACTTGTAAATAACTCATTTTTAAACGGGGGTGTCATGAAATGTGCTCCTGGAGAGTTCAGTTTTGAGTGTATTTTCATTGTTTCCTGTAATATGGAACACAAAATTGAAAGGATTGCAGCATCAAACAGCTAAGGGTTGGAATTAAAAACCATCTTGAGGAGCTTGGTAGCAGGCTGGAAATGAGTGTAACTAAGCTCAGTTAACAGGAACTAAGGGAGAAAGAGAACACAGGAATAAAAAAATCAAAAACCTGATTAGTGGAAAAGGTGTCAGTGAACAGCAGACAGTATCCCAAAAAATACTGGGTATTTGTACTGCATTTGAGCACTGTAAGGCATAGTAAAACCAATATTAATGAAAAATTATGTTATTTCAACTAGCCAGGTGTTGCTTTGTCACATTAACAAGTGTGAATAAAGACAAGGGAAGTGATTACTCTGCAGAAAATGGCCTTAGCTAAAATGGTCTGGTTATTTTTTAAAATTATAGTTCTGAATACCTAGACTCTGCAAGAATATTAGGTTTCTTAAACTTTGTGAGGGGAGCTTGAAAGGCACAGACACTAGAAAAGAGGAAGCTAAGAGCAAATTTGATGAATGCCCTTACACCAATCAAAGGGTTGCTACATGAAGGCCAGTGATTAACAAGTCTTTGAGTTCTCTGCAGCTCAAAAGATGCTTGGTTTTAGATGAGGCTTGATTTGAATGCTAAAGGTCAACTTTTAGCTTTTAGGCTGATGAAACCTGAAGCTGGGTGTCCACAAATCCCTTGCTGGAGAAGTAAATGCCTGGACAGACATCTCTCAGGCACAGTCAGGTCTCTCAAGGGCCCTTACAAGTGTGTATTTAAAGTGTATCTGTGCATACAGAACATGGGGGAATTACAAGTTTTAATAGGGGAAAACTGCTTTGGAATCTGTGGTTTTCCATTTTTATGGAGCTTTAGTAGGAAATGCCCCTGATGGATCCTTCAGGATCTCCTCTTGGCTGTGTTGTGTGCTTCCAGGGGTTTGCTTCCAGGTGTGCACCTTTTAAGGGTGTCTTTGCTGGTACCCTGAGAACAACCTGGCTGGTTTGCTTGGGGAAGGCAGACTGTCCAACCATTTAAATCCATTTTACTCTCTTCATAAGCTGTGCTTGCTAAAACATCTTCAATTGGCTGTTGCTTCACAGGGCTGGGATGTTTTCTGGAAAAGAGAGAACTTCTCTGAGGAAGATGAGGGCTAAAGAATTCAAGGAGGGGGGGAAAAAAAGCTGTTTCTTTGTCTTGATCAAAGGATGTGCAGACCACAGAACGAAAAATGGCAAAATGAAAGTATGGCCTTGATCATGTCATTAAGACATACATATATTCATGTTGTTAATAAGGAAACAGCAGCCTGTTAATTATCTTTTGGAATAACTCAGTTGGAAAATCAGAGATGTTTCCAGCCAATGCTTCTAAAGATGCAGTGTGTCTTTCTGTTTTCAGCACGTGTCAAGGAGAAGGCCTTCTAAAAAAATTACTCGTTTTTACACAGCCTGAAAAAGCAAAGAAAAATTTTATTAGGTGACTTAAATTCCTTTTAGAGCTAAGTATTGATGCCTCATTTAAAATGAGGTACTTTTACTTCTGCTAGTAAAATGTCCAGAAATGTTACTTGAGTGAGCTGGCCTGTTGCTGCATTATTTTTCCATAGTACTTCTGTCAGCGTTCAGGTTTTCTGAGAGTTTTGGGGAGCTTCAGCAAAGCTATCCAGAGTGTATTGTTGTTGTGCAGGAGTTCTGTCATGAAAATCTGACCCATTTAGTTCAACCACTGAAAATCTTCAGTCTTTCTCATCACTGGTACACAATATGTGGCTGATTTATTTGCCAGCAGTGGTGTGGAGTTGAAATTTTGGGGTTTGAGAAGCTTTTCCTGGTAGAAACAAATATGCTCAGTTTAAAATAGTAGGAAATGTGAAACATATTTCTTGCTGCATATTTCAGACCCCCAAAATGTAATGCCTCCAACTTTTGAGAACCAGTGCAATACAAGTCTTGCATTATTAAGTTATTTAGAACTTTGCTGTGCGTGCTGAAGCTTATAAGAAATCTCAACGTCATTAAGGAATTCTGCATACTTTGAAAATTCCAGTAATTGTTTTCTAAAAGCATGTGTAATCAACTTTGTGATGTAATGTGAGTGAACAATGTAATTTCTGTGATTTACCTTATTTTGGTGGGTTATGATGGGATGTTTACGTAGTCCTTGTGTCTTAAGGGTGGGATTTAGGGTTTTTCATTCACTTTCTCTTGAAGTCAAAAGAGTGTCAAGACTTGCTGGTGATAATATTCAAAAGATGTTTTCTTTGATGTTTTTGAGATGTGGTCACTTGATTACAAGTGAACAATTTAGCTTTACTTCGTGAGGTTGAATTTTCTATGTGTATTTTTTGAGATGGAAGAACAGTACTTTTGATGTCTGTCTAAATCTGAGAATTAAAATGAATGCAACTCAACCTCCTAGTTCACTGTCACAAAAGTGAAAAAATGCACAACATTTAGGTTAGAAGGCCATTTGAACTTTAAAATTCACAACTCCAGGATAATAGTGTCCCCAGTGCTTAATAAGCATAGTTTGAGTTTTGGTGCACCATGGGGGTTGGACTAGATGATTTTTGAAGGTCCTTTCCACCATTCCAAACCATTCTGTGATTCTGTGAAAAGTGTTTGTTTTTCAAGTAGCTGTGAACTAAATGTTTTGTAATTTTTTTCCAAGTTTTTTTTATTTAGATGGAATTTGGATTAATATGTCTATGAATATATAATCTGTAGGATTAGCTGTGTAGTGTCCAACTTCTCTTCGGAGAGGATGGTGTATGAACAAGGACTTTGTCTGAAGCCTTTTGTGACACTCACTGTTGTCAGTATTTAGATTTTTTTACACGTGAAATTATTTCTTCAGATTTTGTTTATGGTAGTTAGGACTGCAGTCTTGTATATGAGAAAGCAGGTAAAATCTGTGTCGAGTCTTAATGTTTGCAAAATTAACTTGAGGGCCGATAGAAAATGTTTGGTGCACTCCAGAATTCAGATTTCCTGTGTCCCACAAGAAAAGAACTTTTAGCTCCAGAGTCATTGGGACATAGAAGATGTTGTCTCTGCCTATTTTAAGCTACTTCCTAGGAAATAGTAAAGTGCTCTGTACTGCACAAAACCCAGCTTACTAAAGTTGTCATATATGTGGTGATAGTCTGGGTGTCAGCCTGAGTGTGATTATGTGAACAATGCAGGTTAATGATTCCAGATGAAGTTGTAAATTTAAGGAAATGGGCTGTGAATAAGTCTGACTATAACCAATTGCAACAAATTATACAATTTGGTTAAACTCCCATTTCCTATTTTAAGGGAGAAGTATCCCTTGCTCCAGTTTCTGAATTTGTAAATTAAGAGGACTTTTAAGTGTATCTGTGGACGAGAATGAAGTTGTACTGCTAGCCTTTAAATCAGCATTTTACATTTTAATTTCTTAAAACACAGAACTGTAAAAACCAAATTCTGAAACCCTGACTAACTCTGTATGCCTAAATTAGAATGATACAAGTAAAGTAAGCCTTGTGGATGTTCCAAGTATGTGTTGAATTCTTAAGGACTCAAAATTTACATATATGTGGAACCTCTTAGATATATTACACATATATATTCTATGTATTTATACATGTTACTTTATATATATATATAAATCAAACATTCTACAGACATGCAAAAAATGTATGTGTGTATATGTATAAACCACATGTTCTGTAGCCTATTATAAAAGTGAGGCCAAAGAATTAAACCAACTATGTGAACAAACAAATCCTTTAATTTTCCCATCAAGCTAAAAACATGTCAACTAACTCACTTGTTTTCTCTCACTAGAAATGACAACCCCAAACAAGACCCCACCTGGTGCTGATCCAAAGCAGTTAGAGAGAACTGGTACTGTTAGAGAAATAGGCTCACAAGCAGTTTGGTCTCTTTCATCCTGTAAGCCAGGTAAATCACAACAATGATGTCAAAAGTTGAATGTGCAGTTATGTTTTGGGAGGAAGACATCCACAGCAGTAAAACTGCTGTAGTCACTACAAATAATGTTTGCTTTCTCTATATGTGACACAATATGAAAGTTATAACTGTATCAGAAGTCCTGCTGTGAGGAACTATCTCATATGAACTAAACAGAACTCTTACATATTTTATATATATTTATTTTTTTTTTTTAAACACAGTGAACACATAGCCATGTGAGTAGAATCACATCCAGCACAGTGAAATGGTTTCTATGCTTTGGCATTTTGTCTGGGTGTCTTCCATTTTTAACTAAGGATGACCATGCAGCTGGGTGACCTAAATGTTGTGTGGGCTTAGCCATTACAGGGTGGCCCTGAAACTCTGCAAGTAAAATGAGCCTGTGGTGCAGTTAGTGATACCTGCTCAAAATAGCTGAAAATCTGTATTCTTTCCCTTTGGGGTGGTTGAGTTGCTATTTCAGAAATATCCATTGGGAATAGATCAGCTGTCTTGTTGCAGCCTAGGGTCAGTGACCCCTTTATGTCACAATATTGTGCTCAGGCTGAATTACTTTGGTCTGAAATCCTGGAATATCAGAGAAAAATGTCTCGTGGTTTTGTTGCTTAAAAAGGCTGAAGGAAATTTTTTATTGCAGATTAAACTTCAGCTGTAATAGAACTGCAACTAGTGTGCACAGTCAATAAAAGGATGTGATTAGTAAAAGGACAGATGATGAGGGAATAGAAAATACCAAGATGGAGTGTCTTCTTCAAATGTGATGGCATTAACCTTTAGGAATACTGCTTTTGTCATCTATGGCCTGTTCCAGCTAGTACTTGAAAAAGGAAAAATATTTCAGGACACAACTTGAAAAGAAAACGTTGCATTTGGCTAAAATTTTGTAATGAATGGTCTCTGCTAATGATTTTTCTTTAGTTCAGCAGTTAAGTTACAGAAGAGGTGGAAAAGTCTAACTGTTAATTACTGCTCTGGCAACCAATGTGAATTACTGCTTAACCACTTGAAATTCCAGGACACATTGACATGGATTCACACCCCACAGACTACAACAGTATTGAACTTCTACAGATTCCCCTATTTCAGTTTTGTGTCAGAAGAGCATAGGTGCACCTTGGATATCTAGAAATATTTCCTAATATTAATTTGTAACAATTGAAGAGCTACAGCACAGAAATGGGATGTTCAAGATTATCACATTTTCTTTTTCTTAGGGTTTGGAGTGGATCAGTTACGAGATGATAATCTAGAAACTTACTGGCAGTCAGATGGATCACAGCCTCATTTGGTGAACATCCAATTTAGGTATTAAAGTATACTTCCTGTGGGTTAGGGTGCTTTTGTGTAACTTTAAATCAATTAGTGTTCAACAAGATAGGAAGAACTGCTGGGTTAGTTCTGTTACCCAACTGGTAAGAAGTCAGATGGCATTTCTAAAAATGAGATTTTCAAATGTTATGATCACTAAATGCCTAAATAAGCAAGGAAAAGGAATGTTTAATGGTATATCAGTTGTGTCAGCATCTCATTTACTCAAGTAAGGTGACTTATGTCCTGATTTTGTCTTTGATTGTCATTTGGAGGGTAGATGACTCCTATGTAACCTAACAGATGATTTTGAGAAACCTTTTATTCCATCCTATGTAGGATGTTTTCAGTACTTTTTCTTTAACCAAACTTGAGATGAGATGTTTGTTCCCTTTTTTTTAATTTACTTTCTTGAGGAGGCCTTGGTCTAATAAGAGAGCCCATATTTGAAAAACCTAACTTAAGCTTCATTACGTACAAGTGCTTATTTGGTATCTGTTTCTTGATATACTGACATTTCTGAGGGCAGGCAAAGGAGAATAGTGAAAATCAACTATGTGCATAATGTAATGTGGAAAATCACCTAGTTTTTCAACAGCAAGTTTCTTATGAATCACTGGACACACTTATATTCATTTTTCAGATCATTTAAATCCTTAGTTATTGCAAGCTAGCAACAAACTCATCCTGAATATTTTTCTTTGTGATGCTTACATAGCTTGTGTTGCTTCTTGCAGAAGAAAAACAACAGTGAAGACCTTATGTATTTATGCAGACTACAAATCTGATGAAAGTTACACTCCAAGCAAAATCTCTGTCAGAGTAGGAAACAATTTTCATAATCTCCAGGAAATCCGGGTAGGTCAATGATACTTTGTGTTCTGTCTTAAAATGGTTCTTTCTTGTTAGGACTTCTGATGTATTAAAGTGGGTTTTGGAGGGAAAATATGGCATTGTGCTTGAAGGGGAAAAATGTCTGGGTTTATTTTGATGTTTGCTTTTAGTTTTTATCTCGTAAATTTAGTAGACCGGTTTCTTTTTTTTTTAAATCAGACTGTTTTACCAAACATCATTATAATTGACTATGTTCAGAAATTAAGTTTTATTTTTGAGTATTGTTTCTAATCTTTCTAGTACTGGACAGTCACTGAGATGTTAAAATTTTGTATGGGGTGCATTTTTTTTAACAATATGAAGCAAAATCCAATTTTCAGTTCCTCAGGTTGGCTTAAGATTTTAAATGAGACAGAGTTGTACTGCTTTGTTAGTGTTTTTATTTATAAAATGATCAAATCCAGTATTTTTTATGGTGATGCTTCTAGTCAGAACTGTGATAAGATTTGAGTTGCTTTAGGTACTTAGTTTTGCTTACCTTTTGGTTAACAATAAAAGCAGATTTGAAATAATTCATGATCTTGGTAGAAGTCCACCTTGGAAATTACTCAGATTACTCATATGCAGGTATCTTTGCTCATTCTGAGTCAGGGTGGCCTCCTGTATCAAATTCTTCTTCTCTGGAGCTCAGCAGTTACCAGTTTTTTATGGCAGGTATTAAAATAGTAGAAGGATTGGGATGATGAGAAAAGGGTGGTTCTGAATGGTGGCTTGAATTATTACTTCTGGGACTTTTATTTTTTTCACTTTGGTTTTCAGTCCCAACAAATCAAAGTCCCAAGAGCTTATTGTAAGTAGAAGGTTGTAGATGTTGTGGGGGTAAAAAAAAAAATGTAGTAGAGATGTCTGTTAGCATTACGTATCTGTCTACAACCTTTCAATGATTTGTGATGTTCTCTCAAGTTTTGACTTACACTTTTATCCTGAATCTTAAATGGAAGGCTCTTGATGTGTTTTATTTTACTTTAATTTAATTAATTAAATATTTTTTTGGAAGAAATGGATCACCACGTTATTTTGGCTTTCATCAGCTGCAAATTCTGCCTTTCCATCTCCGTAATTGTATCATAGCAATGCCGTATCTGAGGAACGGCAGCCGGATCCTTTCCCGTTAAGCTGCGGGTCAGTTTCCCGAGTGTCCACTAGATGTCATTGTTGTCCTTAATTATCACCCTGATTTTTGCACTTTGATCTGCCCTTTCAATAACTAAATTGTTATTATCCTTTTTGTAGTCCTGCTTAGTACAGCACTATACCTCTCGCTGCCTAACTTAAGTTTCTCACACAGTGGTAAACTCCTGCTCTTGAGGATATATTTGTTATTAGCATATTAAAGATCTATTATAACAAGTGTATTAGTTTTCTCCAGTGTCTCAGGCAGTATTTCTTTAGCTCTTTTCTTGCCAAACACGGTGTTCTATGCATAATGTATGTAGTTAAAAATGGTACTTCTATATGAAACAAGTTACTAGCATTTTTTATGCTATATGAATGTGACTATAATAGGATGCATGACAGAGTAATTCTTATGCATACCACATGCTCATGTGCTTTTTTGACTTCTAAACTGAGGAGAAAATATGGTCATGCTTCCTATTAATGAGATGCTTTACTCTGATTCTGTAAAATGCTTGTGACTGTCATCACCGTGATGCTAAATGTTGCTATCAATTTTCATAGTTCCTAAACTGCTTGATACTGTTTTTTAAATTTTCCTTCAGTCCTGAAACTTTCTTCAGCTTCTCTGACACATGGGGAGATTATTAAAGCAGTGTGAACTGTTATGAGCTCTTTACAGAAATCTGCTTAATTATACAATGATTCCATTGGCTTCAATACTGATTAACTGTGTGGAAAATCAGGCTAAAGCATTTTATGTTTTTCCATGGATGCTTGCCCAACTCGTAGTGTCTAATGAATGTGTTTTTTTCCCTAATGATCTAGTTTTCAACACAATGCAATATGCTGTTAGGCTAGACTTTGTCACAAATAGAAGATCAACTTTAGTTTGTAATCTAGTATGTAGGCATATCTTTTTTTGGAACCTAAGATGAATTTATTTTCTGAATAAAAGGTTTCTTCCCCCTAATAATTTGTACCCCATCGTAAGGGTGAGAACAGCCCTTGCAATCTGGCAGGATTATTCCCTTGCTCACTGCAGTGAAGGTATGTGCACTCAGCCTTCTCCTCTGACTTAAGTGGCATTGTATCACATCTGTCAAGCTTGGAGAGCAAATATTTTCTCATTTTCAGTCTTGGAGTTTTCCCACATGATGGTACAAACAGTCTGGATGGACAAGAGAGCCTGCAGAAGCATTTTTTGAACAGCATCCAAACTCCTCATGATATGATTTAAGTTATTACACTTTGTCATGATACCAGAATAACCCACTGCAAAAGATATTAGTGAAATGCTGTCTGTGAGAGATCTCTGGTCTCTTCAAGTGATGCTCACCTGTTACTGCATTTGTACCTCTCCAAGACATTTCGATGTTCAGCAGTTCATTTTGCTGTAAGGAGATTAAGTGTTTTGATGCTAAGTGCAGGTAGTATTTCAGGGTATATTCTCAATCCATATAGCCTTACACACCTTGTAGTTACAGTGGTTTCTGCTGTCAGCCTGTAATGTAGGGTCTTTATGCAGACTTGAGTGAAATCCCTCTAGTCTTAACACACCTTTGATGGCAACGGTGTGAAGTCTTTGTTTTAGGTTTTTGTTGGAGTTGTTTGTTTGTTTGCTTTTCCTTTGGACGGCTGTCTGGTTTGGTTTCAGTTTGTTTTCTATCCCTTTTGGCATTGCCTGGTGTTTTGTAATCAGGTACAGCAGCCTCCCTGGTGGCATGGGGTTGTGGCTGAGCACCACGGACAGGGCTCCTTCTTCACTGTTTGAAGGGATTCTGCACTTGAGGGGGGAATTACCAACTGGAGGAATGCCTAATCTGGGGAGCTTTTTTTCCCAAGAGGTAGTTACCTACTGTAATGCCTTTACTCCTGCAGTGTCCAGCAACTGTAGTGAAGAGGTTGGACTTAGCCAGGCATTTTCTAAAATCCATTATTGAATAATCTTCACCTGTTTTCTGTACATGGAGTGAACTTAGATCCTGATGAGCAAGGCCATGGAAGCTTGTCATAGGGCCGCTGCAAGGTAACCAATCAAGAATACATCTTCTTGTGAGTCTCTAATCAAACATCTCTAAGGTGCATTTTAAACTGCTTTCCACTGAAGGTGGAGTGCTGAGTTGTTACTCCTTTAGATTCCTGGACTTCAGGTACTTTGGTTAGAAACCATTCCTCTCTGTCCTTCCTTCCTTTTAAGACAAGAGGCATTTCTGACCAGTAATTATGCCTTGGGTTCAGAATGTCAATTAAAAACAGTCTGCTTTCCACAAGCTACTCCTCATGCTAAAAGATTGAGTAAACTTTAGTTTTATAGAATTTCAATCTGTAGGCTTCCCTATCTGTCTCTAGGATAGACACAATCATCACACCAGTTGTTCATTTTGGTTGTTGTCTTGCTGTTAATGCTGGCTGAGTATGGATTTGTTGTATCAGGATGCACACAGGCCCTGTTTCTTACATCTAAAGTTTACTGCTGCTGGAAATCTGCGAAGCAGGGGGTTAGAATGCTTCACTGGTATTGGTTAGTTATTAAGCCTTGTGATTGATGGCAAGAGTAGGAATCAAATTTCAGCAGCAGGGTTATTTCCATTTGTACTCTATATGAATTTCCACCTTCCGGCAGAGGATATTTTGTGAATTCCTGACTAGGATGTTCACATGAACTCATCTTTACTAAAAAAAGGCAAATTAAATGATGTAACATCACTGTTCCCTGCCAATATCATCGCCACTGTAGGTGATATGACCTTTTCATCATTCATGTGCTTATGGAAATAACTAATATATGCTTCAAACTGTGGAAATTATGAACAGAAGTGCAATTTTCCTGCCCTTTGGTACTGTGGAATAGTAAGACATCAGAGCAGAGCTTACTGGGCAGTCATGAAAAATACAGTTATTGAAATAGCCTTTTATGCATATGAGGTGAATATGTACAAATAGGGAGGTCCACATTAGAGCTAGTAGAACAGTGGAAGATTATTTTGGCCCACAAACTATAAAATTTTTACACATTTTTATTTTAGCTTGCTATGAAATAGTGTTTTAAGAGAAATAAACATCTCTTCTGTAGAGGAAAACAAAGCTGTGGTACATATTGCATGTAAAAGATTTTCTTTTGTATCTGAGCATTCAGAAACAAATCCATGAAGGAAGCTTTTCTTGACACAGAAGGGCTCGTAGAGGCAAGGGTACCTTAAAGAGGCCCTGTATTTTTAATTCTGTCAGTCTGACTTTACTTTCTGAAGCAGAGGAAAAGCCATGTGAGACAATGTGGCAACAGCTCTATGGAAGGCAGGAGGTTGATGAAGTACAGAGCTTTCCTCGAGGGAACTCAAGTACAGAGAGCCTAGGAACTGATGGAAGCTCTGACTGTTACATATGTGTGAAGGCCTCTCTTGCACTTAGTCTTTTTCATGATTATTCATTTAAGTTCCACTATGGAAAAGAAATTGAAGAATCACCACCTTCACAGTAAAGAATGTCTTGCTTGTATCTAATCTAAACCCTAGTTTAAGGCCGTTTGTCCTATCATTGTATGCCCTTGTAAAATGTCTCTTCTTTTTTGTAGGCTTCCTTAGGTACAGGAAGGCCACAATTAGGTCACACCACCACTTTCTCTTCCTGTAGCAAGTATTTGATTACCTTGTTTCATCTCTTTTCTGTGCCTGAAGTTCTAGAAGGAGGATTTGAAAAGATTTCCCCCAAATCTTTGTTTGCTAAATATTTTAATTCTGTAAAATTCTTTCTGGTACTAGTGGCTTAAAAATTCACATTTTTAAAACTCTATGTTGTCAGTGCAGGTAAACGGTCCTCCAGCATGATGGGGGAAATTTTCATTTGCTTTAATGCAAGCTTGCACTATTGTATTCTAATTAACAATACTTGAAACAAATTCTCTGGTAGACATGCACAGGTGTGTGAGGGGAAGGAGCCAGATGCTTGAACTTTTTATATTGAAAACCAACTGCAAATTTCAGTGAGCATATTCTCTAGTACTCTTTTGAGGTATGTAGGATAATGCTGCTGTTGTAGGGTAGTAATCATATTAATTAGGGGAAAAACTGCTGGTTTTCCTTGATAGTTTCTTGCCTTCTCTGTATTCCTGAAAGATTTATTCAGGAAAGACTTCAATAATGGTAGACAGTGTACCAATAGACCAGCCCCTTTATCATTCCTAATGAGTATAAATGAAGGATGTCTCTTCACAAGAATACATTGTTGTGAAGGGAGTACCTGCATGGTGAAGGGAGCACATGAATGTGTAAATAAGAGTTCTGTGGGAGTAGGGTCTGTCATTTTTCCTCTTAGCACTTTTTGCCAGTGGCATGGCCATGCTGTTCATGTACAAAAATTTTAGGTAGAGCTGTGGAATAGTCTTTTTTTCCCTATATTTTTTTTTAACTCTATTAACTTTGGCAACTGATTTACGCACACACATATGCATGCACACGTTGTGCTTCTGGCTTTTGTGAAAGCATTTTATGTAGCCCTTAGTGCTACATATAGCTTTGTTTCTTTTAAACCATGGCTTTCTTTCTTTAAATGCTGAGATAAAGCAGAGATGCTGAGCTGTCTCACTTTGATAGCATTACCAAATTTTCAGAGCTCTTAGAGTGATCAGTCAATTTTCTGTATTCTTTAGCTTCTAGGAATTGGTCCGAATATGTATATTGATGTACAGTAGATCATATCTATTTAAAACAGTAGCCCCCATGCCCTTCTTGTAATCAAACTTATGTGCTATCAGGCTGAGGGAAGAAAAGCATGTTTTTCTTTTACATGCTCAAAATGTAGTGAAAATCCCAGTGGACAGTCGTGTTTACAAGGGTAACTGTCTGCATTCAATTGTGGGTTATAAAAGTGCTTGCTTGAATAAATACACAGAGCTATCAGACAGAACAACCAATAGTTCGTTGGACTAATTGACCTTGTCAGTAGAATAGAAACACTTGCAAATAAAATTCCCATTGCCAGCAAAGTTGCAACTGAAAACCCCTGAAGAAACTGTGCATATCCTCTAACTATCTTGGAATGCAATGATTCAGGCAGCAGACATGTGCAGTGGGAGGGGGCAGGAGGGGGGAATCATTAACCAAGAAAGTTGTATGTACCAGCAGTTTTCAGTGGGCTCCTTTTGCAGCGTGAGGCTGTACACATTCCTCAAGTCATTAAGTAGTTCACTTTCCATATTCAGAGTTATGTTTTCTACCAGTTGTTACTACTTGTACCATCCCTCGTGTCCCCCTGTATGATTTGTTTTGCTGGTCTGATTTTATTATAATGTAGCCTTTTCAGAAAAGGCAAAGGTGTTTGGCTGTAACCACAGCATGTTGTAATGAGGGTGGAGTGTGTTTGTCATTCTGCAGCAATAGTTGACTTCCATGAATGCCAGTGTCTCTAACCACACAGGCTGTGGCCGTTTATCTTTTTGAGTATATTTGGATTACATAACAGTGGAAAAGAATCACAGTAAATATCAGAATATCTGGTCTTCCAATCAAAAGCATGGTGGAACCATTTTTTTACTTTACCCAGTGATGAGTCATGTATCTTCCCATAAAAAGAGGAAAATATTTCACTCCAGAAATAAGTCCTCACAAGTGAATTAGTCATATATCAGACATTTCCTTTTAAAAGTTTGGGTAATGTCACACAGGTGGAAGTAGTATTTAAAAAAAAGCAATAGTGAAAGACACAACAGGCTTCACTGTGTACTGTAAAAACATCATTTTATTTTGGTTAGAAAACAAAACAGGAAAAATGGCATTTGGAAAATAAAGTCTGAAAAATGGTCTAGTTAGCTGCTAAATAAACTTCAAAGATGAAGGTTTAAAAAAACCCACCAAGATTTGTTAAGGGAGGCGGGGGGGGGAGTAGTGTATTTCACCTTAAGTAAGGGACAATGTGTAATAAGGGATTTTGTGGTTTTACAGCTCGGTGCATGTGTTTGAAAGCTGTTCTCTCAGCAACGTGGGTGGCAGGTTATGCTACCATATAATGTATTGTAGTTGGCTCTCCACACTTGTCAGGGTTAGCGTTCAACCATTCGGAAAATTTTCCCATTGTTCTATCATGTGAACCAAGGCTAGTGTTGAATTCCCAATAACCTTCTGCAGGAAAAAGAGGTTTAATTAGAAAGTTTGAAATTTGACTACTTCTGTTATTGTCTTAATGCACTTCTCTCTAATTTAGGTGCTTATCTGCATTTCAATCAATTTTTGACCAGAAAGATTAAAAACAAACTTAACTTTGTACTGCAGTTGCTTCCACAATTTGAAAAGAAAACTTGTATACTCAATTCTGTCTTTCTTCAGTATTAACACTCTATTTCCATTTTAAACATGTTTGCTTTAGATGGATCATAGCTTTTGGCAGCTACTGCATTTTTAGCAAATAATACTGTTTCTAGTAAGAGTTGCAAAAAAAAAAAAAAACTTTGTGTGAGGTCCTTGTAAACTGAACCTTGGGAACATTATGTTATTTCTGTATTTTCCCTTCTTTTGTGCTTCTTCTCTATTTGTGTCATGGTTATAAATTACATCGTTTGAACTAGAGAATTAAAAACATTTCATTCTGTGATTCCTGTAATTTTAAAAAAGAGTATGTTTGTTTTATGTGTATTTTTTTTCTTTTTACCTGTTATTTCAGTGGCTGGCACACAGAGAAATAAGCAGTATGGTATTGAAATTCCATTGTGCCAGCACCTCCGGGGCATAATCCAAAAAACCCAGAAAAATCGCCTGCTGGGTTGTATGCAATAAGTTTGTGTGAACATCAGTGTCTCCTGTTCACACATCATTTTTTACTGGAAGTTCCTGTTGGAATAAAGGTTCTGTGTTTGGAGAGTGCACTGGGATACTTGTTGGTCAATGGTTTTTCAAAGTTTGTAGGGATTTCTAATTACAGTTCACCAGTGTAGGCTCACTAGATACCTCTTGCAGATAATCATTAATGTTTCAGAAGTACAAGAAGCAAGCAGGGATTTGGCAACATAAAAACTGTAACTGGAAAGATCTTGGTGCTCTTCTCTTTGTTTAAGCATTCTCTTGAAGACTGTACACAAGAGTGAGGAATAAGATGGGTGGATGGAGGGGGAGGTGACAGCATGACAGAAGATGCATATTTAGTTTCCCTACTTCAATATTTAACCCCTTCCCTTCCTTCCCCCTACTTTTTTAATGCAAGTGTGGTGTCTAGTTGACATTTTAAGACATCTAAGTTCCTCCAACATTCCAGTTTATGGTGGGTGTCGGTGTGATGTTCATCTAGAACATCTTCATGGTGCTCAGTCAGGTGTACCCCCTCAGTTGATCAGAATTCATTTGAACTGTGGTTTATAAAACATGTGATACTGTGCACATGAAAACTGGAGCATGTAGCAACATCTACTTTATCTCTCATGTTTGATCTCTCTGCAGGTGGACAGAAGGTGGAGACCCTGGTAGGCAAACTGTTTGATGCAGCTTTTTACTTGTTTAATGCAGTTTGAAGGAATTCCTGGTTACATAAGGCTTCAAGGTTTAAACTAGGGAAAACGAAAATCTTTGTTGTCTTTGTTGTCTGGCTGTATCATCTATTGGCTTTTGGGGAAGTGGACTCTAGATACCTGACCTTGCAGTTATTTAGTAGCCTGGAACAAGGGACAATTCTTTGATCTCAAGAAGGCAGCATGTTAGGAAGGAGATCTTGGAAAAGTGCAGCAGACCTGTATTTGGAAGAGAAACTATATTTTTCTGTAATAAAGGGCCCTGCATACTGCATGGAAATTGTTAAATAAAGAGCTATTTCTTTATCTTATTTTTCTTCTTCTACTCTACCACATTCTATAGTCTTGCTCTTTCCCATTCTATAAGCTCCCTAGGCCTCAGTAATCCAAAATTATCTTCTCTGGTTTTGGATTCCAAATGTGAAAACATTGTGGGAGTCACACCACCATCTTTTGCTTGAAGGATGTAAAACAGTTGTGTCAAAGCTGACAGTTAGATGCTTCTCACTCCTGCTTTCCTCTTTCTGGAGAGGTTGCTCACCATTGGGAAACTTCTTGCCTTTAAGCTACTTTTTTCTACACTGTGAAATAGGATTGGGAGGATAAAGTCAGTGAATTATAAACAATCATCTTTGATTTACCTGATTGCCTTTATAGACTTAACTGTGGAGAGTAATCCTTGGAGGGAGCACTAGATATTTTCAAACATTATGAAGTGCTAAGTACATGCAGCAAGGTCAAATCCAAGACTGATTCTGATTCCTCTAGGTGCTGCTACTAGCATACTTTTAAAATCCTCCAACGAGTAAAGCCAGCAGTCAACATTTAATTTAGTTTAAGCAAAAGAAAAGATACGATAGGAATGGGAATTTTCTTGGATACTTAAGAAAGTTTTATGCTGTCCTCTCAACTGATGCTGGTCAGCTGGCACAGCACACCTCATTTTCTGTTTCACTTGAACAACTTGTAGGCACCAGCAGCTGGAAACCTCCTGTGACTGTGTTCACCACCCTTTGCCAAACCAACAGTCTGGCAGTGGGTGGAGGGAGGAAGTGGCCCCAGTTTAGAAGAAATTAGGAGCCAATTTGCCCACCACTTACTATTCTTTGTATGTGTGGCTTCCATGTAATAATACCTTTATTTGCATCCGTACAAGTGCAGTCACACTTGGCTGTTTGTAGTACATACTGCCTTGGGGCAAAGTTATCAGATGTTGCTATTAATTAGGATTAGAAAAAACCCAACCCAAAACAAATCCAATTAAATGCACTGGATGTGCCATGCTTTGTCAAGTCAGCACCAAAAAAACACCCAACCAAAAATTTCCATAAATTCAGGTAGAAATAAAGGAAGAAGTGTATTTCATGTTCAGAATAAAGTGCTACCTGGCAGGTGATAGAGATCTAGAACAAGTCCAGATTTCTGGAGCAAGAGACTCAGTTACTTCAGAGCAAGAACCATTCTTTCTTTCCAAAGAGAGATCTTGCTCCCGTGATTACTGAAATGTTATTTTGGTCAGGGATTACTTGTCTGTGTGTAGCTTTGATGAGAACACTGCTACATAGGGTCTAAATTCAATTCTTTGCTAAGTTTTATTGGGTGGGAAGGGATTGAATGTGGTGTTATCCTTTTCCTTATCTCAAGTAGTGCTTGGAAATGTTTCTATAGATATGAAGAATAAATTTATTTCTGAGGGCTGTTCTCTGTCTTAATCTGTCATAAGATAACCAAGATCATGTGTCTGAGTAGGAAAAACCTTTCCCAGGCTTTTTCCATTTTCTGTGTGAACACACAGGAGAGGGTGGAGTGAGAATAATAATGTAGCATATGTGTCTGGCTTGAGGGCCTGTGCTCTCTATCTGCCTTCATCCAGTTCCTAAAGTAGGTTTATCTAACAGCTCTATTTTACTTCAGAATGAATTCTGGAGTGTTTTATGTCTCATGTTAAAGGAATGTTAACAAATAGTGGTTTTATTGAAGCTTTTTATGAATGCTGTTCTCAGTCACAGTTTTGGAGTTAATCATGTGGCATAGCCCTAATACTTCTTTTTTAATTTTCCCCCCCTCTGTATTTATCAGAGATCAAATTCAAGTGTGGGTGTGAAGGATTTTTTTGGATTATTTCTACTAGCAAATGCAGAAAAGCCTAATTTGTTTCTCTTAGTTGCGATTAATTTGTTGCTTCTTAGTAAGATGATGTTGCTGAGTATAATTAGTAAGGTAAAAATCAAATCATGTTTTGTTTTTTCATTTTTCAAAAAAGAGTTGCAATTCAGTATCAGGAGAAACAATGTAGTAAGATTTTGAAGTAAGCTGCCTTCTCCTTGACCAGGTCTCTGCTGTGATTATGATGGTCACCATGTGTAACAGAGGTTCTCCTAAAGCAGCTTTTGGTAAATCTGGCATTGCTGGGGTAGGAACTTCTGTTGTGGAATTTTACTGGACTTTCTTCTATTTCTTTATGCTGTCTTGAGGAGTTACAGATTTACTTGCATAGCAGAAATAAATTAAGCAGAGGAGCATATGTTGCCACAGGACTTGTAGATACACAGTAAGTCACACAGATTTGCAATCCAATTCCATCTGCTTGTTGTTGACTGCACTTTGCTAAGCAGTAAGATGACACCCCACAGTAGCTCTAGATTTAGGACATAGCAGGCCTGCTGGTAAACAAGTTTTTAATTATTTCATTCTCATGCTTTGTTTTCCACTGCCCCTCATTTTTCAAGAGCATACTTAAGATGTAATTTTATTTTGATTCTTACACAGTTCATGATGAAGAGCTCATGTTCTTGATCTGTAGGATGTAGCACTAAGGCTATTCCAAATTCTGTTTGTAGCAGAAATGCTGTTGCAGTGAGGGAATCATTAGCCCAACCGTGTATAGCAGCACTGAATACATTTTTAAACTGTACATTTTTTGAATGAATGGTGACTTGAGGGACCTTTGACTCACAGAAAGAAGTCAAGAACTAAAATTCATCTAGATTGAAAGAAGCAGAGTCTAGAGTCTGACCTCCACATAAAACAATAGAGAAAAGCCTTGTGGGGTTTTTTGAACATGCTTTCTTATTGATTTGTAAGGAAACACAAACAAAAGGTAAAAACTCTACTGCATTTGTTCCAGTACATTAAAGAAAATCTGTTTGGATGTAAAATTAAATGCTTCCATTGGGCAACAGTTCTGATTCCAGCTTTGCAAATTTATGGAAGTGTATTCTGGCTCACATAAAACTATCCAGCTGAACCTCTGACAGGTATTTTTTTTTTTCTTTCTTTTAAAGTTCACTCGTATGAAAATATATCTCCAGTGAGACGTGTTTATGAATTTGGGATCATTCTGAGATGAGACTCTGCATTTCATTTTAGATTTGCACAAATAGTTTTCACAAGAGTCTTTTGCATTTTTTTCCAATCAGTAAATATTCCTTGAGCTGACCATTGCACATGAAATGCTGCTCTGCATTTGCTTGTTGTGTGCTACAACACACTTGAGTAATCTTGAAGTTTATCAGGTTTTGCCCCACTTGCCTTTCCTGAGCATCCATGGACTCCTTATACAGACACAGAAATGTTTGCATACTGTACTTCTGCAGGATTTGGGGATTATTTACAGAGGTTTAGGGTCTTTGAATTCCTTGATTTTTGAGAGAGGCAACCTTCTGTAATTCTCAGAAACAAGCCACTCCTATAAAACCCTTAACCTTAGTGCTTTTTGTGTCTTAAAGCAACTATTTGTCCTCTTGCTGGTAAACAATGAGTAGTGTTTTTTAATTTGGTTGCCCTCAGGTATAGTTTGTTCAAGTCTTTTCCTGACAAATAAAGTTGCTCAGAAACTACAGTCTTGTGTAACAGGTAAAAAGTTAGAGCCATGCAGTTTTATGGGCCTGTCTTCTAGCAGAAGATCAGAAGTCTAGTTCTCTTCAATGTGTAGTAAAAGCCCTTCTCAGTGAGGGGAATGAATTTTTTTTTTTTGCTTTGATGTACTTTTTTCCCCTCACCTATAAAGAGTACTTGAGAGCTAGCAGCTGGCTGCTACTACTACTGTGGACTATTTAAAAAATATTGAGATATTCCTATTTTTTTTTTTTTTTTAACATTTTTTCATTTCCCATATTAATTTTCTTCATTTTCTAGGGTAGAAAGTGCATGGCATGAAATGTGGCCACTAGGTTATTGCTGCTAAGTTATTTGAGATGCTTTGATAGAGAATTAACTCAGTTTGGTCAGTTTTTAGACGCTTAAATCTTTAATATTCCTTGCATAATTTTTTTTTTCCAAATACTTTCTTTGTATAATTTAACTGTAGCTATGTCTAGACATATTTCCTGGATATGGCTAAACAATTTTGAAGGTAAATTATGACCTGGGTTTTTTTGCACTCTCACGCAAACATAGTATCATTCCATTATGCATGTTAGGAGAAATGGGAACTGCAGACATCTGCAATACAGTTTTCATCGAATTTGCAAACTTCTGCCCCATTGTAAAATTAGTTATTTCCCAGAAATGTTTTCCCAGCCTTAACTTCCATTTGCAATCAATTTGTGCAGTGCACCCACAGAATATGTTTATATTGTTTTTGCTTGTACCCAGCAGTTCTAGTTTGAAAAAAATTCATAGGACTTCTCCCTTTATTAAGCTTTGCTATCTTCAAGGTTTTAATATGTTCATTCTATTTGCCTTAAGGTCCTCTTGTATAAGGCCACTGTTCAAAGCACTTGTTTCTTGCTCACAGAAAATTCTGTCCATACTCGCCTTCTTGGATCATTTAAGTTGGAAAAGACCTCTAAGATGATTAAGTTCAGCCTGTTCTGTTACCTTTCATAAAAGGCAGCTGCTTTGTCCCATTCTTCAGTCAGCAGTTCCATTTGTAATGCAAATTCACCTGAGCTTTAGAATGGTTTTTTAAATATACATTCAGACTTCTTTGCAGTAGAATGTTCCACTATCCCAGTTTAATCCGTTTCTGTTCTCTTTGTGTAGCTGTCTGCTCTTTCATTACTGGTTTCCCCTGCCTCTCTTCAGTAGATGGTTGAAGTGCTACTCTCTTCCCTGAGAGCACCTGACTCACCTGGAAGTTGTAGATGATGTCTTCACTTTGGGTGGGTGCTGCTCTGAAGGGAGGAATAAGACTTTGATAGTAAAGGGAAATGTTAGGGCTTTTCAGTGCTTGAGGGGGTGAGAATTCAAATTTATGACTAAGCTAGAAGCTTAAATAAAAGTGCTAGTAATATATTGTCTTAAGTAATTTTTAAGAATTGTGTGCCCTATTTCTGTTGTTATGAAAACCTTAGTCCACATACTTAACCAGCTGAGGGGTTTTTGATACTTTCATCACTATGTTGTATTTTATGTTATGAGGAAAAACTTTTGAGTGCAGATGATACTATTTATTTGAGTGACCACAGGAAGTTGTAGTGGCTTTTGTTACATTTGACAGTTGGGCTTTTTCCTCCCCGAGCTTCTGATCAGGTAAAAGCTATTGAGGCTTTTCAGAAGCATCCAAAAGTTACTTGTATCAATTGGTCCTCATCTGCCAGTTTCCTACTTAGAAATATCCCTACACAGTCCCCTTGTGGACATGGGGCCTCCTCCTTAGTTGTGTACTTGTCCATAAAATTAAGAAACATTGCAGTGAGATGAACTTCGATCCGAAGTGCCTCCATAAAGGTATGAAACATTTGTTTTCACTAAATGAGATTTGCACTTCTTTCTCAAGGTGCAGTGTTGGCTATATATTTTATAGTAATTTTTATGGGTTTTTGGTTTCTTAAATGTACTGTTTCTTTTCTCACATCTGCACCTATAATACTCTAAGCTGCTGATAATTTGAATTGTAAAGTAACCACGTTTAAAAAAAAAATCAAAAAATACCTCCTTCTTCTTTCAGGATGCTGAAATTTTGAAAAGACTTGCAGCAAACCATGGATTTTCTACCATTCATTTTTAAGGCCAGACTGTTGAGATGCAGTCTGTTCCAGTATGTCTGCAACTAAAACTTTACCCCACTTAGAAATAGGCAAACTGAGGCAGAAACCGTGGGTTTGGCTGCATTACCTCTTTTTTGATACTGTGAGCCAGGTCACTTGAGCATAAGCTCAAGAATTTTTTTGTAGCTTTTTCATCTTCAGTGTGCTGTTTGCCAAGCTTAGGGGAAGTTACAGGTTCACACTGCAGCTAAGTCCCTGTAGGTGTGAAGGATTTCCCCTGATACCAGGAATCTTCTAGGAGTTGCAGTACCCTTATGGCATTCCTGTGGACTGTGACAGCTGAGGAGTGAGATTAAGCCCCTGCAGGAGAATACTGCTGCACGTAGGGTGTATTTGCCTTCCATTCCTCCACTCTTCACTGCTTCTTGAATGAGTTATGAAACCCATTTTTCTTTAAATCAGAAATGCAAAATTTCACAGCTGTTATGGCTGATTTCAGTTGGAGACAGTATTTCTTCTGGAGCAACAGATTCATCTTAAGATGGAATCTCTTTTAGCTGATACCAAACTAAACTTAGATAGTTTCCTGCTGTGGCTATAAGATTTCCTTTGGAATTTCAGGGCTTAATTCCATACTTGCACATATGAAACTCCGTTCTAGACTGCATTGTCATTCTGTATTTGCTGGCTGGATCATTCTGCTTTTCAAGGGGACAGGGAGAAGGTTTTTGATTTTTTTCTGAAGTTCCAGTGGATAGGATGGTTGTCACTTAAAGCACACACAGCATAGCAATCCTTCTCTTACGAGCTCTAATTTATGGATGTGTCCAGCATAAAGTGTTACGTGAAAATTCAAATGACCTTACTTAACAATAGGACTTCAGAAATGTGGGACTGTGAAGCAAAATGTCCAAGACATTTTTGTCCTTCTCTGAAGCAATATATACCTCTTGAGGTATGTATTTTTTGTAATAAATGTTGAGCTGCCTATCTATTGTCCTTCACAAAACATACTAAAAAAAAGTACCTATGGCACAGCAAATGGGCAAACACTGTTTCTTTTTTCCAGAGAGTCTTTCCTAGTAAACGGTTTGTGGCAAATTCCTGATGGTTTCTGCAGATACGTTTTCTAGAATGAAGAACTGTTTTCAGCCACGTTCTAGAGATTGAAGTATTTAAAGATTGTTGTCATTTTTTTTTCCTTTCCTTTTGCTTTTTTTCCCTGCCACCCAGAGTTAAGCAAACAATATTTTCTGAAATTGCAATTGAGTCAGACAATTCTGGCTGACAGTTTCACAGAGGTGGAGCATTTGGCAGGTTGTTTATTTTTCTGTCAGGCTGGATGTACCTGACTGCACAAGTGCTGTGAGTAGATGCAGAGGTGGGAGTGTGATGGGCAGGGTGGTGGTTGTTTAAGTACCACGGACAGGGGCCCCCTCCACATGTGTCCAGACCATCCATGACTTCATCTGTCAGGAGTTTTCAGATGAAGTTTGAGTGTTTACTTGTCTTTATTTTAATTGCATACAACTTTCTAACACCTGGGTATTGATTAAGTTTTAGTGTTTTAATCTGGAGCAGAATAGTCTGAAGGGGGTTCTACAAAACTTCTTCCAAGGATCTTTTGGACCTTTTTTCAACCTTCCCAGTCTTCCCAAAGGTTATTTCTTTCACTTTACTTAAACAAAGAGCTTATAGGATACTAAAAGATAGGAACTTCTAGTGTTTGCAGGTTTCTCTCTAATATAACTTATTCTGTAACCCCTGTCTACCCAACTCCACAACTAACTCTTCCTGAGGGGATGGACAGTGCTTCTTTAGACTCTTCAGGAGCTGCTGTTTAAAAGAATGGAAAACTTTTCTTGCCTAATGGACTGAAATGAGATTTCTTCACGGTTTAAGGAGGTGGCTGATTAAGACCACAGAGGCACCTCCTTAGGTGGCCGTTACTCCATCTGAGCACACAAGTGTGCTGTTCACAGTGGGTCCTTTGAGCCTGTTGCTGTGTTCCCTGTTAACTTGCTAATGTGGTGTCCCTCCTTTGGCTCACTTGGAACTCACCAAGTTTCTTTTGGACATGCTTCATTTTTCCTGCTGGAACTGGTGCATCACTGCTATTAACTGGTTCTCTTCCTTCCTAAGTGAAGTGATGGCTGATGCCCAAGCTCTGCTACTTCATGTGTTGACAGTTCCAATACTTGGAATTATGCAGAGGCACACAGATTCTCAGTCCTGGTAACTAAATGGTAGGACATAACAGTTACAGAAACAGAATTTTGGAACTTAAGCCAGCCTTCTTTCTCCTTGCCAGTTGTTATGGAAACATATTTGGATAGCTGTAAAAAACAATGGCGAAACAGGAAAAAGCCTTTTCCTACATGGGAAAGTTAGTGTATTGATAAATATTTAATTTCTGAGCATAGCATTTCTTTTTCCCGAACCTTAGCGTTATAATCTGCTGCTTGGAAGAATATTTATTGAGAACACCTGCTTTGAAAAGCTTAGGTTTTTATAATAACTGTATTGTAAGAACCAGCTAAGCACATAGACAAAATTATGTGTGAAGAAGAGTCTAGCCACTACTTTTAATTTCATAGTTAGCTGAGTCACTAAAACAAAAAGCAGCTATAACAGTTTTATGAGAAAAGTGGGAGTAAAATCAAATTTTGTTTGATTTCACAGCCATTTGAATCTAGTAGTAAAGTTGATGAAATGAAAATTTGATGAGATACAAACATCTCAGAATCATGTTTCATGCAGAAGCTGTGATGGCAGCAAGAATTCTCAGCTTTCTGTCAGTATATAGGTCCTCTTCTGCACACACTTCCCAGAGGAAAAAAATGAGCTGCTCTTGCTTCCTCTATATATTTATTCCCCTGAGTTGGGAGCCCTGTCTAGTATACATCTGGGATGTGTTTGTAATTACATTGAATGTGAAACTACTCACAGTGAGTTTTTTTCTCTATATATCTTCACAAAAGATACCTTTAAAGGGCAGGAAAAATCATGTCTTATTTCAAAGATGTTAGCCTACTGTGAATTTAGCCAAAAGCTTGGGTTGCATTTGTAACCTTAGTAGAAGTAGCAATATGGCATTTGGAGACACCACAGAATGTAAACAAATTGTCACTGAGTATGGAAAAGAGGTCAATATTCAATTTAGGTAGGACTAATACAATAGAAAAGTATTCTTTGGGTAAATAACTCCTAGCCTAAAAGGAGGCTAGTGATTGTTGAAGAAGGTTCTTCCTAAAAGCTCTGCTCATGTGTTCAGTCACCTCTCTGAAGTGTAGCCTCAAGTTGCCTTGGTCTTTTTTTCTTTTTTAATTTTTATTTTGTTGTGTGGTTTGCATCTTCTATGGACACTCATTAGTTGCAGTAGCAGCCTTGCCAAAAATGTATAGAGTTCTGTAGAATCTCTGGCCTGTACAATAAAGTGACGAAAAAGAGCTGTTAAATAGGCTGGGGAGGAGAAGTCCATTGAGAATATTAATTTTCCTTTGGCTTTCCAAATAATGTGGATTCCTGGAGTTGGGAGTATATGTCTATAGGTAAAGCTGTAGCACGCAGCGGACAGGAAAAGTAAGGAAGCAACGGAGAGAAAGCAGGAGAAGAGCTAGAGTATAATAGCAGCAAGGACAAGTAAGTGATTTTTCCATTTCAATTTTTATCCCTTTGTTCTTTTATTTTGACTTTCATGGTCTTCTTTTTTTCCAATTGTGACAAAATTTATAGTACTAGAAGCAAATATAAAAAAGCCACAAACACTGAGCTTTTGGTATATTGTACAGTAAGATTAGTCTATAGCTGCAGGAACTGTCCTGAGTTACCAATACTGAATTTACACTGAATCATTACTAGGTTTTCCTTTTTTATAAAAAACTTTTCTAGAAAAATGCATAAGAGAGAAATTTTTAATTTCACTTGGGTGATTAGTAATAAAGCTGATTCTTTAAAATTTCTTGGTAGACAATTTTGACTAAGTCTTAATAATCTACATAAGATTAAAAATACAGTGGGGGGACTTAATCTGGTATTTGCTTGTAGTGGACTGATGTTACAGAGTTGATGTGACATATGTATAGTGGTCTGTGCTTTTAAAGAACAAGCTTGACTTTGAGCAGAGTCAACTGAAATGGATTTCAGGTATAGTGTTCATGATGGCTGGACCTGCCAGTGCCATCTGTACTTAAGGTTTTTGTGACCCTTTCCATTTTCAGGCGTAACTCTTGGCTACTTTGGCTTTTGCCGAAGTTCAGTTCACACAGATTTTTCCATGCCAGATATCTGCTTTGGGTTGAATTTTTTGAAAGTTTCAGCCAAAGCAGTTCTGTTCCAAGAATAAGGCTAGTGAAAAGTATGCTGTTTTGCTTGTGTGAGAATATTCTGGTGTCCTCCTTTGATGCTCCAGTGCCCCCAAGCTCTAAAGCAAGGATTTGAAGTTTGGCAATAGTTCAGCCTTTGTGTTGAGGATGTGCCTTTTGCCTCCCTGTAAAAATCCACCCAAATTTCCAGACCAGTTTACAAGGCTTTGAAAGATTGCCATTTGCATGGGCTTAATAGGAATTTCTTAAAACTTCAGTAGGCTTCCTTTAGATTCTGTTCTCACTGGGAATGCTCCAGGCAGAGTAGAGCTGCATATTTCATCCCACTTCTGCTAGGAGTTGTGACGGCTGGGTCTGGGTGCTGACACTGAGCTAAGAGTGGGCAGCATTGTGTCTTGTATCACCCCTGCCTATTCCCATGTTCTGTTCCTTCTCCCTGGTGATGGACCTGGGCCCTCTGGAAAAAGAAACTGTTTCACTCAACTGAAAGAGCATGACAGATGTGGAGGAGAAGAATTTGGGAGAGTGTGTGTGTCTGGTTTATACCATTCCTTTGGTCACAGAAAATGTGTGTATCATACTGGCAAAACAATACTTCCTTTTCTACTGAATGTTCAGATTGGTTTTGTTGCATTTAAACCACAGTAGCTGAGTGGGTATCGAGGTTTTAATGAACTATCACTAAACATCAATTAAAGGTTAGACTCCCATGTCAGTACAGGAAAGTTATTTAGAGGGCAGAAATCAAGAGATCACTTTTTTCAAACATTGAAGTCTGACTCTAACATTTGCATTTAGTACACTGTAGCCTCCAACTTCACACAAGTGTTGTGTGTTTTGTCCAAGAGGCAACTGTTTGGCTGGAATGGGGAGAGGACTCTGTTTTGAGGATGAGTCCAGGATTTGTAGGAGTAAAGGTTGTATATTCAATTGTTAGGGAAATTGAAAAATGTGGAATGAGGGAAGCTGAGATTTGGGGAAATAAAAAAAAGTCTTTGTGGCTAAGACAGTTCAGTGGGCTTGATGAATTGTGTGCTGTCTGTGCTCAGTCATGGTGTTTCTATAAGAGGCTCTCAAGTGGCTGTTCCTAGGTGACTGCTCAGAGTCTGTGTTGTGGCTGGCTTGAGAACTTGTGTCCATTTGCAGAAATGCAGAACTGCAAGTACACTCAGTGAGAGCTAAACCTCCTGTAAAATCCCGTATTTCACTTAAGACAGTAAAAACCAGCTCAGAGTATGAGAAGTTTGACATCTGAAGCTGGGGAACCTTTTAGTTTAATTAACCTAATGCCTCAAGTGCCAGTTTTACAGGTGAAGGACTGACTTGTCCCTCTTGTTTCTGTAGAAAGACTTGGGGAGAAACTGGTTGCCTTTGTAGCAGGACTGGAAAATAACATGCTGTAAATAAAGCATATAACCACCTCCCTTGATCAGGGATGAAACAAAGCATTGAAAAATTTCCCTTTTACCTTTCATACCTTTTTTTTACTGAAAGTTACTTAATTAACTAAGTAACTAATAGTGTTAACTAATCTATTTCATACTGATTTAAGCATAAAAATCTCAGTGTCTTAGCTCTTTAACTCAAATTTTCCACTTTGAATTAGCAGTCAAAATTTGTAAACACTGAGAATAATATTAAAAGGCAAGTTTAATTATCAATAGCCTTGTAATTCTCTTCAAATCACAGTCACTTGACCTTAGTAGTAGTTCAATAAAGTGTTAGAAGAATCCTCCTCCTCTGTTTACTACGAAGATGGAAAGCATCCTTGCTCAAGCTGTTTCTGTCATCTCACCACAATAAATTTCGCCTTTGTAAAGCTGCTTCAACAAGACATCTTTTTTTTTTTTATCCCTTTGTAAAGTCAGCCATTACCTGAAGTTTCCTATGCAAGAAAAAAAAAAAATTTTTTTTTCAAGGTTTTTTTAAAGGGACAGTGCTACCACAAATAAGTGACTGTGTGTTTGTGGAAATGTCTAGCTCTCAGAGTGAAATGATTTGCTGCTAAGGTTTAGTGAATTTAGTGTTTTGGAAATAATTTGTTGGAGAGTCGGCTGCAGTGGAGAGTTTTCGGTTGTGGTTATTAGTTGGTTTTTTTCCCTTCTTCTTTCTTTTAAGGTGGAGGTGTAAAAGATTTTTTTGTTTGCTACTTTAAGCTCTAGTAGTCATCAAACTTTTTTACTTGTTTCTTGGGTTGTTTTCTCAGGCTGTCTGCTGCCTCTGAACCAGTAGCTCTCAGATGGGTGTTTTGAAAACTTCAGCATAAACAAGGCATTTGACAGGATGTGCCATGTAGTATTTTCAGGAGAAAGATAGGAATTGTCAGCTGCTCAAAGCACATACATCTTGCTTAGGGGAGTTCAGCTGCTAAGAACAGCACTCTTATTTGCTTAGCTGTGTGAGTCCACTTGCTAGTGGACAACTGTTTTGTGTTTTGTTTTATTTTGTTTTCCCCCAAGACTTCTATTTACTTGTGTGCTCTTCCATGTGTGTTTTGAGCTACGCTTTGAAGTTGGGCAGCTAGCTTTAAACAAAAGCTTTTACCGTGCTCTGCATAGCATCCAGCTTGATTTCAGCAATCTGTTGTGTCAGTGATGTGGCTTAGAGTTAACAAAATGCTCTTCTTTGCTTGCCTTGACATTGGTTTGTGAAGGATTAAAATTGAAAAAGAAAAAAATCATCATATCACACTGGGTTTGCATAAAAGGCAAGTCAAATGTGATTAGAATGTGATTTAATGGCTGTGCAGCAATTATTAATTAGCCAGGCATCTGTCTTGATACACGAGATGAAGTTTGAGGTATTTTCTCTTTTGTCTCTGTCACCTTCCTTTTCCTCTTCCCCAGTCCCCCTAATAACCTAAGGATTTTCTGAAAACTCAAGACTTCGTGTACATTTAGTTTCCTACATAAATTACTCTAGAATATTGTACTTCAGGGTGCCTAGATAAAACAATCTAAAATGTGATTTTGTCATCTGTTGTGATTTTGGTTCTCCAATTTGAGGTTTCCTTCCCAATGAACCAAATTATGTGGAGGGTTTAGTGCTAGCCAAAAGCTAGTACAGCCACCAGAATATACTTACTCATTTTCTGCTGTGAGATGGGATTAGGAGAAGAGCAATGCAGGCTCAGATTTTAAAGGGTATAAAGAAAACTTTATTGGCAGGACTAAAAGAATAATAAGAATCAGAATAAAACCTTTAGAACGCTTCTCCTCCTCCCCCTACACCCTCTTTTCTTTCCCACTGAAATGTACAGAAACAATATCTAAGATTTTCAGTCAGTTTTCCATCTCTAGAATAGTCTTTCTTCAGTTCACTTTGGGAGAGGAGCATCTCTTGCCATGCCATGGAGACATCTCCACAAGAAAAACAGTTGTCTTGAGGCTTTTAATTTCCATGAACATCAGCCACACGTGAATCTGCAATTGTGAAGTTCTTCCTATCTTTGGTAGCATCCCCACAGCTGAGTTTCTGGGTCATGTCAACTTATGGGGTACTATTTTAAGGATGAGCTATCCAGAAACAGAGGTTCTCTTCATCTGTCTTGGAGATCATCTTCATCTCTGGAAACAGAGGTTCTCTTCTTCCCTTGGGGCAAAGGGCCTTGATCACTCTCATCTCTCTCTGTTCAAGCTTCTCATGGGATCACAGCTACTTCAACATCTGCTTACTCAGCATGGATGCCTTTGCTCAGGTCTACAATATGAACTCTCCATCCCCCCATATTTTCAATGAGTTATAGGCATATTTCAGTGTATCATAGTCCATCACAATGGTTTACAAGAGAATTTCAGCCTAAAAATAAGACATCTCCTCATTCATGTCTCATCTGGGACCTGGCTCCTTCTTTTACTGACTTTGGTGTCTCTGTGTTGTTTCTCTGCATGTCTTCCTTCACTCTGTCCTTTTCTCTTACTCTGGAGAGCATCCAAGGTCTGCAGGTCTCATCTGTGCACTGAAAGAGTTAATATCTCACCCAGGGCCTGCAGAGGGTCTTGTTGACATGTGGAAAAAATCTGCAATCTGGAGGGATGTGAATTAGCTATGTTTATCAGCGCTGGGTGCACAGGGGATCTCCTGCTGGGACAGGGCTTGGTGGCCTCCTGGGAAGGGGCCTGGCCCCACAGCAGTGCCTGCCTGTTACCTGTACTCAGACTGGAAAAGAAGAGAGCAATTCCAGGGTTTTCATCTTAAAATGTGGATTCACAAAGGCTCATCGAACTTTTTCATTAGTTTAATAATGCTTCAATATTCAAAATTAGCCACTGATTTGTTTTTTTTCGTGTCTAAAGGAAGCTGCCAAGGTCCTTACAGGGAATTATTTCCATAACTGGTTCCTTTCCTTCCATACCAAAAAAATAAATTAATGTAAAACCAGGACAATCATCCCTGAGCATTGTTCTTCAGTAAGGAGGTCCAAGTGCTACACTTTTACTTTCTTGAATTAGTACTGAAATTGGTATTCTTTTATATTGGTTTTTATTTTAAGATTAGGGCAGAAAATGAAGAGTAGATTCTGAAAGGCAAAAGCAAACACAACTGCAGACAACCAAGTTAGTTTGTACTCATTTACATGAGCAGTAAATTAGCTATGAGTATTCAATTCTGTTATTTCAAATTAATTTGAAAAAGTAACTCAAGTCTGATTGACAAGACTGCTTTATTAAATGGGTTTAATATGTGATCATTTACATGAAGTGTGTGGACTGTTTCTGAATGTTTTGCTCTTCTGTCTTTTTTGGCAGCAACTGGAACTAGTGGAACCCAGTGGCTGGATCCATGTTCCTCTAACAGATACTCACAAGAAGCCCATTCGCACCTTTATGATTCAGATTGCTGTTCTAGCGAATCACCAAAATGGAAGAGACACTCACATGAGGCAAATCAAAGTGTACACCCCTGTGGAGGAGAGCTCCATTGGTAAATTTCCCAGATGTACAACAATTGATTTCATGATGTATCGCTCCATCAGATAAAATTTCCTCATGAGGAATAATAAAGGTATTTTTTTATGATTGTATCATTGCTAAAGTATTCAAATACTTAAAGAGCAGGGTTTACTTCAGTGGAATTATATCTTTATGTTTATACTTTGTACAATTTTGAAATAAAGATAATCTTGTGTTACAGTATGTTGCAGTCTGTAATTTTGTTTCTTTTTCTAGGAGTCTGAGTGCTCTTGTACTCTCTGAGAGGGGGGAAAACAATCCAGGCATTCTTAAAAGAAGGTATTTGACTGGTGGGAATGAATAATTAATTTGATATAATACAGGTATTTTGGGGGGATGATTTCTTCCCCAAATGATCATGCATGGAAATATAGTTCATTCCTCTGCCTAAAAATTGCTCTTTAAAAAGTTGCTTCTCTTCTTGAATAGACATGATCTAAAGACATTACCAGTAGTATTTTCCCATCATTGCTTATGTTAATGTGTTGTACCCTTTTCTCTAGAGGGTTGTTTCTGCTCAGTGGCCATGTGCGTGGATTTAGCCTTCTTTGTAACTGCAAAGTAAATCACAGAATTACAGAATATCTCCAGTTGGCAGGGACATGGGAAGATCATCAACTTCAATTTGCTGCTTCTTGCAGGACTACCTACAAGAAATCCATATGACAAAATGTCATCCAGATGCTCTTTGAACTGTAACAGGCTTGGTGCCATAACCCTTTTCCTGGGGAGCGTGTTCTAGTGACTGATACTGCAGTGAAGATGACAATGATGTGAAGAAAACCAAACCTTTCCAAATTATTTGGCATAGTATGTACATTAATATAGGTACACTGAGTGTAGGTCATCTACAACGTGATAGCTGTTAAAAATAGGTGATTTAGGAATGCTCTGGCATCCTACAGCAATGTAGGAATGAATGTGGTGGTCCAGTGCACCTTCTAAAGTACTGGGAACTCGAGTATTACATAAATATTCTCACGTTCAGAGCACAGAATTCTTTTAATGTGTGTTTTCAAGTAAAACGCATTGCAAGGAGAATGTGTGCTCTGTCTGCTTGCTGTGAGTAGGAATATTTAACACCTCTACTAATGTCTCATCATCTAATCACTAGTTACTTAATCTTTTTTTAAACTTTAGTAGATTTTAGAAAGAGTGATTGTTGAATCAGAGGTTTCTTTTGAAATGTTTGGTACTGATCAAACCCATTCTTCCTCATAGCACCATGGAAAGCTGATGGTCAATCCAGACTAATCTCAGACAAGGAAAACTTTTATAACCCTTTTTAACTGTGAGCAAGGAAAGGATAATAATAGTGGAGGCTAATCAAACATCATCCTGCAGAGGAAAAAGGAGGTGAAATAGAGGAAAATGGGAAGGTTGTTAAAGGAGGAGGAAGATTTAACTGTTGAAATTTTTTATGTACTTGATGAACTTGTTCGTTTACTGAAAAGTTTTATCTGAGTCTGAATTCCACAGTATTTAGGAAGATCATTAAACAGGGAATTTCCTGATAAAGAACCTTGTAGAGAAGTGCATGACTAGTTTGGGGTTTCTATTTGAATGTGGATTCAATCATTTCAGGAGGACCTTACCTTTCCCTGTAGAGGATGGATCAAGTGCAGAATTGCTGTGCTGCAGAAGCTGGCTGAACTTGTGCCTTTCACCGAGTCTGTCATTTCTGTGGATTTTCTTATATAGTGTTAGGGAGTTGTACATTCCTATTCACTTAATTGAAGCAAATTAGGTACTTATGATGTCCACTTCATATTCTCCGGTTAAAAAAAAGCCAGCAATAAAACTCTCCTGGATTTATTTAGTTACTTTTGGTGAATTATGGATTGTTTCTAAAGAAGGCGATTGTTAGGCATAGAATTTTCCTGATTTTCTCCTAGAAGTTAAGATGGTAGTTACGCATCCTAGCTTTGCATCATCAAGCCACTGTTCCCACAGATAATTCTTTGGTAATTTCGTGCTTTGGTCAGTAACATTAATCTTTTCATACATGTCACTCTGCAAGTGATATCTAGACTAATACTGCTCTGTGCCAAACATTATCCAGTAAATTGGGAACAAGCCTGTCAGCACAGTCTTGCTCTTCTTATTTCTGTCCTGCCATCAGTAGGCAACATTTTTTGATCTTTGGAGAGCTATTCTAGCTTTTGCTGATTTTTTTCAGGACTTTTTTCGATGCTCATACAGGATAGGGGCTAGCATTTGTGTCAAAAATCTGGAACTGTTATTTCTGGCAGTATCATTGAATAAGCTGAAATGTAACTTGAGTACTTATCCTACTGTTCTGAAATTACAGATTGTTTTCAAGTGTTTTTTAAGAACCCATGATACCCATGGTAAACTGGGTTATGTCAAGCTTCATGTTTGGGGAAGGAATCTGTACTTGAAAACAAGTGCAGTGGCCATTCTAAATCCATATGAAATCCTTTCTGTCTTGTTTTGTAACAGTCGTAGATACATTGTATTGGTATTTAACATCTGTGGAAGTACATTTAGTTTTTAACAATTTTGGCAGTTGGTTACATAAGGCTGCTGACTTTTCAGTGATGAGATCCTAGATGAGTGTGTCTGAAATTAAAGCAAGTTGCTGCCTTTGTGTATGAATATCGTACTTAGTATTTGAATTGGGATAAACAAACTGGGCTGCCAAGTCATTCAGGAAGTTAGTTACATGTATGTTGTGTTTAGCTGATGCTTCTTATCCTTGCTCATTGTTTTCAGACATGAAGTTGCCTTGATTCTTATCACTTTCTCTTTTTCTCTTGTATAGGAAGCACCTGATAAATTTCAAGTAGTGCAAGGAATACTGGAATAATTGACAGACAAAATGGAATATGTATTTGTCATAAAAAATCATGACTTGGCAGTGAACTGACTCATCAGTTCAAATAGTAGTAATTTAGGAGGTTTAAAACCTTTTCTTGGAAGGTCACTAGGCCTTTCTACCTCACAAACCAGGAATTTGATTCCCAGTGTAAATGTAAAAACCTTCCTTTTAATTCAACTTTGACTTATTTCCTATGCAGACACTGAGAAGAGGGAGGTAACTGAGTGACCAGGCTCTTGAGGAACTACTGTTGAAATGAGGGACAGTACCTGTGTTTTGATTAAGTCAGGTCTGTGTGTCTTCTTAGCACCACAGTACAAATAAAAAAAGGCAGATGGCAGGAGGGGGAGAAAAGAGCTATTTGCTGCTCCTGGTTTCTAAAATGGAGAACAGCAAAATATTTATGTTTTGTTTAAATTCACATAGGGAATCTCTGGCAGAGCTGGGGAGTTGAAGCCATATCATCACTGTCTATCTTTTCACTGTGAAGCTGATTTTCAGATAATGATCCTGTTTTAAAGACAAATTTTTCAGTAATGCAATTTCTGTATGTAATTCCATTACAAAGTTTAAACTGTATTTTGGGTTTTGCTGTTCTGGTTTAGTCTGTAGGGAAGATTGTTTTACCAGCACTCTGACTATAGATATAACACTTCAGCTGAGCCTTGCTGCTTGTTCTTACCTCCCTGAAGTGAGTCTTACTGTTGGTACTTGTTTTTCTTCACCTGTGTTAAAACGGTTTAAGCGAAGTAAGTAAAACATTATTTAGGCTTTAATTCTGTTTGTGTGTTAGAGAGAAACAGATACTGAGATTGCTAAAACTGATTAGCAAAAACTCATAACTTGGGCATAATAAATGAAGTCATGGAAGAGACTGAAGGACCATGGAGAGCTACCAGATATTGGGAAGGCAAATTGTTGCCTCACCTAATAGGGCAAGCCACAGCTCTAGGTATTAGGTCATTTCTTGAAAAATCCCCACCTTTCACACAGCAGTAGCCAGCAGTAGTTGAAATTACCTGGACTCAAGAACTCCAAGTGAAACAGGTGCTCAGGTAATTCATGTCACCTGAAGTGAGTCAGGGTGATAAGACTGGAGGCAGTAATTAAGAGCTGAATTGCACTTCACCCTGTAAAGAAAGAAGGAGAATCAGAAGCTGCTCTAGTAAACTTCTCAGGAAATCCCTAAGCCTGCCCGTTTGTTAACCATAAATATGTGTCTTTGCTTCAAAATGGTGAGAAGGTTTTTCTATAGCCTGTATTTTCAGGATGGGTCTGCTTAGTAATACACAAAAGAAGAGTTCATTGCTCTGCCAAGGCCTAAATGAAAGGATAAATGGTCATTATAGTATTTTTGAGTTTTGCTGTGTAAATGAATTATGGAGATAATTTTTAATGGATATTTTTCTTGAATTTGCCAATAATCTCTGCAGCTTTAGGAAAATGTATCTGAATTCTTTGGGATCACTGGATGACCCAGACTGATCTCATCATACGCTTGCTTGCATGGGGAAGGTAGAGGTTTGGGGCTCTGAAGAGCCATGGTTATAACAAGCAGTGCAGTCAGAGCCTGACTTGTTCCTGGTAACCTTTGCTTTCTTTTCCTAAGTTTTGTCAGTTTGTGCTAATGGTTAATTAACATTGATGCATTGATAACAAGAATGCTTTGCATACACAAAAATAGCTGTTTATTTAATATTTAACTACCACATTACTTCTTTAATTAAATGCAATAGGTTTTTGCTGGAGCATGAGGTAATAGTCTAAATGCACTTAAAGCATTCATAGTATTAAGATATATCCCTCTAAAGATGGGATTGCTGAGGCTTCCAGGCAAAGATATTGGGTGGTCTGCTGTTGGTTTGGAATACTTAAGTGTTCTGGTTTAGATCAGAAAGGTGCTAAGGTGCTTTTATAAAGCTGCATAAAGCATCATTAAACATTGTTCTTGGAAGCAAATTGAAAGTCATCCTTCACGTGACGTATTTGCTGCAAGTCCAGACTGACATTTCAACGTGCTGTTTTACGTCAGCTTAACAATTGCCTGTGACAGTTTCTCCATTTGCACCAAAGAATAAACCTCTCTTGCAGCAGTCAACAGTATTAGCATAGTTTAGTTTAATGGAAGAATGGAAAAAAAAAAAAAAAAAAAAAAAAGAAGCCCCAATCCCAAAGCCCAGGTAATGAAAATTATGCTGATGCTGCTAGAGGATATAATCCAGACATAATAATTATATATGAAGTGAGAAAGTAAGTTTGGGATCACTTGAAACATTAAATACCTGAACTCTGATCCCACTGAAGTGAATTACTGCTGTTAATTATAAATAACTATATGATTACAATAGTAATTATAAATAACTGCAGGGGGACAGTTTAGCCAATATTTAATACTTTAATTTAAGGAAATTAAATGGGATCAGTGACTTCCCAGTTATATAGATAAAAAGAGGCAAACCTGGAACAGTTCTGGAAGTTTCTTTCGCAAATGCTTCTTTCAATATACAAAATTAGGAGTAAATTCCATACACATGCAGTGTAGTATGAACATGTAATTTGTTGAAATCTTTTTACCTTGTAATTGTAAAATTCATGGTATAATATGAAAGCATTAGAGCTTTGCATCACTTGATTTTTGAATATTTTATATTCTTGTGTATGCGACTGATACAGTGTATGTGACAATGTCTAGCTTGCAGAATGATCTAAACAAAATCCCTAATGGCTGTTTCATTTCAATATTTACCATATTTTTGTACTGGCATATAATCTGTAATGTGAAGAAGCAGAGAGGAAGTCTTCTATAAATGAGTCTTTAGAAAAACATTACCATGACAAGCAAATAATTTATGACAAAGTAATGTCTTTAGGGCATTTTAATTAAAAAACACCTCAGGAAAGGAAGGAATTGTCTTGTTTCTCCACATTTGTGCATTTCCTTTAAAAATGTGTTTCTTTGCTTAAACAGATCAAAAATTTCAAGTAAAAGGTGAGCTTACTGCTTTTTTACAAAAGTTTTGCCTGTTTTTCTACACAACTGCTTCAGGTAGCTCTCCTGTTGCCATTGAAAATCAGTATAAAATAGAGGTGTTCATTCTGGTGCTTCAGAGTGGAATCTTTAATCTGGGGCACACATCTCTGAAGAGAATTTTTATTAGGAACAAATAAACCCATACAATCTAATCTTTCAATTGTATTTAATTTAATCCTCGTGTTTTGTTTGGTGTGATTTTTTGATTTTTTTTTATGATGTTTTTAAGTGCAGTGGGATTTTTAATATAAGACCTCCTGCTAGGCCAGGATCTTGTGAACTCTTGTACTTAGTATTAAAGCTTATTCTACTTTTAGTTGAGACTAGTCTTAAATATTTCAGATGTTATGCTTCTTTATCTGTTCTATCTGGTACTATTTCCCATTATTTGGCAGTTGACAGGGGAGAATTACAGCACTTTCTAAAGGTGCATTTTTCCTTTGGAAAACCAGTGGGAATACTAACGAGACAAAGATTTAAACTGAAATCTTACTGAAAGTTTCCAGGCTATTGTCTCTACTAGCAGAGATAGCTCATCTCTCAGTACAAGTTATGTATATCTTCATTCGGTTTGATTTTATATCATTAATTTGTTGAAAAAACAGTTTTTATATTCTGTTGCTTCTCAACTAAGTCTCAAGTTATTCTAAACCTTCCTAGTAGGTAGTGATGTAAATCTCAGTGGGAGCACATGTGCTCAGATGTTGCTGTATCCCACACTCCCAATCCTACTGTATTTCCATGCTCTGATTATGCAATCTAGTTTTTAAAGGCCTTACAATAAAGCAGTTAGGTAGGTAATAACAAAATAGTTTTTGTTTTAGTGTTTTGGATTTTTTTTTCTTCCCTAACCTCATTTTTCTCCCTGTGGTAACAATTGCTTTTAATTCTTCAGTGTTTGTGATAGGGTTTCTTTGTTTGTTTCCTTCATTTTCATATTTTATGAAGGCTTTTTATCAAGTAGTTGTACTTCTAAAAAAAGGTAAGTTCATGTGGGTATACCTGAATACAACAGGAAACTATTTGTCTATGAGATTTACCATCAAAGTGTTGGTGTCATCCCTGGATCTCTCAGAAATATTTTTTGAGTATATAAATGGCAGTTTAAACTGCTTTCCTCCAGATACTGCACTTTTCATTTCTTCCAGATAGAAGAATTAACTGTGTTCTCATGTTAACATAAAGCAAAGGCAACCTGATTAAACCAATGGAACAGTGTAAGCCAGGAGAGAGTCAGCTCTTGCATATTAAATGGAGAAAGATTGATATACACGTCTTGGGAACTTTGCAACGACAGACTTATCTATGTTGTCAAAAATCAGGATTATCTAAACAGTTTGTACAATCTTCCTGTTCCCATAATTTGTGCTGCCTTTTGTATATGATTATGTGTTCTTTTTTCCCCACCTTATTTTAGGAGTGAATCAAAATGACAGTGAGAGGAGCCTATTACTTCTGGCTCTTCTGGAAATTTGAGAAGTATGGAGTGAAAGAGGTGAAGTCTTGCAGAAAGGGAGGACATGGCTTTTTGATTAAGATAGATTGCTGTTTGGAAAGTTGGACTCTATCTTTATTTTCCCACACAATGACTCTAACGAAGTCACTTGAGTATTTTCATAGGTGATCACTCATTGTCTGTTTCTTGGAGGATTTGCTCTGAAAGCTCAGGTTCAGATGTTCTAAAATATTAGTGAAAGTACCTGGCATTCTCAGATGTTGCTGAAGGCAGAGGCTTGCTTGCATCATTCATTCTATTCAGCTCAAGAGAACCTGGAAAAAAAAATCTTTCTGTTAAAAACAATGTCATTCACTTATTGGGGGACAAAAGTTTGCATTCAATTAGTTGATTTCTCTGGCTTCTGATGGCAGCCCTAATTTTTTTTTTTTAAAAGTCATCATGTCTGGACCCTGCTTTGCTCATTTGCAGTGCTTGCTTCCTGCCCAGTCTTCAAACTGGCCCCAGTCTCATCTCCAAGTCTGAGGGCTTTTCTACCTTAGGCTTCCATTTCCCCTCACCCCCATTTTCCTTCCCCAGATCTCTCTGTCTCTGCTGTCCCTTTCCCAGTCACTGTGGCAGCATCTTGTATCCTATTTAGTCATACATTTTCTCAACCACTACTCATTCTCTCAATATCCCCCCTGAATCCCCTAATTTTCCATTTTCCCTCCACTAATCCTGAAGATTTTCCTTTCTTTCCCAGCTAGTCCCAACTAATACCACATGCTTCCTCCCCACATTGCATAATACATATTTTGCCTGTCAGCTCTCTTCCCATCCCACTGAAGTCACAGAAGATGAGATTATTGAAAGCACAGGGGAGAGATTTTTCTGCTTTTGGTTATAGTACTCAACCCAGCTCAAGGATATAATACCTGAAAGCAGCTATTACAGCAAAAGGTTGACTTTGCCCCGTAGCTCCACACCAGATCATGTTCAGGGTTGTTCTGTGGAGTGGGTTCAGGGTTGTTCTGTGGAGTGTGCATTTTTGGGTTTGGCCAGAACTGGGCAGCCTTTTATAAATGGTTCTATGTATATCTCCTACTCTCTCTCTGTTCCCATCTAATTTCAGAAACTCTAAAGCATTCGAGTGCTAAAAGTTTCCAAATAAAAGATTGTGAGAGTATTTCTCTGAAATGGCTGAATAGTTTTGGCTGGTGTTCTCAAAAATAAATTCAGCCTGAGGCAGACAGCTGGTATGGGAACTTTCAGCTAACAGAGTTGCAATTTGGCTAAGTTTTGAGAAACTCGGAAGAGATTTGTGAGGGAACGAACCCTGGGTAATGTTTCACATTTCACCAAATAGCATCTTCTGGGCAATGTGCTTTGTCACTTTTTGTGGACCTTCCCATTTGGTATAAAATTAATTTTCTACAGAAACTAGGTAAGCTTCAGTACATTAGAATAGCTATTTTTATTTGGGGTTTATAGACTCAGAGTTTTAAAAATAATTTATTTGCTTCCCCAGTCTAGTTGAACTATCTTTCTACATAGGTACAGCCTGCCAAGGGTATTTGTACTGAAAATATCTCTGGTTTTTTATGCTTTTTTATGGCTTCCAGGGGGGATTTGTGCTGGAGCAGCAGTGTTCCAGGGTGAGCTCTGAAAGGGTTTTAACCTAGCACTGTCTGTAGCATCCTGCTGTGAATCTCCTTCCCCAGTGTGCATTCTGTACGGCAGTAAAGGAGCAGAGTAACTCCTCCTGCCCCATTCTCCTGAACTACTCATGTGAGCCAGGCTTATTCACACTCTTGTTTTTCAAGCTCTGTCATTATTAAACTTCAATTTCTTCTTTCTTGCCCCCTTCCCCTTAGATTTGCACTGGGTTTCAACCCGGGCATACCTTCATTACTGCAGGCCTTTTTTTGGGCTATTTGATGGTTCTTGATTCCTGGTGTAAGGCTGTAACATGCCCAATCTATTAAAAAGTGTTTAAAAGTTTTTTTTTTTTTAATTTTTTTTTTCTGTCATGCAAGGTTCTGTCTGCTAGCTAGACCTTTCAACCAACCATCTTTACTGTCTCAAAGTATGAATATCTGTCTGGCCTTCAAATAGCAGGGCACACCTGGGCTATCAAGAGCTTCTAAACTCAACCTACTAAATGCAAAAGCTCTGCTGAAGAGCTTAACCAAGACAGTTTGGATCATATATGGAGCTTTTTTGTGCTTTAGTAGTCCCAAGGCACTCAACCCAAAATAAGAGCTGCCAAAGAAAAAAACAACCCAAGCCCATCTGTTCATCCTGGTGGATAATTAAGGCATAGAAAGTCTTTCCCCACCTAATTCATGGTAGCTCCTGTTACCATCGGGGTGAGTGCACTGGGATAGAAAGGAGTGCTGCCTCAAGACAAATCCTTTTTCTGAATGTAATTCCTTGTTTCACACACCTGTTCAGAAACAGCCTGCTAAAAACCGAGCGCTATCAAATGAATTGATTGAAGTCATGATTACTGTGGAGTGAGTAGGGATTGATTTGATTCCCGCTCCCTGATGTCTTTTCAGTACAAAAATGAGAGGATATCAGGTTATGTCAGCAGAAGTTCAAAATAAATAGAAGTATGTTGTTCTAAAAGCTATATTTAAGCTGTGTAGCTTAAACCTGGCTGAAGCAGGTTGGAGACATGTTAAGCTTTTGCATAGTTTCTAGGCAGGACCGAACAAATTCATGGAAAAAAAATCCTTTGAAGATTATGAAATCCAAAAGAAAGACCATAAATTGTTGGAGATTTCTGGACTGCATGAAATGCCATTACATGCTTGTCCTCTTACACTCTTCCCTTGGTAATTGCTTGCTGGCATTGGTCTATACCAGTGCCTTTCTAGGAGCAGAATGGTGTCAAGCCCCAACAAGACCAAATGACTTTTGCTTGGAAGAGGATAAGAGAAACCAAGTGACTGCAGGGGACAACAAATGTGGGAAAAGGAATGTGTGGATCTTAGGTTCAAAGGTGAAGGTTTTTCTCTGCTGTTGAGAGCACCCTCCAAACCACTAGAAATTGCTTGAAAATATCAAAGATAGTGGATACTTCCCTGGGCTCCTGTCAGGGACAGGTTGTTGAACTAAATGGACCTTATGGATTTATTTGTTGTTGCCTTTTGTACATTTTTCAATGATTAAATTCTTCAGCATTTTGCTGTTGGCAAAACTTGTGTAGAATGTGAAGCCAACTGAGAGTAGAAACATTGTGATTTGATAATGAAATATTGCATTTCAGTAACACCAAAAAGCAAAATTTTGAGGAGGAGTATGTTTAAGAAAAGAGGAGGGGGAAAGACCCTAACTGTTTTCTCATCACAGTACACTGAGAAAATGTTTAGACTGATACATAACCTTCGTAGTGTTATGTTCTATAAAATTGGCAAGAGCTTAGTTCTTAGTCTGAATGCTATGCTTGTTTTGAAATTTAAATAATAAACAATTTATATATGTATATATTTTAGCTTAAAATCACATCTTGCCGGATTTGGCTGTTAATAAAAGCTTATGGTGGAATCAGCACTCTGTCCATCCAGTGAAAATATGAACAGGACCACACAAAATGCTTCCACTGTGTCATTCCTTTTACTGCTGTTCCATTAAAATAAACTCCTTGCCACAGAACTTACTTGTCATTTCCCGCTTCTCAAAAATATCATGAGAAATGTAGTTTCTAAAGCTTTTCCACTTCTAGCTCTGGTATCTACTTGACTGTGTTTGCAGAAGATCTCTCTGTATTCCTCCCTGCCTGTCTTTTCAAACACGTGCAGAACTGGATCTTAGATATACTCTATTAAATGGACTTTTTGGCCAGCTTTGCTTATAATTAAACCTCAGCCAGTCAGAGAGTGTCATATTCATCTTGCTTTCTGTCATCACAGATTCTAAAAAGAAAGTGCTTTAGCTCTTAATGTATGTGTTCTTCTGTCCATATCTGCTTTAGCGTTTATTGAGATAAATTCTTTTTCAATTGGTATCTGCTTCTTGATAGAGTATGCTTTTGTTTTTCTCCTGGGTTTCATAGCTTACTGAGTTCCACTGAAGTAAGAAGAAAAGGAATTTATGGGCATTTGTTGGACTGGATAATTAGCTCATCTTGCTTGTTTGTTTGTGCTATCACCTATAATGTTGTCCTGTGTCATTATTAGGTCTGCTGGGCTTTCCTAGATCAGAAGAACCACATGTTCATTCTTATTCAACTTCACTGATTCAGAACTATTTTTGACTCATCTGACAGTGGGATTTTCCTCTGTTTTTTGCAAAGCATGATAATAATTCTTTAATATGTGCTTTCACTTCCTAAACTTTTTCTAATTTACTTTTTTGAAGGCACGTGCATAACTAGGATTTGTTTAAAAACCAGAGGAAGCTGTTTACTAGAGAGATATTTTCATGTTTCCTCTCTGTATCTTCAGATGAAAATTCACAAAATTTCTTTGGATGTTATCTTGAAACTCAAATCCTAGGTAGTGATACCTTCAAATCACTAATGCCCAGCTAGTAGTGAACTGGGACTCTGAAGGTTTAAGATGAATTGTCATACAAATTTATTATTCAGCACCACCAACTTTACTATTTCCTTTGGCTTTGTATCACCTGATAGAATCTATCACCACATAGAATTATTAAGAGGCTTTCCCTAAGATTCAGCTACAGTGTTGTGATCCAGAGGTGTTCTCAGAAATTATAAGAATACATCAGATTGTTGTCCCAATAGGGCTATAATTATGTTCTGGTAACAAAACACAGCAAAACATTACAGGTGCTGGAAACATGCTTAGCAGGTTTTGTTTTAAGCATGATAGTGCATTTTAATTTGCAAATTGACTTCACCTCTTAAAATCCTGGGCTCAAATAACAGCACTCACTTGCTCATACAATTGATGAATACTTACAACATTTTGCTAGGTTTTTCTGCGCAGTTAGTTTCCAACACCTTCTCTTAGTTTGCAGGGGTGTGAATAATCTACATTTGCATGCTCTGGCAGCAGTGTTCCCAAGCTGGCAGGCAGGGAATGCTAACTCACAGGGCTGTGCTTGAATGCATCACTTCTGCTGTGCTCTTCCCCTCCCCTGTGCCAGCAGCTGAGAGAGCTGCGAGTTTTCCCTACACTCAACATCTTTCTGGCTCATTGTCAGTCAAGCCATGCCAACTGCACCAGCCAGTAAAAGCATATAGGAAAAATAAATTTGTCATAGGAAAAGTACAGAAAAATTATTATTTTCATGCAAGACTACAGTAAAGGCACTGTTAGGCTATACTTTGCTAACGAGAAAAAAAAATAACTTTCAAAATCAGGGGGGTTTGTCAATGACAGTGTGTTTGAGGACACTTCTACTCAAAAGGTTAGGACCAAAACTTGTTTTTTGAAAAACTGCTACAACATTACTGTTTTGTTAACTCTATGAGTGGATGAGGCAGCATGATACCATTGTGCTCTATCAGTCTCAAAAAATTCTGTGTGAATAATATAAAGGGATATGCTGGCTGATGCACAGGAAGTTACAAGAGATGTGTGTAGTGAAAATCATGTTTGATGATGAACAGCGCTTTCTACACTGGAACCTCCAAACACAATGGTTTTTTAGGTTATCTATAATGTACTATAAAATAATAGGAAGTTGAAATAATTCTTGAAATACCTTTGTGACTGGTAAAGAAACTCAGAAGACTTTTAGTTTTTAATCTTCCTTAAATACATGCTTGTCATTTCCTCTTATTACAGGGAGACAAAATCAAACAGATTGCTGTTTTTGTGGCACTTTGCTTCTAATCACAAATTACAACTTCGGGATTTGTGTGATTATTTTGTGTCTAATTCTTCCAAAGAACTTTGCAGGACCATGCAGAAATCATTGTGATACTGAATACTTCAGCTTATGCTTAAAACGGCTTAGTCTTGGCACACTAATCTAAATAATGACAGTTTGCATTTTTTGTTACTCATACATGTTTAGCAGAATCAATCTCCTAAAAGTCAGTAGTGCAACTAAAATTAACATTAAATAATGCACACAATATTTGTCAGAGCTGTCTTGAAGGACTGTTGCAAGTGCATCAATTCCTTAACTTAAAGGCTAAGATCAAGCTCATTAATCTCTACTTAATATATTTCATTGACATATCAGAGACCTAATTTTGCTCAAGGCTTATTCCATGCATCAGAAGCGGCTATTGAGTAGAAAATTCTTTTTATTGCTCTGGAAATAACTATTACATGTCATAAAATGGTGTCAGATTTTCTGAAGTCAAAACTTTCAGAGAGTATAAAACATGCAGAATGTTACAGGTGCTTAGTTTTGGCACTTATGGACAATCAAAGCTGATGTGCAGCCAAAACTTGAAGAAACAAATCTGTACCAAAGCCAAAGACTGTATTTCCCATCCTGCTGAGGAGGCTTTCAGTACCAAGTAGTCTAGGAGTAGGAGTTTTCACAGGGAAGAATATTCCCTGTGTGGCAGAAAGTTAACAAACTATGCCATCTCTTACACCTGCTATCCCCCAGATCCCAGAACAAGGTGAGGCAGGGAATGTAATGGCAAAGTCCTAGTAAGACAAGAGATTGGTGCTGGCAAATGGCACCAAATCAACTCCTCTCCTGCCATGAAATGCAGAATATGTTTTAATCTAATGACAGAAAAGGAGTAACTCACCCATTGTTCTGTTAGTTGTATGTGCACAGCACTTATGAAGCCATACATAACTTGAAGGAAGAACTCAAAAGAAAAATTAAATTTCTGCAATGCAAAAGTATAATTAATGATGAAAGCTATATTGACATGTTCAATGTAAGATACTCTAAAGACCAGGCTATTGCCAGTCTAGTTTATGACAGTTTGTCTTGAAGAGAGGGGACAATGCTCTTTTGCCTCCAGAAGACAGGGAAAGATGAGTTCCTGTTAATGTCGCATCGATTTTGTTCAATTGATCAGAGATTGCTTTTTAGGTGTACTTGTGCTTGGGAGGTAACCTAAGAAACCAGAAAAATGCTCTGTTTTGCTAGAGTTTTGATGGCCTTTCAGGCACTTTAGTTAAAGCTTTCTCTTCCCCTGTGATAATTTAGAACTTGGCAGAAATGTTGTATAAAGTAGGTGTAACAACAGGGATAAATTTCTCCATCTTTTGGAATGGAGTTTAGCTGTGCAAAATTCCAAGAGATACCTGTACCAGAAAACCTGCCTTGATCTTTCCCTGGGCTCCTCTGAGCCCTGAGAAGCCCCAGGAATTTCATGTATTCCTATATCTATGTGAGCTCTGACCTAGGTCGCAAAGTCAATTTTTAAAGGCTTAAATAAGAGCCATCCTTCATTTCTTAGTACAGTTTTTTAATCTCCAAATGCCCACTCTGTTATCTGACTATGCCAGAAAACCATAGGACCTGTATTTTCACTGCTTCATTTCCTCTGGCTATCTATGGAATCACCCACATTTGATTTTAATTAGCAGTTATGAGTCACTGCTGTGTTTTTATGAACGAACGGAGGAAAATGCTCTAGTCTGGTTGTTTAGGCACGTCTCTAGCAATTAGGAAAAATTGTGTTCTCCCCTCTGCTGGCCTGATGAATGTTTCCTGCAAGTGGGTTAGCTTAACATGCAAAACCAATAAACTGTTTTCCTCCCTTTACTTTCCTCGTCCTTGCTTCCTTTCTGACCCAATAGATGGGGGTTGAAATCACTGGATCACAAAGGTTGGTGAGCTCTGGCCCTGCACATGGGTACTGGGTGGGTGAGGGAGTGGAAATTCCACTTTCCTCCACAGTCCAGAGGGAGGTGTTTAGGAGCACCTCTGCACCACCATCTTGGACTCTGGGCTGGCTGTTTCTGCACCCCAGTCCTGACATATCCCTACTGGAAACCACAGCACATACACTACTGGTGTAGTTCTACTGTCTGGAATTCTATTCGTGCTGTGTTAGCATGTTCTAGTTTCAGGAGTAAAGCAAATCCACCTCCAAGGCATTTGCTGTAGATGAGTCTTACATAGCTCCATGCTCAACTTGTTCCCTTTGAGGATTCTTTCCTGAAGTCTCTCACCAAACACTGCCAAGGGAACTGAGATAGCCAGCCTGGAACTCTGGCTTCCACTGGCTGGCAAAACAACAAACCTTTGGGAGCTGTTTCAGGGAACACCTTCTGTGATACAGCTCTGATTCTATGTGACAGCATCTTTATGCTTACTGAGGCTCAGGCTCAATGTTGTCTTGCAAACTCTGGGGAAGGGAGAAGAAATTTGAATTTTTGTACCCTTTCTTCATTTAGAGCCCTGTTGTTACTAAAGTGACAAGTGAGACATCATCTATGAATGAGCAGAAACCTAGGCACAGAAAACCCTTCTCAAGGATGGATCTTGGGGATGGTCCCCACAGCCCTACCTGTAGGAGAAAGAAATGTTCAAAGGGAAGAAGGAAAGCCCCATTGTAATGTGTCTCTGTAAAAAATTGCACTATGGAGTGGTAATTCCTGGGCTGTGCTACTGAAATGTGTTTTAAGTTCATATATTTCTGAGATTACGGTAAGTATGGCTGCTTCTCCTGAAAAGTAAACAAATACATTCCTCAACATGAAATCCCACACAAATGGTCTAAACACAGATTGTGTCTTTCACTTAAACTCTCTGTTTTTGGAAAGAATTCTAATTTTTCTTTTGAATTGGCGTAAACTGTGCTTGAGTAACTAACTTCTTTTCAGCTTACTCCACCCTCTTTTCCTGGATTTCTCATGCTTCTAAAGGGCAGTGGGAATACAGTTAGCCATTTAATCCCCAACTAATAGTTTTTAAGTCCTTTGCTAGAAGAGTTTTTTGTGCAGATGGGTTTTTCTTGGACCAGATGGGCTAAATAAGTCTGTACTTACCAACTTATCATCTGTCCTGTATCTTTTATGTACAAATAGAACAAGTCTCCCAACAATTAAAAAAATCCCACTTTCTTGCAGCAGGAGACCAGACTGACTGAGATTATAAGGTTGGAGTCAGTGGGGATTTAGCCACATCACTCACACAGAATTTGTGTCCATACTGCTTAGTCTAATTGACAGGAATGAAGAAGTCAGTACGTGCGCTTACATTTTCTTCATTTACAAGTGTATCTAATATCAATGAAGTTTGAAGAATAATTGTTATTTGAATAAACTTCTTTTCTCATGTCCACTTTCAAGACAATGGTTCCAAATCTTTAGTCAGGCCTCCCCTGATAGCTGGAGAATTTCCAGGTGTTACTTTCTTATTCACTCAGCAGGCACTGGGCCTGCTGATAAGCTGCCAGGCACTACTGTGACATATTTATGCAGGCATAAAGGCCAGATAGAAGTAAGTTCCTCCTGTATGTGGACCAGAGTGGCCCCTGCCTCACCTCTGCTCGAATTCCAGTAAGATTTGTGGAAACTGAGATGGTGTGGGCACATGGGCACAACAGCCACCAGCTGCCGAAACAGCTCCAGTTACTGCTGGGACACAGGGTGAGACTGAATACTTTGTATTTAAAACTGAATTTTCGTCTCCCTCTCAGCTGTGTGATGTGCTGTTCTCTGGCTGGTTAGAATTCAGAATCTGGTTTAACTGGAGTAATGAGCAGTTGTTGAAAGTGTAAGACTTAGCTGGTGATGCCTCCAGAAGTCATTTTCTCCCAAGAGGGCATGTCCTCTGACATACTGTCACTAAGTCTAGAATTTCTAATGTTTATACTGTGTGAAAAATGAAGGAAGAAAGAGATTTAAAAGGAAATCAAACAAGCAACTTTAATAGAAATATCTAATATTTTCAAGCACTTTTTCAAGCTGTAGAATTTAATAGTCTAGTATATTATTCTATGGGACATTTACTTTCCTTCCATACTCTGTGGAGGAATATCAATCTCCATATAATTTAAAAAATATTTTTGTAGCATCCTTCCAATTGTCCTTCCAATTGTCTGCTTCTCAAACAAGCAGACAGACCAAAAATTCAAATTCATAATTAAATTTGTTCCTATTTTTCATCAATACTGCCAATTCACAAACAAACCAACATTGTTACTTTTCATTTGACAATCACAGCCATGGAAACTGATTTTTTTGAGGGGTAATGATAGAGATACAGGATTGAAGATAATTTTTAAGTCATCAACTCTAGTCCTCACTTCCTTCTTTTATATGTCTGTAGAAGTATATTCATTGTAAATGTACTAATTTTGTTATCAGTTCATTCATAGTTGAAGGAATATTAAGCTAGATTAAACTTCTCATAGTTCATACTAGATTTATACTTTCATATCAATTAAAGAGGCTTCATTGACTGACCCAGAATTATTGTAATTTGCAGAAGCCAAGAACATCAGGTACAGCCATCTTACATTGTTGTGCTACTTATTGCACACTTATTCAGTGGGATTTGACTGGTTACTGAGAACAGTGATTTATTTCCTCCAAGAATACTGTAAAATAGCCTTTAAACTACATTGTGTGATTCCTACACTTAGTAAAACACAGTCTTGTAAATGGCATTAGCTGTAAGAGTAAGACACTGTTATTTGTGCTTGGATTCTCTCTGTTCTTGAATGTATGATAAAAACCATGGCTGACTAATTTTCTATATGTAGCTTGTGTTATTTAGTTTGATAGAAATCTACAGCTAGTCTGTGCTCTGTATTTAGGAGTCCTGCAAATTCCCTTACTTAATGGAGATTAAGCTCCTTGAAGTGCATTTTTCTAGAATATCTATGTATCTCTTTTTATCTGTGATGTCACTTTACTTCTCAGGGTTGGTTTGGGTTTTTTTTTTTTTTTTTCATTTTGGCAGCTCTATCAATGTTTCATGATTAACAAATACTATTTGTATGTTTTTCAGTACTGTGCTACTGTGAAACTTTGGATTGTGCCTTGCTCTAAGCTGCAACTCCTTGATATTCCGTGCTAGAAAAACAAATGCCATTTTTATTGATAAATGCTTGTTAATCATGTTTTAGAATGTACTCAATTATCAAATGACTTGTACTTTTGTGCTCTTGGGCGAATGTTAAGTTAGAGCTTGTTTCTACATCAAAAAATATAGAAACAGTCCCAACAGAGGAACTTTGCTAAAGATGCCATTTTACTTACTTGGGATATGAAGAACTTACTGAGCTTGCACTGAAAGTTTTAAAAAGTCACCTTTCCAACAGAAAGTGGAAGTCAATAAGCAATTAACTTCATTTTAATTAAATATGAGTTTATACTTCTCTTTTTTTTTTTTTTTGTGATCTCTGCTGAATTCAGAGGATGAAGGATAACATGAATAGCCTAGAAACTCTCTTAAGTCACACATGGCTAGATGTGGGACTATGTATCCAGGAAGTATCACTTTTGCTTGCCTGTTTCTGTTTTTCTTTCCCCACAAACATTGATCACAGTATTTTCAGGTACTGAGCTATGGAATGTGCATCTATATATGTATTTTAAGTTTTCAGTACAAAAAATGAGATGGACCCTAGAATGTATGTAATTCTTCACGTTACATTCATTCATGTAATTAATGTATGTAATTCCAGATCTTTTAATGTCAACAAAGGTAATCTAAAGCTTTTGTTTTGTACACATGGCCTTCCTTTTGGACTGAAGCCTAATTTGGAACTGCAGGACTGCTGAGAGACAGTCATAAAATACTGACACAAAGCACTCTCTTAGCAGCCATACCAAGAGATGGATAGGAAAGATAACAGCAGTAGTGCTGAGCTTTTGTACTCCCAAACCAGCACAGTGGTTCCTTGAATGCCCTTATAAACTATGACTAGTCCTGAACTATTTTAAATTCTTGTGGGAACCATGCTGGCAGTGATCTGCCTAAAGGATTAAGCAGAGATAACACATTCCCTGCAGAGTCCAGCTAGGCTAGCTCCCAAAATTGTAAGACCAGGAGCTTATTTTATGAGGTCTTATACTGTAATTTTGAAGTGCATGTTGATCTTTCAAAACCACTGGAGGAGAATTTGAGCTTTACCAGTCACAGATATTGAAAAGTCTTCAGTCAGAAGTCCAAAAGTAAATTTGGTGAATGCCTCCCCTGCTTAAACACTGTTGCACCCACCACTCCATGGTGTCATGGAGACATTACATCCCTAATATCCTCTCTAGATTGCTGTCCCCAAAGCCAAGTGGGTTCTGTGCTTCACTGAACAGCTTTCCATTACCCTGTATGGGATTGCACTATATGGAATTTAGGAGGAAGACTCTCACAGGGGAGCTAAGCTGGTTTCATTAGATAAGCTGATAAAGCTGGAACTCTTTTCAAGGTCTCTTCCAAAATATTAAAAAGTTCGAAACTTCTCCATGATCACAACATGATTTTATGGTAGGCTGGTAAATAAGAGACACTGTGTAAATTTACCCTTTAATATACTATTCAAATAATATATGGGATGGGTGTAGGAAAGTTATTTAGAGTTTAGATGACTTCAGCAGGTTTTTTTAAAATATATTTTATCTCATGATAGCTGTAAAAAATGTTTTTAAAACTGGGAAGATTGTTTGAGTTGTTCTCTGGGAAAACATTAGCAGCCTAGAAATCATCGTTATGGGTAGAAATTTTTTTCACTCATTCATGCCTTTCTCTTTATCCTGTACTGGAACATTCTTACTAATGACATGCTGCTACCTGAGGGAAATTAAGCATATAATGCTACTAAGAGTGGTTTTACTGCCAACGGTTTGGGTTATAGATGCTGTTGGTCTGCACCTTTATAGATGAAAATGTAATTTTTAAGTTAGAAAATAAAAGCTGAAAAGAAACGAGTTAACAACAAAATGGATGGAAGTTTTCAGTATGCTAAGATAATATCTGTTCACATAAACCACCAGGCTACAAAGGATTTCAGCATCTTGCAAAGCTTCTGCTCAGCTTCCAGCTGGCAAAAATCATGCTATTTTCAATAGCAGGAAAGGTGATGGTTATGCTGTTTTGCATTGCAGAGTGTTCTTATCCCATGTTGTGTCATGTCTCAGAGTAGGTCAGTACAAAATCAAGAATGAAAGAAATGAAACTTTGAAGATATTTGTTTTTTCCAGCTCAGTAACTTAATATTTCATCAAGGGCCTTCTGGGAGCTGATCTGAATATGTTGCAGAGAAGAGAGCAGCCAGGGAGGAACTCTAATGAGAACTCAGTATACATTCCTGACTGCCTTCAAACAATTTGGCGGCCATAATTTTTAAAAACATTCCAAGCACTCATCTCTCATTGTCTTTTGTGGTTTGGACAGAGTATTGTTGATTGTTGGACTGGTTTTGAGGTAGTCCCCTGAGTGAAATTGTGGATCCTACCTCACACATTATCATCTGCATTTGCATATAATTGAGACATAAGCTCTCTGGCAATCTGCAAAAGGAATGCTGTAGAGCTCTTGTTAAATTTTCTAAGAACAAACACAATAGGAATGCCAGCCTAGGATGTAGGTCAAGAATTTGTCCACGGAATATCCTTTATTAAATCCAGTAAAATCCTCTGGAGGTTGTTAGATATGAGTTAAAGGAAAGACCTGTATCCAAGACCTCCTTAGCATGGGGATTAAGATGAAATGAGATTTGGATCTCCTTTGCCTCTACACTTGTTTGTTTTGAAACTAAAATAATTCCAGATTTTTTCAGTTTTTGTTTTCAGCATTTTCTTTTTTTTTTAAATATTTTTGAAAAACCCAGGGTGTCCTTTCTGTAAATAACATCCATGCAGGAGAGTGTTTGAGTGTGTTTTGGGGGTTGGAGTGTGTGAGAGAGAGTGAGAAACCACAGAGGTACTTTATACTGAACGTTGCTCCTGCAGCAGCTCATAGGGTGAGAGGTGACTTTAGCAATGACTTGCATTACATAATACCTCCCATCTCTCTGCAGATGTGTGAGTTTGTTTAAATGTTTTATGAGGTTTTTATTGCACTGTAATATAGTCCCAACCCCTCTGCAGTTGCCAGTTTGGTCCCAAAATATAATAAATTTTAAAATACCTAATGCTTCAGCTATTCAATAATTTTCTGACAGGCCCCCTGATGCAATTATGGTACCACTGTGTCGCTGAACTACTTTTGTTTGGGATGTGTAGAACAGCAGGTTTAGTTCACTAATTCTGTTCCACAAAATCCCTGTGTTTATGCAGATTTGAAAGTTCTGTACACTTGTAAAAAAATTACTGTTCTCTGTCCTTATTTCCCTCGTGCTGTGATACAGCAGCAGGCTGTGGAATGATGACCAGCGCTTCCATCCTCTTTTGGGATGGAATACCAATACTTCCTTGATTTGTGGTGAAAGTAGCAACTTTTTGAAAATCACTGTGGTGTTTTTCAGGGCTCTAAAAACAAACTGAATTCTAGGGCAGCATCTCTGCTGTGTGCTGATACGCTATTTTTCACACATACAATAAAGTTTGTATTGGAGGCCACTGAATATCAAACACTAACTCATGAGAGACTTGAGTACAGGCCAGTGGAGTCTTCCCTTTACATTAAGGCAGTGCTCAAGTGACTTGTTCCTTAAAAAAAGGTTCTAATTCTTTTTAAAATAGAGGAAATCAAATTTGTGAAAGAAAAAACCTCAACCCTACATTTAAAAATAACCTTACTGTGTAAACAGATGGCAATTTTCAGCTAAGTAAATCAAACCAAGGAAAGAGATACATTCATAAAGAAATGATTCCCTCTTTTCAGTTTCAAATTTCCCGTTCAGGCAAGGCAACTTCCTACCAGGCTCTGAACAGTGTATGGAGGACTCAATAGTCAGATCTTGACTGAGAAAACTGATTTTCCATTTGGAAATTCCTCTTAGATGGCTTCTGAGATGCAGAAAAAGATGAGCAAATAGAGCTTGAGTGTTTGAGTGGAGGTATGCTCCTAAGGAACTTGTGCTGCTGAGAGGGAAATAAACATGAAGATAAGATCTTAAAAAAGAACAGTCTTAACTTTTGTGTGAAGTCTCTCAGTTTAGAAAGATGGAAAGTGGCTGCATTTACAGAAATTTGAGGAATATAAAAATTCTGTAGGTTTTTTTTGGTGCTTCTTTAGGGATGACCTTTAGGTAGGAAAATAAACATTTGGTTTCTGGCATTCAGGCCCAAATGGAACCCGAGAATTCTAGAAAAGGAAAGATGTGTGTTTTTTCATAGTTACTCTTCAATGGACTTTCCTGCAGAAATTACTGTCTTCTGTACTGAACTAAATTCTTTGTGGTTCCCTGTTAAGACAACTTGTATTAAAAGCACACTGACAAGATGCAATTAAAAATTCCATATTGAAACAAATTTAAGTTTGAAGTGTCCAATTGTCAAAGACATTGGTCATGTAAAACAAATGGTCTTACTTTGGCCTACAGCTTCCTGAGGGGTTTTTGTAATGATAGGATAATCAGAGAAGGGATTTGGGCCTCAATATGTCTCATCTATATCTTCTATATAAATATCTGTGTATAGTTTGGAAATATTAAAGCTGTTTTGCTAAAATAGCCCTGTCAATTTTAAAACTTATTTTTCAATTCCTCATGTCACCTCAGCAATGACAATATCTTACATTTCATTCAGAGATTACAAAAGGTACTTTTTTACCAGCAGGGATTACTACAGGGATTAATAGACTTTGCTGATTTCACACAATTAGCCAATGACTCAGGACGGGTGAGAACCTAAATCCCTGCATCAGGCTGTATCTTCTGGGCTGTAAAAAAATTATAAAATAGCCAGCTCTGGTGTCTGCTTTGTATGCCAGATATCTCAAATTTGGCCCAGTAATGTCAGATGGGTGGCAGGATGGAATGTTCCAAAGAACCACAAGAGTTCACTTGAAACAATGCAGTGCTGCTTTTTCCTCTGGATAATTGCATAATTAATTTCATGCCTATGCCCTCCAAGCTATCAGTAAGATATGAAAGCATTGCTTACACATTTCAAACATTTTATAAATATTGTGTGCATATATCTCTGCCAACTGAAATTATAGTTTGAATAATTAAATCATCCTGTGATAACTTAGGTATAATATATTCCCATTTTTATCCTGCTCCTCTGTGAGTTGTTTCTTGTGTGTACTTTTCCCTTGTTTTGTAGCTAGCAGTGTTGGTTGAATACCTGCACATTTGTACAAAGCTCAACTTTTGGGGTAGCAGAGAACACATAATTATACTTTTTAATGTTAACCCGTGAAACACAATTATCCTTACATGAATAGGAGTCAGTGAGACATTCAGTTCAATGGAGAGTGTAGTGTAATCTAATATGGAACACTTTGGTAATTTGATGGGGTTTTACCCCCTCTGGAGATGAAATATTAGTAATATCAATATAAACTGAGAAGAAATAATTTAATTTTAGCCAGATGAAAAGAGTTTATAAGCAAGGATGTGGTGGGAGAGATTTTTCTATACTTCTATACTTATGGCTTTGGTGACTTTGTTGAAGTGCACGTGTCCTGCCTACAGGGAAAAGAGCTAAAGCAAACATTTCTCACTTCCAAGGTGTCGGGATTGAAGGCACTGAAAAAAGATTGTGAAGTCACAGTCTGTACCTCAGGGGGGACACTGGTTTGTGGAACAGAGTGAGATATTCCTGTCCTTAGCTGGAACATAGTTCAGTGGGAGTTAACCCCATTTGACATTGGGGTTCAGAGAAAGCGAGGGCAGAGATTTTTGGCTGTTGCTTTATTTTGTTCTATGTAGCTTTGCAAAGAAAGGAGCCTAATTTTGTTCGAAGCTTTCCTCAATTCAGGAGCCAGCCATCTCCTGTGCTGCTTTCCACCATCTGAATAGGAATGGGCAGAGGGCCCAGCAGCCACATTCTCCACCTTAACCCAGTGACGCCTGAAGAAGCCAAGAGTCCTTCCAAGCAGTTGCAGTGGGAAAGGGCCAACAGCTACTTAAGAGTGCCCCTTACTCACATCACAGATACTTCGGGGGCTAGAAGGGAAGTAGGAGAAGGCAGCTGGGAGAGCTGCCAAGTGTCACGCTTTTGGCAGCTTTGTCACACATTCCTTCAATTTTGGATTTGGCTTCGCCGAAGGAAGACTTGCAGGTTCCTGCTTGAAGTTATCCTTACTTACCACTTGGGGCCACTGTGGCACTCTTGAGCAGGAAACATGGGGCATCTCCTCCCTGTTGGAACCCTGGCAGGAAGAAGCTCTTGGGAAGTGGAAGTCGCAGTAGCATAGAGGCAGGACATTTCCTCTGCACTACCTCTGCTTCTCTCCAGGTGGCTAAAACAGCACCAAGCATCCCAGGAGCTTCCTATCACTCCTCAGCTGAGCAGGTTCCCTGGCAGCCCTGGGCCAGCACTGGTGGATCCCCATCCCAGCTCCCAGTTCATTGGGAGCACCTGTCCCAGGTGCTGGGGTTTTGCAGTTTCTTACTTTGCACTTACCCTCTCCAGAGCAAGGTGTGTTGACAACAGAATTAGGTGTTTGGTCATCAAAAATAGCACAAGGGGGCAAGGAGAAAGTGAGATTATAGAGAATTGTTGAACAGTGAAAGCCTGGGCAGCAGTGCAAGTGAGAAAAGTCATATCATCACTGTTGAAGATACACACATATCCTGAGGTAAGTAAGTTCTCTGATGGTGGCAGAAACACTGGAACTTTTAGTTTAAAATATTATTGGAGCACACGTTAACTCTTACTTAACTAGGCAAATTCTTTGCTATTGAATCCCATATAGCTAAACTATTGTTTTCTTAAGAGCAGTACCTGAAAGAAAATAGCTCTTTACTTCTGCCATACTACATTAATCTTTCAATCTGTAGTTAGGACCATAATTTTCTTGTCCATTTGCATTTGAAATATTGTGGAGTTCATGCTAAATAACATTCCTTTTTCTGCTTGGATGGTTAAGATGGTTGTTTAATTTTATATATTTTTAGGCTAGCACTAAGTTGGAGTGCTGGGTTGGGAGTTTATACTGTCCTCTCTATATTTCATGTAAATTGTAAAATATTTCGAGTAACTTCACAGACTCTCACTTTTGTCACAAGCATTAAGTAACTTCTGTCAGAGAGAACAGGCAGTGGAGGTCACTTCTCTGAAGGGGTTGGAGGGAAAGAGAAACTTGCTGTTCTCTCCTGTTTCAGTGATACTGAGTGACCTGCTCAGCCTGGAGCAGCAAATCCCTGAGGCCCAGACACCCCCTGGAAGCAGAGCTGACCACAGTGACCCACCACAGCTCTGCTGCAGGGGTTTGGGTTGGTATTGGTTTTCAATTCAGACAAGATGTTGTGTGAGTCACCCTGCCCCCTGCCCTCCCACCAGTGCTATGAATAATAAACTCAGGCAGAAGCTGGGAGCCAACTGATGTGCTGCCAGGGCACGGTTCCTTCTCCCTCTGCTCCTTTCCCTCTCTGCACTTTGCTGGACCTGCAGGGCCTGTTGTGGGTGGAGGTGAAGCACATCTGGAAGGGGCTGATTCAAATGGCACTCGTAAGTGAAGAAGGAGGTTCTAAATCCGACCCACCCTGGGGAAAAGGGGCTGAGGTCATAGGAGGGCAGAATGCAGAGTATTATTATAGTGAAAAAGTGAAAAAAAAATTACATCAAATGTTTGCTTAAGGATCAGGAGTCCTGACCCAGCCCATTCGGTTTGCCAAATATTACATGAAGCTACATAAAAAACCAACTCTAACCTCTTACAGCTCTCCCATTAGGTCACATTAAGCTTTGGCAGGGAGGATGGGTCCTACTTGGTGGTTTTTTTGATTTGTGGTTTGCATTTGGCCAACCTGACTTATTTAAATTTATTTTATTTTGTAAATGCTCAATGATAGAGTAAAACTCTAGAGTAAACTTGTTCTGGCCAACATTTATTGTGGAAAAATTCTATATTATCAGGAGATCTTTGCAGAACAGCTAACAAATTAAAACAAAGTATTTCAAGCACATATTGAAGTCCTTTTTGCAAATGAAAGAAATTTACTGATGGCTTCAAGCCATTACTTTTGGTTGTTATCCACTTTTAGCCCTCTGGGCTTTTGTAAGCCTAGTGTCTTTTGACTCTCCCCATGAGGACAGCAGTGCCTTTGGCAGTGGTGCAGCCAGGGGAATGAATCAGAATATGTTCTCCTCCTTATAACTTTGTTAACCTTTTAATAAGTTTGTCTTTCCTGCCTTTATGAATAACTTGGTGAGCCTGTTTGCTCCCATGAAGGCTCGGTTTGACTGTTGCCATTGAACTAGGAAGACCTGATTCAAGGAGGGATTTTCCTAATCTAAAAGAATATTAGGTATAGTCTGTGTAAGCTATTTTTTCCCCCCACTAAAACCAGTATTCAAAATAATGTGGAGAATGATATACTCTTTTTATATCTTGTGAATGAAAAATGGGTTTTCTCTCTACATAATTTTGTATTTACTGAAAATACCCTAACAAGAAAAAAAAATCAGTTGCATTTTCCTTAGTGGGCCATTTTTTATTTGTTCAAAATAACAGAAGTACTTTATTTTGCAATCAGATTAGTAGATGTCTACTTGTGGTAGAATAATAACCCCATTCCGTTGGAGGGCTACAATCTTGTGACATATATTCTTATGTTTATAGTTTTTTCTAGTGCAGTTGCCAGGCTTTATCATTGAAATGCAATCTTGTCAGATGTTAAACTTTGTGCTACATGGAACCCATGTAGCTGGAGCTAGGAAGCACTTGAAGAAGCCTTCGAGTGAACCTACTGCCTTCTAACTTTTGTAATTTTTGTATGTTGAAAATTGCATTTAGATGAAAAACATGCGAAGAAACCATTTGATATGTTTGTGATATTTTTCAGAACCTTCCCAATCTGAGGGGTAAAAATGGCACACTCTTTTCTCTTTGAAAAGAAATTTTGCAGCTGTTTTAAAAATAAGTGACAATAATGCAGGGATAGCATAAAATTATAATTTTATCTATAAGTTATGTATCAGAAATATGTCTCCTAAATGGTTTTTAAAAGTATGACTGCAGGTTTGACACAGAAAATGCAATTAAGTCCTGCCAAATTTCATTATATTGTTCTGTGCACGTGTCTTGTGTAGACCATCTTTTTCACCATTTGGCATATGAATTTAGGCTCTTGTGGTGGGTTGACCCTGGCTGGATTCCAGATGCCCATCTAAGCCACACCATTAGCAGGACAGAGGACAAAAAATATAACAAAAGGTTGGTGGGTGGTGGTCAGGACAGGTAGAGATCGCTCACCCACTTCTGTCACAGACAAAACAGACAAGGTTTGGGTTAATTAATTCAATTTATTGCCAAGCAAATCAGAGTAGGATAAGTAAAATAAAGTCTTAGAAACACCTTCAATCCAACCTTCCTTTGGTCTTGGGCTTAGCTTCATTCCTGATTCCCAACTTGCTCTCCATCCAGCGGTGCAGAGGAACAGGGAAGGGACTTTGCAGGCTCTTCATCCCGTGTCGTCTCTGCCGATCCTTCCTGTTCAGGGGTGGACTCCTCAGTCTTCCTCTGCTTCAGTGTGGGGTCCCTCCCACAGGGGACAGTTCTCCATGTACTTATCCAGCTTGGGTCCTTCCCACAAGCTGCAGTTCTTCAACACCTGCTCCAGTGTGGGTCTCCAAGGTCGTAAGTCCTGCCAGCAAACCTGCTCCAGCATGTGCTTCTCTCTCTACAGGTCCTGCTCCAGTGCAGGCTTTCCCCAGTCACATCCTCCTTCAGGCATCCATCTGCTCTAGAGTGCAGCTCTCCATGGCTGTGGGACTGCTGGGGCACAGCTGCCTCACCACGGGCTGCAGGGGAACCTCAGCTCTGGCGCCTGGAGCACCTCCTGCCCCTCCTTCTGCAGTGACCTGGGTGTCTGCAGGGCTGCTCCTCCCATGTATTATCACTCCTCTTTTATCTGGCTGTAATTTGCTTCTGCACTGTAGCTCTTTCCCCTTCTTAAACACATTCTCCCAGAGGCATTACCACCATGGCTGCCTTGGCCAGAGCTGATTCATGCCCAAGCAAGGTTGGCACTGGCTCCATCACACAGCAGCCCCTCACAGAAGCCACCCCTGTACCAAAGCCTTGCCACACAAGCCCAGCTCAGCCCTGCCCGTAGCAGACTGACAGCCCTGCAATCTGGTGTTGGGACAGCACAGGTTCAACATACATAGCAGTGTTTGTACAATGTTCCCTATGTTTGGCACTTAGCTAAGCTAATCACTCAGCTTTTTGGCAGGATAATTAACCAAATACTGTGCTCGCTGGTACCTCAACAGAATTGTTTCTCATCCAGGAGTTAGCTTGTTGAAACAAGCCTAAATGTTCTTATCCTTAAGCTCTAGTGCCGTCAGCAGGGAAGATTTAAAAAAAATTATAAAAGTGATTTGAAAAAAATATAATGTCTGGTAGGTTTTTTTAATGCCCATGTAGTTTTTGAACTCTTGATTGGTTTTTTCACAGGTGCTGGCAACTATAGCAGTAATTCTATTGATATGGTTGATTATCTGATAGCTACTGTTAAAACACCAATCTGTTCAATGGGAGTCACTGTGACTCAAGCTAGGGATGGCCTGACTGGAGGTCATACATGATCTAGAGATGAAAAATTACTATATTGTCTGTTATTTTGTTGCACTGTGCTCTTTTGATAGCAAAACCACCTTTAAATGCCAAAGCCATACTGTCGTAGCTGTCACTGACTCTATAACACAGAGTTGGAGACACATTTTACAAAAAGATGTGCCAATGACATTGTACTGTTGGTGGAGAATGATGCTGAATTATTGAAAAATTATACAGCTGGATATAGTTGCAGGGAAAGTTTTTCAAATCTGTGTGTACGCTGTACAAATTGGCAGCTATATGACATTATTTCAATTTGTTTTTAAAGTATCCAGATAAAACTGGCAATGAAAAGACCTGCACAAAATCTCAGTAATTTGTTGGATGGAAAGGATCTTTCCTGTTTACTAACAGTAATTTTCTATTATAGTTTATGACCTTGCATTTATGAGTTTACAGATTTTCAGAAGTGACAGAAGAGGTAAAATACGAAGTTTCTTATTTCAGGGTCAGCCTGTTCCTCAGTTCCTCCAATTTGTGATTAGCAATGCTTATTAGCTTGCCAGAGGTTTGGATTAAATGCTTAATCACCATTATGCTAAAGCTGAGAAGAGGTCATTACTTTCAGTTGTACAAATGAGTAAAACCAAGGCATCTAAAGAGAGGTTTTTTGTGTCAGTACTGAGTCAGTCCTGGTGACTGTTCCCCAAAACTGCTCCCCAAAATAAGTATTTTGTCAATCTGCTCATATTTTATGTGCTTTTGGCATATAAAGCTGGATACTTAGCTCCCTCAAATATTGAAATATGAATCAACTACAGAATTGCATAGGTTTTCCTCACAAACTGCACTGTCCATTTGCATTATTATGCTGTATTTCGATTTCTCAACAAGCTTCTATGATAACAGCATTTATTCTCTTCTTGGCTATTATTGTGCACTGGCAAGATTTAGATTTGCTGTCACTCCTTGTCTGTGATACTTCCCAGTTATGAAGAGGTGCTATATCTATATCTGTGTCTGGTCCCTTAAAATTCTCAACCTCTGTGTTACGGTTCCTTCTGGCTGTATAGGGGTATAAGAAATGTTTTGTAGAGGTAGGTTACCATGCCTGGGCTGCCTTTTCTTATTTGACTTCAGATTGATTAACAATACCCAAGTTACATTGATGAATACGTAGTTTGTATGTTTAAGTTCATGGCGCTGAATTCAGTATAAATAATTCACTGAAAGAAGCTAACAGAAGAAGAAGAAGAAGAAGAAGAAGAAGAAGAAGAAGAAAAAAGTAGAGGGCATTTCTGCAGGAAAGGATCTGGGATTCCTGATGGATGACAAGTTGACCACAAGCTGGCAGTGTGTCCTTGCAGCCAGGAGGGTCAATGATATCCTGGGGTGCATCAGGAAGGGCATGGCCAGCAGGCTGGGGGAGGTGATCCTACCCCTCTCCTTGGCCCTAGTGAAGTCAGACCTGGAGTGCTGTGCCTGGGCTCCGCAGCACAGGAAAGGCAAGGAGCTCCAGTGAAGAGCCATGAAGGTGATGAGGGGGCTGGAGCATCTCAATTAGGAGGAGAGACTGTGGAGGTTGGGCCTGTTTAGTCCAGAGACTGAAGGGGATCTCAGCAATGCACATAAATGTCTCAAAAGCAGGTGCCAAGAGGATGGTGACACTTTTCAGTGGTGCCCAGTGACGGGACAAGGAGCAATGACCACAAACCAAAACACAAGTTCCACCTAAACCCGAGGAAGAACTTTTTTACATTGAGGGTGGCAGAGCACTGGAACAGTTTCCCAGGGAGGTAGTAGAGTCTCTCTCTCTGGAGTCATTCCAAACCCACCTGGATGTGTTCCTGTGTCACCCACTCCAGGCAGCCCTGCCTTGGCAGGGGGGTTGGACTGGACGATCTCCAGAGGTCCCTTCCAACCCTAACTAATCTGTGATTCTGTGAAAGAAGTCTCCCTAAACTACCATTAATGTGAAAAATACAGAAGAATAGTGATTGGCATAACAGGTATAATGTTGTATTTGGTAAGAAAGGACTTGCAAAGTTCACCAAAAAAATTTTAAATGCGTTTTCATTCCACGTTTTCATTCTAAGTATTTCATTGGCATTAAGATAGGCACAGAAGTATTAAATCTGTTGCCTGAATATGTGGTTGTGATGATAAATATTAGTAAATATACATTTGAATTTTAAAATTTAAAATTTTAAATATTTGTAATAAATACTTGAGGATGATCGTAATAGGTACTGGTTTGTTTGCTTCCCTTGGAAGACTTTAAACCTCAGGTACATGTTTATAACAGATCGTGGGTGTGCTTTTGAAACAAACCTCACAGTAGTCTCCACTTGCTGCATTTTTGGTTTGTATAACAGTGAAGTGTCCCAGAGGACAAAAATTGGATTCCTTTCAAGAGAAATTTGTACTTCAGGAGTGCATGGTCCAGACTCTTCTGGTGTTCTATCCACAACCCCAAACTAAAGCAATTCTGAAGCAGAAAGTCTCAAGAAGCACATTTGTACAGGGATGTCAGTGGAGTGACTGCTCTGTCAGTAGGGGAGTGACTTCAGTAACACTGCTTACTAATGTAGGGATAGTTATTGTGTCTCTTACTTTTCCTCCATGGTGTATCCACTTTATTCAGGGTGTGCTCAGTGAGGCAGGTGAGGTGACAAATGCACTTTTCCTCGTTAATAATATTTATTCTATGTCTGCAGTCATTCTCAAGCAACAATGAGATACCAGCACAATACTAAGAAACAGCTTGAAATTATACTGAGAAACATTCTACTCTTACACGAGTTTTGTATGGTAGTATTTGCTTTTTCTTTGAATGTCAGAGCTACCACTTTTCCCTTTTAAGACTCCCCTGTGGTGACAGTAAGCATTGCCAGTCACATGGCTGAGATTCAGAGCTGGGAGAACTGCCATAGTAAACTGAATTTGAACTCTGGTCTTCCCATGCCTCCACTGGGATCTATAACTGTCTGAAAGGCAGGTCTGGCCAGAAAATTTTTGTGTTGCAAAATTACTTTTGATGTGCAGCTGGCTATGTAAAATGGTTCTTATTTGTTTGTCCAAATTCCATAGCTGATTTAAACCACACAGTCCAATCGATAGTGCAAGTTTGTTTTTAAAAATAAAAATATTTATATTTTTTATTAGTTGATTGGATGATAATTGAACCCAAGTGGTTTTGAACCCTGGATGCAGCTGAAGCTCTCTTAATTCATTATGGATTGGCCAGCAGGCTGGTGAATCACTGTAAAGCCATGTTGGGGCACTGACAAACCTCAGATAAGTTTGGCTTGTCAGGGTTTTGTATGTAATCCTAAAAAATGCATGTAATTTCTGTACTATTACATGTTAATTTAATTGTAACAGGATTACTTTTAAAGAACGTTATTTTGTGCACAGCATCACCAGACCTGCTGGTCTAATGCTGGGGAGTTTCACTGCATTCAAATATTCATCGATTTAAACCCTGTGCAAACTCCTTGTTTTTACAAACTCTGCATTAGAAAACCTGGCAGCGCAGCAAGGTACAGAAAAAGTGTGTAGGAAAATTTAAATCAGTGACATATGTACTTGTTTTGATAGTGCATTTGTAGGCCTAATTTAATAATGTATATTCTTGGAGGAAATGTGAACAAAATCTGTTGTTAAAACAGATGAAAACAAATGAGATTAACTTATTTTATTTTGCATGAGTTTTAGTATTCATCTATAAATTGGTCAGTATGCTGCCATTCAGAAGTTTCCAATAGAGTCTCACAGCTGAGAGAGCTGTAGGATTTGGAGTAGGTGGCATCATTCTTCTACTAGACATGAAAAGAGCTATTTGTCAACCTCTTCACCCTCCAATGTCTAGTAAAGCCAACGGAAATTGAAATGCAGCCAGAAAGTGTTTGAAATTTATTTTTCTGTGCATGGAGACAGTCATTACTTACCACATTTTTCACTCTATTCATAATTTAACATGTGATTTTTTATTTTTTTTTTTTTAAACACTGACTAATTTAAAATCTGTTTGGCAGAAGGAGAGAGATTTGAGTGATACCTTTTTCTTCCAAACCTTGGGGAGATTGGTAGCTGTGTGGAGACCACCATTGGTGCTCTCGTTGAAGGAACAGCATTTGTTTGAGCTCGACTGTCATTTGTATTTGGGTGAGAAGAAAGTGATGAAGGAAAGAGGGGAAAGAGTATGGGAGAGAGCTGGAATACTACAGAGCATAGGGAAAGGGCAGCAGGGGCAGGGACCCAGAGGAGGGAATAAGCAGGGCTTCATTTACATCACTGATCACTGAATAGGGAGGGGACATCACTGCTGGGGCCTCAGATGTGTCTGATGGAGGCAATTTGAGTTTCCCTGCATGACTCCAGATGTGTCTTGGATTTGCAGTTGAGATTTTAGGCTGGTCAGCTCGACTGGGGAAGAGGTATTGGAGGTTAGAGTAAATGTGTCTTCTACAGACAACCTTACTGGTTACAGATATTCTGCCACAGTGCTTTTGAGTTCTCTGATTCAGCTGTATCTATAAATGAAATAGTTGGATGGTGCTTTTTCATTTTTTATCAAAGCTAGGGTTTGGGTTTTTTTCCTAGTTTTAAATGGAAAAGTCACAATAATATCTAAACTATTCTAAAAGCGTTTCCCTCTAATTTTCTCTTCCTAGTTACTTTTTCCTTACTGATTTTGCAGTGCATATGTAAAGAAGCAGTGCATTTTCTTGAATGATTTTGATAGGACTCAAAGATACTGAACAGATTCAGGGTTTGATTTTGGCATAATACAGTGCTGTGGTCTAACTTGTAGGTTTTATTCGTATTTTCTTTAAATAATTTCAGGATTTTGTTTTTAATTTATGAGGCCATATTATAAAATGAACTGTGGAAATTAATACTGTAATTTTAAGGTAACCTAAATTATTTTCTAAATAATTATTTTCTAAACTATGTGGGTTAAATTGATTCTAAATAAAAATAGAAACTTTCCTTATTAGCAGGGCTAATAAAACTCTGCTCATGCAGCCTCACTTTTTTGTCAGGCAACCTCATGACTCATGTTTTTTAAAGCTCTTTGTTCATTAATGTTCTTTGCATTTAGCATGTAGGAAAAAATTGATGAGCTACCTAAGATAACATGAAGTATTCAGGCATATTCTGAATAATGCAGTTTTCCCCATAAATTTCCGATGTAACTCTCTCCCATTTGAATACTGAACAAAATAATTATAAACCTGTTCCTGCTAGGACCCCTGAAAGGTACCACCATGACTATTCAGATGGTGTTGGAACCAGGTGCAATTTGGTTTAGTATAAAATTTGTCCAAAGGAGGTGAAAAAGAACCGCCCCCCCAAGCCCTGTAACTATGTGGTCTTAAGAAACACACACAGCTGCAGGAAAGAGCTGCCAATTAATGTAATTTACAACAGGTTTCAAAATCTTGACTTGGATTGTGAGTTGAATAGTGGGGGGAAACACAGAAGGGAATGGTGGAGAAGTTCAGGCTAAGGATGCTTTGTGGAAGGGGAAAAATTGGGTAAGCAACATCTGGAAACTTAACTGGAAAGAGGAAACAACCAAAATTGCAATGAGTAAGAGAGAATCCAGAGTACAGTAGATTGGAAAACAGCAGAAGAAGACAAGAGGAGACCTTTGTGGTAATGTGTCACACAGCAGGAAGTAAACATGATTGTTCCTTTTGACTTGGAAAGTTCTATCACTTTCTCCAAGTATGATACCTGTGTCATTACTTTGGCTTGTGCTGGTTTCAAGGTCTGAGATTAATTAATAGAGACTCATTTCTAAAAGCAGGAATTGAATAAAATCCACTACTTTCTTCACAGTTGTGATACCTGTGATTGCCTTGTGGCTGCAAAAAGTTCTTTGCTTACATGAGTATTGAGGTGATTTTATAATCACCTCACTAAATTGTGTGTTTAACTACTGTGTGATGTGCCTCTAGAGGAGCATCTTTCCTTGTGCACACCTCATATATCGCAAGATAAATGCTTTTTGTGGCAGGTTGCTCATAAGTCATGCTATCATCACCTTTGCCAGTCATATGGAGCCAATCACAGCTTTCCCTGTTCATTGCAAAAGAATGCAGAGCAACCCATTCAAAGCAGCCTGTGAACACTTGCTTTAACTGTTACCAGTTGCTTTTCTCATCCCTTGATAATTCCTGATGGATGCTCTGGTCCAGGCTCCCTGCTGTGGAACTCCGTGTGTCTCACAGCACAGGCTGGCTGTGGGCATGGACAGTGCTGGAGAACACAGGGAACATGTGTATGAGGAAACCATTAGAGGTGTGATGGCTAATTTTCTAATTCTTTCTCGTTAAAATTGGCTCTTCATTTTGGATTCGACTTTTTTTTTCCCCAGCTGACACAAAGTTGAGGAATCTGTCATTTCTCATGAGAGAAAATTGAATTGCACAAAGGTCTGAAATGCTGTGGCTCTGCTTATACTTTGACCAGAACACTAAATATTCTTACAAGAAGAGGAAATCACCATTTGACAATGTGGGAGCAAAGGAAATTAATCTTCACTGGACTAGTTAGGTAATTTGCAGCTGCCATTATATTATAGAATAACTTATTAATCTTTGCACCTGCCAAAGGTGAAAGCATTTTATCTTTTCAATCTGCAAGCTGGGTTCCTGGCAGCAGAATCACATAGGCTTTGGGGACAGGAGAGGGGAAAAAATAACCATCTGAACTTAATTTTTACAAGAAATGACAAATATAGCTTATTTTTGTTCCCCAGAACATGCTGTATCTTGGGGTGAGGAGGTGTGTCTTTGTGCCTCACCTAAGAAAACCAACTTCCTTTTCCAGGGGTTTTCTTTTTGTTTCAGAGTGTGAAAGCATTCTGTAGCTTTTGGTCCAAGTCAGTCTTTTAGACTGGATACATGGCAAGATTTTATCTTTGGTTGGTTGGTCTTATGTTTGTTCAAACGAAGTAGCTGCAACTCAAGCGGGGCATTTGGGCCTTACCATAGTAGAGAGGGCAACATGATAAAAATCTAGCTGATGTTCATTTTCCTCAACAGATGCTTAACATCCACCCCTGTGATGTTGACACGTGGATGTTTTCTGAAATGCCTGCATTCCCCTGTTATCACTAAACCTAGTCTGTTTTCTCTGGACAGACTGCTCCTTCTCAACGCACAAACAGAGTTTAACAGAGCACTGACTGGATCTGTGTTAGAAACTTGTGCTCTGCCATAAATCTGACTGGTAAAGCAATGCCTATACTTACACACTTTCCAAAAGTACATAATTATGGCGTGTTGGACTAGAGTCCAAATGGTTCCATTCAGTGCTGTCTGGGGAGGGTGGGTTATCTTCCTTTGCTTCTTCACTGTTACATTTACTTACAACTAATTTTGAAGAAGAAAGGGGAAAAGGTCTATATTTTCTAAGGTCCTTGTGGGTCTGGTCTCGTAAGAAATGCACATTGATGCGGCTGTCAGAGAATCTCAATATGTAAATGTATTTCATATATCTCTGGATGTTTTTCTACTTCTACTGAAATTTCTTATGTTTATTGCCTGCTGTACCTTCACTACATGAAGCAGAGATCCTTAAGCTCATAAAATTTCATGAAAAGTGAAATTTCTTTTTTCACAAAAGAAAAGTGCACAGTGAAACACTGTCTCACTGTCAGTTACTTGTTATTTTAGTACCCTCAAATTTTCCTGCAATTAGGAAATGGGTAAGGTCACATAATTTTCAGAGTACTTTAGGAGCTATGAAGATGTCTTGAATTACTCTTCTAAGAGAGAGTCAGCACTGAGAACTTCATACTTTTAACTGAATATTGTATACAACTCATAACTTGCATAATTTTGAAGTCATGTAATTTTTGTTTCCTCCTATAGTGCCTTCTGTCCTGGACTATTCCTATAACTAATACAATTATGCTTCATAAAAAAAATAAATAATTCCACTCTTTAGTTATAACATAAGATTGAAAAAATCCACCTATTTTGGTACTCAAATTCAAGGAAAAGAATCAATTAGGTTTTGGTTAACGATGGAGGTGATTTGGTTTGTGCTATGAATTTATAGGAGCAATTAGATATAGTATTGCATTCAGAAGTGTGCAGGATCTTGGGAAAATAAGGTCACCCTGTGGAAAATTGCATATTAATGTAGAATTTAGACTCAGAAGTTACTCTCTTCTAGAAATTGGATGTTATTTGGTCTCATCTGCCTTCTTCAGTCTCCAGATTAATTTTCCCAGCTGTTTCCTCAGGCATGTGAGTTATGCGTGTGCCTGTCTGCCTGTTTAGCACTGAAAAGCTCTTTTCTCATCATCTCAATCTTTTACTTCTGGTTAGGGGAAAAGAATCAGGAATATCTTATACTGGAAAAATGTTCTTATACTGGAATAATCTCTCACGGGGATTCCACTCTTAGGCAGACAGCAGAGAAAAGTGCTGCCTTTGATTTTTCCTGTTTGCACGTTTTTCTGTGCTCAACTAATTTTGGTATTGGTTCAGGGTTTATTTAGGTGTTTTTAGTCACGAGTAGTAGATATTCTCAAAATCTTCTGGTTGGATTGTAAGCAGAGCAAGTTTTGCAGAGAGGGCAGAGGAGGATGGGTGGTTTGCAGTGAGAGGAATGGCAAATGAAATGAAGAGCAGTTCTCCCAGGCAAGGTAGCAGAAGATGCCAGGGCAGATCTGGCTGTTCCTGGATTGCAGGGCGTGGGCATAGGCTACACTGGGTGGCACGTTTCTGGGGACTCGGTGACATGGTGTTGACAACACATCAATGCAACTGAATGGACTTTTTTTTCTTTAATCAATCTATAGCATGTGTTTTGTGCTTTTACAAGTCATAAATTCTGCTCTCGGAGCGAACATTATTAATCCCAGATTTCCTTCCCTGCAACGGAGGTGCATTTCCAGAGCAGCCATGCATTCAGAACGTGTTCCTATGCCTTGGACTGTAATATGCTGTCCAAATGGAAAAGTCAGCTAATTTAATATCTGTAATGCAAACCTCCTTTGCTCTAAAATCTTGTGAGGCTTCAGAGAACTTTAGCAATGCTTCATTTTAGCTTTCCTTCGTTTTGAATCTGTTTGAAACAAATGGCACGTGCAATATAGGATAAGGAGATACAGCAATGGTTCCTGGTTTGTTTTCCCCTCAGAGTTTTTTAAAGTAGAATCATAGAACCATTTAGATTGGAAAGAATCCTTTAGATCTTCAAGTTCAAGCATTAACGCTACCAAGTCCACCACAAATAGTCCTCTCTTCTTTAACTTTAGGTTATTCAGTAAATCTTGTATATTGCATAGGAATTATTTTTATATCACATCAAGTCAAGTTTTCAAAATTTAAAGAGGATGATTTTTTTTTTTTTAGCTAAGTTCTAAAGGTAAGAAATTTGGGCTTACTAATCTGAGTAGAACTCATTGGCATTAAGTACCTCGTTGAATTAAATCTCAGTGCTAAAGTGTCCCACCATCTTAAATATCAAGCTATATCCACTATATTGTTTTAAATATTTAAATTTTAAAAAACCCAAATGGAATGATCCATGGTATAAGAATGTAATTAAATAATTACCTTATGCATCTTTTTAGGGAGTTCTGCCTCACTGCAATTGCTGATCAGATAACTGGGCAGTAAGTTTTGTTAAGTAGGTTAGCTGATGGGTGGTCTCATGGATATTAATATTAAAAGATAAAATCAAAGAATAGAAGCAGATAGAATGAAATCAGTTAACCTCCCACTCTGTTTAGAGAAGGATTCTGTTTCAGTAGAGGCTGACTTTTAAAGAGCGTGACAGCTTTTGGATATCTCAACGGGCAAATAGTTTGTGGGCTTAGGTATGACAGACTCCTCCAGATGTTTAGCAAAGCCTTCTGCTTCACCTGGGGCTTTGCATTAAACTTACTGAGAAGGGTGGTCAGGTGTGCCAGCACAAATGAAGAAATACCTCAAACTTTTTTTCTGTAAGTCATGCATTTGTGCTCTGGGGAATCTGCAGGGTTGAGTGGGAGAGGCTTCTGCAAAGAGCAGGGTTTTTTTGGTTTCAGGTAAAGAGAGCTTGTTCCAGAAAACATGTCTGTGAGTGATGGATGTTCATACAGAACAGGGGATAGAGTAGTGATTGAGATAATGCAGAGAAAGAAGTAGCTATTGGATAATACCAATCATGTTTTTTCTGCATCTGTTGAGCACTATTTTAGTGTATATTTTTCAAACCTAGTGGTTGTTACTCAGAATCTATATTCAGAGTCTTCCAGTAACAGAAATGGTTTGTTTCCAGACCTTAGACCTCTCAGCATTAAAAATCAGATTCAGGTTCATTGTGGCAGCTTTATTTTTGCTTCCTTTTCTGTAAGATGTAGCTAATGTTCATTGTATATTTAGAGAATTAGTTGGCCCTTTTGAAGTTCTCTGAAATTTTGGGTAGAAGGTGACATAAACATATAAATTTTGAGTGTCAATATTTAATTTTAGGACATAAAATTTGGCCCAGAACTTTTATCCAAGTACCAAGAAGAAGAAAAAGGAGAGAGACAGAATAGTTTTGATGTCAGTACTCTTAGGGAATATTGTTTATTTCTGATATTAACAGCAGATTTTATGTGTAGAAGGCAGTGTTGACTTGCTATTATTTTACCTGAATAAAGCATCTGTAAAACAGCTGTAGTAGCTATTGAAAGGTAGTTAGTTAAAGCTTAATTTCCTTCTGTAGCTGAGATTTAGGTTTGTTGGTGAATGACCCTGGGAACACTGTAGCATTGGAAGGGTTTTGAGAACTCTTGTCACTTGCTCTTTCAAGAGACCTGGAATTCACAGAGGTTTTAGTCTTTTTGCTTCTGGATTCTGGAATAACAGTCACATTTTTAAGTGATGAAGGGTATTTCTGACCATCTCCAAGACTATCAATTTCTTGACTAGTTGCCCAAATTGTTACAATAATTTGTTGTATTCTGGGTTATTGCCTAAGTATTTATTTTAAGACAGTTGAGGTTAAATACACAGTTGTCAGAACATTATTTTGCTGCAGGGGAAGCAAAAAGACTGTGGAAATAAAAAATACTAATTGTAAATTTCATTCTCCATGTATCAGTGAACTTTTGAGAGGAAAACCTGGCTCAGAGTAGCTCTTGCATTATTTCTTATGTGAGTAATTTGGTGTCTCACAAAGCATATAAATCTTACCGTTTTCAAAACACTAAAAGGAATCAAAGCCTTCAAATTCCTTCAGTATCATTTGGAATGGAATGGAATCATAGAAGCAATCAGAGAATGGCTTGGATTGGAAGGGACCTTACCAATCATCCAGTTCCAACCCCCTGCCATGGGCAGGGACATCTCACACCAGACCAGGCTGCTCAAAGCCCCATCCAACTGGGCCTTGAACATTTCCAGGGATGAGGCAGCCACCACTTATCTGGGTGATATGATCCAGTGCCTCGCCACCCTCACAGTCAAGAATGTTTTCATAATATCTAATCTAAACCTGCTTTCTCTGTCAGCTTGAAACCATAAATGGTTCCTGATTTGCAAGGCTAAGGCTGCAGGCAGTTTCTGTAATTGTCATTCTTGTGGACAAATTTTTCAGTTTAATGTTTTCCTGACGTATGAGTATGTACTCTTGATTTTTTTTTTTCCTACCAGTTGTTTTCATGATGGATCCAAGCTTTTACACAGCCTGGGATTAAGTAACTAATTCACTAATGGATTTAGGTCCACCTTTACCTGAAATGATTGACCACAAATGTACCACATGCTTGGGTCTAATGAATTTTTTAATGACTGTAGCATTCGTACAGAAAGAGGCCTACAGGGTTCAGTAGTTTAGTGAAGATTGTTATCCAGGCATCAAGACAATTGAAATTTTATTTTTAGTTTTGAAATGTGATAAATCTGGCTATTGCTGGGGAAAAAAAGCATCCAAGTGTGGTTAATATCGTGTCAGTTTTGGCATACTTTTGTTTCACAATTATTGCTTTCTTAAATATTTATCTAACAAGAAACATTTCTTGCTTTGCCAAATGCCTTTCCTGCAACAGAGAACAGTCTGGAAAGGCTGAGGCAGATCAGGATAAAACGTTGGTGGCACACCTCTAGCAAAAGCAAGAACTCTCGTGTCAAATTATCTTGCAAGGCAGGAATTGACCCAGAATTGATGTAATGTTAACTCAGGGCAGGAATGCAACGTTCACTGAGGAAGTTGCAACATACCTTGACCGTTGCTAAATTAATTCTTCTTGTGGGATATTTAATTTCACGTGCATCGCCTTTTCTTCTCTTTGTGAGTTCAAAGTAATTTTGAAGATTTAAGATATTCTCATGTGGTTGGAGTGAGTCATTTAATATTTTTATATGTTTAATTCAATTAATGTCATTAAATAAGAGAGAGATAGTTAAATTAATGGTAAGAGCTGAGGATGTTCAGCCTGGAGAAGACTGCAGAGACCTGAGAGCAGTTTTCAGCACCTAAAGGGGGCTGCAAGAGAGCTGGAGAGGGGCTTTTCACAGGGCATGGAATGACAGGGAGAGGGGGAACGACTTCCAACTGAAATAAGGCAGGTTTAGATTAGATAATAGGAAGAAATTATTTGCTGAGCCACTGGCATAGGTTGCCCAGAGAAGCTGTGGATGCCCCATCCTTGGAAGTGTTCAAGGCCAGGCTGGATGGGGACTCTGAGCACCCTGGTCTAGTGGAAGGTGTCCCTGCCCATGGCAGGGGATTGGAACTGGGTGATCTTTAAGATCTTTTCCAACAAAAGTTGTGATAATCAACCCACTGATCAGTGCAGCACTTATTTAAAGTCATACTCAAACTTAGCTTGATAGATGTAGCCAAAAGAGAAATTTCCAATCTAATGGATGAATACAATTCTAAAAGTGTGGTTTCTTGTTGAATACATGATCACTTTCTGATCTGACTAGGAGGATACTCCATCAGTATCCTCCTAATCAGTTCTGAAGGTAAGTTGCCAGAATATTTGCAAAAAATAGTTGAATGTCCTGAGCATAAATATAGTAAATCCTTTAGATGTTTAAAATTTTCAGTATAATATTTTTCTGCAGACTGATTCTGGTGTATTCCTGTCTATTTACTGATGTGATTTTTCTTCTGAAGATAGTGTTCAGTGATAAAATATAGTGACTGGGCCATGCTTATGAGGATAGAAATCCAGGCTATCTGATCTGTCTGTTTCCAGTTCTACAATCTTTTTTGCTATTCTGTCCTGTGTTTTTCACTTTGTCCATGGATGAGGAGGTCAGGAAGAGCTTGGAAGAATCTCTTCTGAAATAAAGAGGAGAGAATTTAATACAGTAATAATAACAACAATTACAAAAAAAAAATTAGAAAGAGAAGTTACAAAGAGAAGCCTTCTCCTCATAACTTTTTCATGGTCAGAAGAAAATGCAGGACTAGTCTTGCTCTGCATTCTTTCCTAGAAATTTCAAAAGGTAGTACAAAGGTTGCCCAAATTCTTATATTTCTGTCTTTTGTTTCTAGGGTAGATATAGTAGGGATTATCTTTGTTCTCAAAATTTATCATTGTAGCTGCATAAAATTAATCAAAGCAAGTAACCTGTGAAAATCAACCAGATTTGCACTACTGCAATAACTAACTTGGTTATAATTGCAAAGAGCAAATCTACTTAGTGGCCTAACTCGTTTTAGGATGTGGACTTCAATGTTTTGCATGCAAAATGCTAAATCATGGACTGTATAAAAACTTGATTTCACATTTTCTTTCTGTATTTAAAAAACACATCTGTTTGTTTTTCAACTCAGGAATAAGTGTTTCATTCACAGCGTCTCTTCTGTTGCCGTGACAGGGATGAGTTTCAAAGTCTTACTTTTACTCAATTCATATTCTCCATGTGCTGTTAATGAAGTAAAATTGGGTAATAACATTTATCAATTTATTCTGAGATTTGAATTAACGATGTGGAAATGTTGAGCTTTTTCCTTATATTTGCTCTGGTTTGACTTTATCCTTTTTTTTGTGTTGAAATGATGCAATTATTCATTAAAAAAAAAAAAAAAAGTAAATTTTCACAACCAAATTAAAGCCTTGTTTCGATTAAGATATAATGTGTGTGTAAATTGTAGCACTTGTTGCTCTGTGTTCTCAGTCTGCTGTTGCTTTCTGCACTAGATGAGACTCCAATATTTAAAATGCTTCTTTTTTATTTTTTCATACATAAAAACGTATCTCCAGCCCATCAAACCATTTCCTTGGGAAGCTGTGGGTCATGACAGCATGACCATGTTAGTGTTCTAACCTGGAACTGAAAGGAAAGCAGAAGCTGAGCTGTTTGAGAAGTGCTGGCACAGCAAGAGATTACCCTGTCTCATTTTCCCCAAACCAGCTCTTTCTGGAATTACGCTTCCAGGAGAGTCCCCACCCAGGCAGATCCTTCTCCCAGATGAGGTAAAGGAAGCCACCATCAAGCTGAGCTGTGTTAGGCTTCTCTGAGCTGGAAGCCTCTCTTCATTACATCACACCTGGCCGTATTTCAGAGATTAATGAACAGCATCTTGTCAGCTTTAATATATCACAGTGCTTGGGTTCACATTGAAGATGTAATCATAAATTCCCTGAGCTGTGAACTATACCTTAAGGACTTGCAGGGAGTTCTAAGAAGGCAAGAAAAAGAAATGACTGTAAAACGACAGACTGTGCCAGTTTTGAGAGAAACCTGCAGATTTTCTAGGACATTAGGTTTCAAAAGAAGGATTACACACAGACTAAACAGAGTAGAAGTCATAAAAATTTAAAGACATCACAAAAATAAGATCCTTTTTAGGTATGACAGAATACTAAAGGAAATTTATACTGAATTATACCACCCAAGCAGACACATTAATTAACGTAATGAGAAAATATGTTCCATTTCCATGGACCCAAGCATGTCAGGAAGCATTTGACACTTTTAAAAGGGGGAGAGGTGAAAGCGTGCACTTCACTGCTCTTGAAATTCTCAGTTTTTAGCTTATCTATTCACATTCATGTTTGGGCTGCTGAGGCATTAGGATATGTGCTAATCAAGAGAGAGAAAGAAAAAACTACTGCAAGTGACTGATATGCCTAAAAAATGTAAACACATTTGTGCTGAATAACTCAGGATACTGTTGTATCCTGAACATTGGAGAAGTTGTCATGTCATATCATAGGAAGGCAGGAATGAAAAGAATCTTTTTATTGTCAAGATATGATTCTGAAAACATTATATATGTGAAATCTGAAAATCCATAAGCAGACGCTCTGTGTTCATTCCAGTGGCTTATACTTGTAAAGCTGGCAAGTAGGGCAATTTGCAGGATCAGGAAATAAAAGCCAGACATTCAAGGTTGTTCAGACATCATTTTTCTGTGCAAAGGACTTTAAAAATCAGGTTCTAATTCCTTTTCTCAGAGTTTTATTCCATTCCTGTTGTTCAGATATTCCCCTGTAGTCATTCCTTGATAGAAGCAAGCTGAAAAAATTAGTTTGACCCATAATCTTTTTTTAGGATGTGAAACTCCCAGGCCATGTTCTTTCATTTCTTATCTGTGATGTAATGGCTAGGTAATGTTGAGAATGGGACATTGTAGGTAGCATCTTCTGCAATGTCTCTTGTAAGTTTTCAGTTTGAATAGCAACTCCCAGATGTTTTCACACGTACTTAGTTTTTGATAGATGGGACTACCCCTTCCAGATGCATGCTTAGACTTAGTATGTTGAACCATCTACATTTCTGAGGCACCACTTTAATATATTTTAATAAATGTGTATTTTGTACATATATAGCTGATGCTTAAGGATTCTCTAATTTACAAATAAGTATAATTTTTATGCATGAAAAATTTTAAGAGTTAAATACACTAGTGTGCGTGAGCGTGCACATCCAATACAGCACGTGGTTGATTTTGGGGATTAAACTTTGTTTCTTTCACTTGGTGGCAGGATTTGGGCCTGCAGATCCCTTTTCTCTTTTGTGCTAAGCAGCTTACATGCTGTGTGTACAAAACTGTAGCCAAAATAATACTTGAAATATTTTGTCACCAAGAATTAACAGAAAGAAGGCCAAACCTTGTGCTTTTGTGGCCCCATAAAAAGCAGGAGGTAAGCAATAATAGCTTATCTACCTGTGTGGTTGAAAGGCAATGTAGCAGTTGCTTTATAATAGTAGGAAATAGAGGCAGAAGATGCAGGAGAATTTTGAATTTACTTGAAATCACTGAAAATATTTTACATGGGCAAAATCCACTTTATTTACTTCAAACTATCCTATCGTGTGCTGTCATTTTATAGGAGTGCTGAGCACCCCCCTGATTATGTTATTCTAAATATTTGCAATGCAGAGAACATTAGTTTGTCCAAAATTGCTTGTCCCTTATGGTTGTTGTGGAAAGTTTATCAGCATTATCTATTTCTGAGAAGAAACTTACTGAGGACAATGTGCTAATAATCCCATTACAGATGATTGGAAGAAAGCTCTTTCTGAGCAGCCAGCTTTCAAATTAGTCAGAGGACAAAATCTCATTTGTTTCTTCTTACTCTTTATAAAAAGGTTAATATGAATTATTAATTCATCCCTATTAATTTGAGTGATCATTTTCTGATCTCTGGAAGGTTCTGCTTAAATGAGTAATGATAGTGAGGATGAGCCTTCTGCTGTGCCTGTGCTGCAGCTAACAGTGATTGCAGCAGCCAGGACACATTTCTGAATGAGGTGTCTGTAAGCACTTTAGGATACAGGCCACAGTTAAAACAGTCCTGCAGAGCTTCACAGGCTTACCTGGGATTTCACCTTGCTGCCCCAGACTTCCTGCTGCCACCACTGGGCTACTGCTCATACTCCAGCTGACTCAAACCTGGACCTCTGTTTAGCTCAGTAGTCACTCAAAACTTCAGCAAAGACTTGTCTTCACTTGTATGTCCTTTTAAAATATAGAAAACACTTCAGTGTTTTCTGTCATCTTTTCAAAAGATGCGTGAAAAGATTCATATAACATTATACAATGTGGTCTTAACGTCTCATTGCCATAATTTGGCAAATCTTTTGTTTTGAGCTTTTTATTGGAGTATTTATTTGTCAGGGTCTGAAGCTCAAAACTCACAGTGGTAGTCATGTGCTCCACTGAAGCCCATTGCTGTCTGAACTTGTCTTCCTGAAGTCTCTGTTCAGCTTCATCAGATTTTAATCTCTTGTGTTGGTGTGCTGGCACTTCAGAAAGGGCAGGCAGGGCTCCTGTGGACATCAACAGATCTGGATCCACTTTGTGACTTCCTCTGGCAGGTGGATTTTGAAAACCAAAAATCTGTAGCTCTCAGGTGGTAATTTTTTGTTGGCACTGTTTTCTTAGTGGTTCGTATGATGGCTTTGTGCTGTTTCTGTTTACTTTTCTCTGCCCTGTAAATCACAGTCACAGAATAGTCTGAGTTAGGAGAGACCTTTAAAGGCCATCCAGTCCAACCAGTCTGCAATGAACAGGGATGTCTTGAACTGCATCAGGCTGCTCAGAGCCCTGTCCAGCCTTGAATATTTCCAGGGATAGGGCATTCACAACTTCTTCAGGCAACCTGTGCCAGTGTTTTTCACCCTTTTTGTAAAAAAAAAAAACCTTCTTCCTCATACCTCATCTAAAAATCAGCCCTTCTTCAGTTTGAAACCAGTGCCCCTTGTCCTGTCACAACAGACCCTGCTCAGTAGTTTTTTCCCATTTTTCTTACAAGTCCCCTTCAAGAACCCAGAGACTCCTGCAGGATCTCACCAGAGCCTTTTCTTTTCCAGTCTGACCAACCCCCTAACTCTCTCATCCTGTCCTCAGAGGAAAATCATCCCTCCAATCATGGTTGTGTCCCTCCTCTGGACCTGCTCCAACAGGTCCATGTCTTTCCTGTGCTGGGGTTCCCAGAGCTGGATGCAAGACTGCAGGTGGGCTCTTACCAGAGTGGAGGGAATGCTCTGCCTGTGCTATGAAATGGGCCTTTTATCATTTGTGACATAGTAATAATCAAAAAAATCTCTTATTATTCCCTATAAACATATACTTTGAGTTTTGTCCCTTAATTCTTTTACAAAACTTGGAGATTTCAGAGATGCTCTGCCCCAGTGAGGGCAAAATGAAGAAGTATGAAAGAGGCAGCATTGTCAGTGCTGCCTGTTGCAAACAGACCACTTGGAGAAGAAGAGCCTAGAGGCAGAAAAGGGAGTTTGACTCACCTGGCAGGAGGCACTGGGGCACTTGGTCCTGCTTCCTCAAGTGTGCATATCTAAATTGCTTAGCAGGACTAATTTAGTGAGCTAATTTACACTTTCAAATAAGCTTTCTAGGCCAGAAGATTCTGACTCTGCTCTTCCCTCTCTTCTTTTGATCCCCTGCTTTTTATCACTTCTGGCTTCACTGTACCTTGGATTCAACCAGAAAGACTGCAGTCAAAACAATTTCTTGGGAAGTAACCAGAAGTTAGATCCACCTCTTTGTGAATAGTAGTGGTGTTCTTATCATTAAACTGGCACCACCACCCATGTAGTTAATTGAGGTGCTGGCTATGACTAATTTCTCAGAATTCTCCAAGGTCTCAAGCAAGCTTTGGCAGTTGTATGTCTTATTCTGCATTGCTTTTAGAAGGAGATAATTATCTCCATATTGTTTGGGTACCTCAGAGCATATATGCCAACCAGAAACAAAATTGAGCCATATTAAAAGAAACAGTGAGTTCAGGTGCCGGGATATTTAAGTAGTACTGGAAATTGGGTAGATAGAGTTGCTCTTTGGGACTCAGAAGGATTTACAGGCCTGGGACACACTTTGGGTAGATATTAACAGCATATAGCTTGAAAATTGAAAATTTTGGAGAAAAAGTGGTCCAAAACACCACAAAACAACCAAACCAATCCTGTCTAATCTGTGTTTGAGAGACATCAACACCAAGGCTTTGGGCTCAATCCCCATATGGCCTTATCCTGAAGAGTTGGATTCGATGATCCTTGTGGGTCCAACTCGGAATATTCTGTGAACGTTCAGAATGTTCCATCTGTGGTAACTTTGGGTGAATCTGCAGTTTCAGCAAGCACTGCTACCTGAGTATTATGTGAGGGACTTCACTTCCATGCTAATAGAAGATGTGAAGAATTTGCAAGGCAATAAGCTTAAAAAAAATATTAAAATGCAGTTTACTGCATACTGAAAATCTGATAATTCCACAGAAGTTCCATCAGAAACAAAAAGTTGTAATTATAAATGCAAAGTAAAAATTATTCTAGTAATTTATACAGACCTCCTATACATGAATTCATCTTAGTACTGAGGTATTTAAATAAGAAACCTGAGAAAACACCAGACAGCTGTATTTTTTGGAATAATTTTAATAAGCTAACACGGTAATGAGTTTACTGGTTGCATCCTGCTGCCCATACTGAAGTTTGTGCAACTCAGTCACTTTGCTGTACTTTTTTTTAGCAGAACCATCTTCAAAACTGCCTATTGTCTTACCTTTTCACTGCTTGTTTGCATCGATCTAGAACCAAAACAGCTCTGAGTAAGTGCAGAAATGATGCATGAGGTATTAGTATATGTGTGTGGCTGCAGGTTTGCTTTACAGATATAATATGGAAGATGTAGGTGTACATATATATATATATATATATATATGTAGGCTGCACAGCTATACATCTTGGAAACCTCAGAGTTAGGCTGACATAAGTGCCTTCTGATGGCTTGCTAGCTAAGTTCTAGCACAGGGCTCTCTGGGGATGAATTTCTTAAAAAAATAAAAGTGGGTTCGGCCACATTTATTTGATATTACATTCATAGGTGTAAAATAGCAGTTTATAGTTTCACTTGTCCGTTTCCCTTGCTCTGGACTTGCCTCCCTGATCAAGAAATTCAATAGCTATTAAAAGCTGCAGCTGTACTAACAGTCTTGTGCTTTATAGGAGGCATTTTGCAGCTATTACTTTAGAACAGGCGTTCTGTGCCAGTACAGATGTTACGTCCACCTTTTTCATAAGCACTTTATCTGCACCATGGGCATTGCATTTCTAATGTTTGCTTGGAATTGCTGAACATGCTCCGTAGCTGTAATTTATTTGGGCTGGTGTAGTTTAAAGTGCCTGAAAGCTGTGTCTGCACCTGTTCTATTCATCTGACCAGGAAAGCACGAATGGCGCTGCAGGAGAGTTTGTGCAGTTCGGAGCTCTTCTTCATAAATCTCCTGAACCAAAGGCAGCCATTTGATTCACGTGTATGTTCCCTTTCCCCGAAGTGAAAATAGCTTGCATATATATCACAAAATACCAATTTTCAGATACTGAAAGGAGAACACACCTCTTGCTCTAATGAGGGACAGGCAAACAGCTCCTACATTCCCTCCCTCTACTCTCTGAGTAATCAAATGTGCATGGTGAAAGGTGAGACACGTAGAAGCTGCTCCAGTGTGTACAACTGGAGCAAACTGTTGTAGATTAATGACACCAGTTTCATTGTGGGACAATGTGACAGACACTTCTGAGTGAAATGCATTTAAAGTGGTAAAAATGAGTGAAAAGGAAAAGTCACTGCTTGGCCCAATTTGCCTCCTGATAACAGTGAAATCAGTGAACTTGTGCTAATGGAAGATAAGCAACAGTTGAAGATGACTGAAGCATTGACAATATCTGACAAATGTTGAACCTGTGTAAGAGCCATTCATTCTACTGTTGTAGCCCAAAATTTTGGAATTCACACAAAATCCAGGAGTAGTCCTAGCTCTGAGAGAGAAAAAATAAACAAAAAAAAAAACTTAAAAATCCCCCAGAAACCACCCCAAAACAAGCAAACAAGGAAGCCACTGCTGAGTGAGGTTTTCCAAACCAAAGTTATGTCCCACTTTGCCCAGTTCTGCCAGAGACGTATGTCAGCCGTAGACATGTCATCAAATATGACTCAAACCAACCCTTCTCCCAAAATAAATAAATCCAACCACATAGACTGAAATGATTCTTTGGCATCCTAAGGATTCTACCCTGCTTACTTGTGGTGCATTTTTAATTTACAGTTAAACCAGGGGCTGATCCATTACTTAGTGTTTTCATTAAAGTAAAATGGAAAAAAAGCACTTGTGCCATAATCAGTCTCATGAAACACTTGTAAATATGTAGTGACTTCAGTGCAATAGAAGGGAGAAGCAGCAGATTTATAAGGAAAAAAATAAAGAACCAAGCACTTAAGGAACAGAGCTGTAGTGGAAATAAAAAGAAGGCAATAAAAAGACAGAAGAATGTTCAAAGCATATATTTTGGGAATAGTGATTAAATAGTTAATCAAATATGTAAGTATTTGTAACTGTACTACTAACATGAAATACTCCTGAATTGTGCATTTAGGCTTTGGATTCCTTTTGAAAGCCCTGATGGCTTTTGGTAAACCACACCAGCCTTGTTCAAGAGGCCAAGGATACCTCCTTTGGTAAATCCGAAAGCAGATTCAGAATTTGGCCCTTCAGGTTTAGATCCATCAGAAGCTCTAGGTAGAATTACAGTCCTGCTGTACACAGCTGAGTGTATATAATTCTCTGAGTAAAATTCATGTCTTATGTGTTGTAAAAGGAATGAAAGGTAGCTGTTAATTCCAAGGCTTATAAATATGTCAGTGGGTTTTCATAATGTCTTAATAAATTACAAGAACAAACTCAGTGACTCATGATGTCACCAGAACTACATGCTGCACTGTATTTATTGTAATTATGTACAAAACTCACAGAATTATTTTTATTCTCTACATGAATATATAGGTCCCACTAAAAAATCAAAACAATCCTCATGGACTTCTTCATTATTTATTTGCCATCTTTCAGCTGTTTTCTTGTTCTCAACACTTCTTCAAATGAAGAAAATTTTCAAGAAAATATGTTTAAAGGAACATTGCTGCAAGTGCTGTATTTATTCATTGAAAAGCTGAAGTGAAATACCGTTTCTAAATATCCTCAAATTTGGGTGAAGTTCAAAGTTTTCTTGGATCCTAGTTCTCTGGATGGCCACCAGCCCATATCACTAATGGTATAGCTTGCTGAAAAATGGAAAAACAATTCATGAAAATTTCAAGATGATTTTGGCTTCAATCTGAAACGTAGAGATAGCATCAATATTGTAGAGTTGTAATGCTTCATTCTTTAGTTTAAGGAAGAGATAAACAAAGGGCAGTCAAAAGGCTTTAGGTAAGTTAAATGTTTAATACCAATTCAACAGCATTTCACACCACCAAAGCAAACTCAGTGTGTAAAGCAGCCCTTGGCTCTTTAGTGCTCCCTGTCCTAACTGGATTTGCTGTCCCAGATGGAAGTGTAGTTTGCATTTAAGTGTTGTGATGGTTAATTATTCTCTTGTATCATAAAACACAGGGAGTTGATCTATGGAGCTGGCCCTGCTCCCATGTGTATGCTCAGGTGTTGAGTTCAATGGAACAGAACCTGTGACTTAGGATGGGGAGAAAAGGAAAGATTTCCACACTGCATCCATGTTTTGTGGCCCTCATTTAAACCACTGGCAATGGTACCTCTGAATTTAACATACACTGATTTGATAATGTGCTCCTCTGAAGATATGAAATAAGCAACAAATAAATTGCCCCAATGTTGTTGCTGAACTAATTCTCCAAGATATCTGTATTTCTAAAGCCTGTGCATGAAATCCCCTTGTTCCAGCTTGCCATGCAATAGGTATCTGTTCAATATGGACGTCTTAATTTTCTGCCCAGGAATATGCCCAGCCATTCCATACTTCCCATTCCAAAAATAATAGCAGTGTTCAGTCATGTTTTATGAAAGCATCTTAGAATTTATATAAATAAAACTAGTGTACATTTCAAAGAATATATAAAATGCTGGTGTTTTTCTTTTACTGCAAAGATCAAAGAGCTGATTAAAATTAAAATTTCATGAACTTTAAATTATGCATTTAGTCATAAAAAATATTAAAACAAAAAAAAATTAAAGCAGCAGGTGTACCTTTTATAGTAAGATAAAGTTTAATATATTTTATTAGCTTAAGGGACACAGAATAACTATCTAATCAGAACTTCAGGCATGCATTTACATAAATATATTAAATTAAGAAAAGCAATTATACACTTAAACATCCTTTTATCTAAAAAAATCATTAAATCCACAGATTAACAATAAATCCAACTCTATGTATTTATCACTTCCAGATACAACTGTTCCATTTCTCAGATATTACACAAATACATTTGTTAGAATTTATATGCATTATACATATATTATATATTACATAATAGTGTGTATACATACATGGTGTTCAATAATATAATAATAATTTGTAGTTTTTATAGCACTTTTCATCTGAAGTACTCAAAGCGCTTTACAAGGATTGATTTCACTAATTTTTTGGATGGGAAGTGGAGGCACAAAGATGCAATTATTTCAGGTTATATAGAATATGTGACAGACAGCAACTGAATTCTCTCGTCGGGAACTTCAGTCCTGCTGTCTCTCTAATAAGAAATGCACACATAGCATATGGAGTCTGTGTAGGTAGGCTTGCAAAGACTTGTAAGGTCTCAAACCAAGAAAGCATTTAATTATATCAATAAAGTTAAGCACATGACTTCAGTAAGGCTCATATGCTTAAAATTACTTGTGTGCTCCCAGCTAGATTGCTGCCTGTATATGCTTAGTAGTATAATTCAGTTTATAGAAGATGCTTAAACATAGTTTGAGTGATATTTTCTAAGCTATTTTCCCACATTTCAAATGTACATACAGTACCTGACAGCTACTAGGAAATAAAACTAGTTGAACAGGGGAATGCCACTACAGAAATGCTCTCAAGTGACAGAAGTCTGTTATTTCCTTTTCTGCTTGGCTCCCATTACAATCTAATTGTTCTCAAAGGGGAATTGAAGTTTTAATTCAGCCGTGTATTTTTGTGGGGGACAGCTAATAGCATTTCTGGATAATTCACAGGGTAGGGTTACTGCTTCTGGTACTAATGGAGAGCACTACAAGCTACATCTGGTGACTTAATACCAGGTGGTTTCTGGTCTCAGTACGTCTTGGTATGAATTAAGTTCATGCTGCACACCAGTTTTGACTGCCTAGAACATTTTCTTTTTAGCAGCTCCTCCTAGGAACATTCAGAAAATGGGGTTGTTTGTTACTGCCTTGTGATGCAAAGCACCCTTTTGTCCTTCTGTAAAATGTATCCTACATAAAAAAACCCCTGTTTCCAAATCAGCCAACTCTCTGCCTTCTTTCCAAAACACTGTGAGCACAGCCATTGTGTATATACATGGGCTTTAGCTGATGCCCCCTTTCTGAAATTTCCTGTGAATTTAAGCAGTTTTTCCCTTATAAGTATTTTAAAACTTTTTTTACTTCATGGCAAAATGAAAATAAATAGGGAAATCCCATAGACCCTAGAAGGACCATTACTAAATGATACATTGGACCCTCTTCATAATTTGTAACAGAGGGCAAGCTGTTTTTTTATGAGTGGAAATAGAACCCTTCTCCAGTCATGCAGCTTGCTGTCTGTGCAGGAATGTCTGACAATTTGGTTTATGGAAGCCGGTCTGTGTGCAGTAGGTAAAGACACACATTATTTGCATATAAGCCCAAATATTAAATGTTTGTGAATGTCTGCAGTGTAGAATGATCCCTGGATGATACTTTTTCAGTACTGAGAGCTCAGGGAAGTAGGTGAGTCCCTCAGTTCTCACATCAGCTGATTGCTGGACATTTAAAAAGAAGTCAGGCAGATTTTGTGTCCATGCTGGCAATACCTATAAGGAAACCTGGGAGGACTGGAAAGCTCTGTAGGGCTTCCTGCAGGGCTGGGTCTGCACTCATGCCCCAAAACATTGGGCTAAGGCTGCAGATGCAGACACGGAGGAGGTCATGTGTGCACTGATGTCTGAAGTTAAGATCTTCTGCCAGCTAAGTGGATATCTTCTAAGGACTTAATCCTGTAACTAATGAAGTCAATAGGAGATTATCAGTTGACATCAATGGGCTTGGAGTCAGGCCCTCAAAGATTAAAGTAATCCTGTGCTAAGATTTCAGGTGGCTTCTGCTGTTTCGCACCTATATCCCAAAATGTACGTGCCTTATTTCACTGAATTCCTCTGTTGTTGAAAACAACGAACTTTTCAGCAGATCAGTCTTAAATTTTTTTCAGTGTTCCTGAAACTGCTTAGAGAAATGTTTATTTATCAGGTTTTTATAGCCAGAACCCAGATTATTTGGTACAAATTTTCTGCAAATTTGAATTGAAATAAATATAAAGGGTTGGCTGCAGTTTTAATGAGAATGTTAGTTTTTATTTTTTTAACATAGCAAAATGAAAATAATTAGTTTTTATTTACCACTTGGCTTCCTTACATTTTTTCCCAAGATGAAGGACACCTTTTAAGTTGGAGAGAAGATTAAAATGGTATAATTCCTAATTAAACTGATACACAGATAATCTAAAGGATAGTAAATTAAAATTCATGAATGTCTTTTAAGAATTTACATTATTAAGGAGAAATTAGCAGAACAGGCTGTCCTTGGACTTGTTTTTTCCATGTAGAACTAATCTTATAAATGCCTATTTCATGCATGCAGTTAGAATTACATGTATGAGTACTCATTTTCACCATAGTGCAACTTTACACCTGTGGAATTGCTTGTTCTTATTTGCTCCATTTTTCCTAATTTTAAAGGAAAAGGTCCTTGTTTCTCAACCCAAATTAGAGAAAATGTGTACTGAAAAGCTACATTTCATCATGCCAGGGATATCATTCTGGTTTTCAGTTAAGGCATCTGATCACTGGGTTGCAATGGGTACCTTTGTGATAAGCACAGTGAATTCTGCCTTCCTCCAGCTTCAGTCTGTCTGTGCCTGAGCCATGTGAGGCTGATACTCCTGAACTGTAAATGCCCAGCTAAGACACAGTGCTAGAAGTCACTATAAAATAACAAAGTTCTGTGAAATGACCAGGAGATAAAAGCCTCAGCCTGCTGCTGGGAAGATTTTGACACGCACATCTGTCAGGAACTTTCAAAAATAATAAGCACCTGCAGCAATCAGGGATTGTTGATGTTTGCTGTGGGTCTAGAAAAGAAGGAGGAGCTGCAAAACCAAATGTGGACAAGTGAGTGAAAGGAGATACACAGAGGTGTCATGTCAGTGATACAGAATTTATATTCTTATTTATACCTAACTTACACTTTGTTTGCATGAAATTGAATAATGTGTGAGGATTTAAAGGTAAAAAGGGCTTGGATATGTGTCCCTGTCTGTTAACAGAAGAAATTTATTCCCAGAGGGGGAGGCTGTGAGTTAGTATTTCTTATTGGGTGCAGTTGAAAAAGGAGTTTACTGTTTTTCTGAAATGGAGTGAAACGATTTGGAGCTGATTTTGCATAACATCTTTTTGTCTCCCTGCTTATCTATGGAGGAAATATGTTTCCCCTTATATTCCAGTAATTTGCCTTCTTTCTGATCAGTGCCATTTAAAAAGAAAAAGATGAGATTTCTGTCCCAAAATAATAAAGCAGGGGCTTAACACTAGCAGGCGTCAGGGAGAGTCATGTTTCTTGCAACAGGTACATTTGTTCTCCTTTAGCAGCAGAAAGGCTGAAAGAATGCTTGAAATGTACAATGTGTTGGGAACAGAGAGGCAGTATCTCCGAATAAAGGAAGAACTGAATGGAATAAAAGATTAGGAGAGAGAGAGACAGAGACAACTTGAACACATACATAAAATCCCTTCTGGAGGCCCTTATCTAATTGCCTCATTTATCTAGTTTCATTTATAAGCTCAGTTTTATTCTGGGACACTCTCGGAGGTTGTGTGAGAATGGCTGCAGAATGACCTAACTGGCAACAGGCTTTCTACAGACCCGGGTCTTTTTTTTTTTTTTTTTTTTTTTTTTTTTTTTTTTTTTTGTATGCCAATTCTCAGGGCAATTACTGCAGTTGCCCTTTTTATATCAGCATCTTGGGTGGCTAGGCCTGGGGTTTGCTCACCCTTTTTAATAGTATAATTTCTTTTGATAAATAAGCAGCTAGGATTTTTTTGTGTCTTTTTTGTTTTTTTTTTTTTTATGAGAATACTTCTTTTCCACTGGGACTTCCTATGAACATGTGGGATTAATGCAGATGCTGGCTTTCACACAATATAAAAAGATGATTTAAAAATGAATCAAAAGAGTTTCACAAACTATCTCCTCTCTCCCTCTAACCTTTACTTAGATTATTTCCTAATTTTGAAGTTTTTATGTAATGACTCGAGCAGATTTTTTTTTTTTTTAAATAAAATAAACTGAAGAATTTTGCTTAAATTTTGCCTACTTTTGAAAGTGATTTTCTGGGTGCAGCACAGTCAATGTGAGTTTTGCTGTTGATTTGAATGAGGCCTGGATTTAATTCTTAGCTCTTACTGCAGTTTTATTTTCAGATTTCACTAGTAAACTAAATCGTCTTTATTATTAAGATCAAAACTCCAAGATCATTGTTTTCTGTTCTCTGCATGACTGTGGCATACATATTGTTGTGAATCTTCAATTTAGGTGCCATCTGTGGTATTTGTTAAGGCACTAAGCAGTGAGAAAAGAACTATCACATCTTCCCAGCTGGTTGTTGAAAATAATGTGTCACAGTGGAGTTAAAGTTGGGTTTACTTTAAAACACATTTCATTGAAGAAAGTGTTAAAGATGTTATCTCTGTCTGATATTTAAATGTTGCTAAAATACTTCACTGACTTTCTTGCCTTGCTGATTATGAAAAGTGTAATAAAACCGTGCTATGTGACAGATTTAGACAGCTGGCTCATTCATGAGAAGTTCACATTTTTGTCACCCACGTTGAATAAGGAAAGATTAGATGCTAAGGTCAATTTACAAAAATGGTTGTCAGGACATTTTTTAATTGTAAAACTTTTTGTGGTGGAATTCAGGGAAAAGACTAAAGGCAGAAAGCAGCGGAGACAAAGAGCTGCTATTAACCTACAGATGCTACCACAGGGTTCATTTTAAGATTGGTCACACTGCTTAGCCAATGAAGTGTTCGTGTGACTATAAGGGACCACCCTTTTCTGGGGTGAGAGGGCAATTTGGTCTTCATGCTCATTTAATCCCAAGATGTCTTTCAATGGACTGTCAGTTGAATCTACATTGTGCAAAATTATGCATGCACTTTTTAATGCAGACCATTGTTCTCTGAGCACTTAACCAAGATTTCTCAACCAATTTCCATTTGGCATGAGGTCACTCGAAACCCAGGCAAACATATATGGAAGGCAAATGTAATTGTTCCTCCGAGCTGGAATGTGTGAGACACAGAAATGCCAAAAGTATCGGTTATGTTGTAATTTCAGATTTAATACTCATTAAGTGAACACTGACAAGTTTCTAGAAGGGAAAAATCGTTGCATGTTGCTGCCCTGGAGAGATGATTTTACCACTGTAGAGTGACATGGTGAAAATCGTTTAGATCTGTTTGGCTAAAGTGTTGTCAATCTTTGATGCATGAGCAGCTGCCTCTAAGGACCACAGGATGTGCACACTGAGGCTGCTCTGCTTTCTTTCCTTAGGCAAGATTTTGTAAAAGCTGCAGTAGGTAGTTTGCAGGTAGTGCAAAGGAAATCTGATAGTCGGTAAGCAGTGAACAAAGAAACTGCCAGTAGAGCTAGAGATAAGAGGGCACCAGTTCTGCAGATATATCTAATCAATCAATACCTTAGAAAACCTGACTACAGCATGTACGCCACATTTATTGATACATTTACAAAGACTGGGTTTTCTGTTGGCTCTCCAAGAACTGTATTTGGCAAGAACTGCTGTAGGTTTTGGACCAGTGACACCGTGCACAGGCAGCATGTGCTCATGTGAGCTCTTGCCCTGGGACGCCCCCGTTCAGGGTGGCACAGACAGTCTGCCTGTGTATCACCTCTTACACTGTCCTGCTACAGTGAAAATCACTTTAGAGACACTTTCAACACATGCTGTAATTCTGTTACGGTTGGTGGGTGTTTCCTTTTTTTCTCATCCACTGTAAATGAACACAAACTGACACAAGGGGACATTTCTAGATTAGATCCACAACACATTGAAGTGTGTGTGAGTTTTCTCTCTCTTTGCAAGTCTTTCTAATTAAAAATTTAACTTTAGTATTTTACAGGACATGGTAAAGCTGTCTCATCTAGGTGATATCTGTATTATTAAAAAAAAAAAAAAAAAAAAAAAAAAGTAACATGAACCCAGTGCCCATTGTTAAATAAAATACATGATAAAAAGCAGACCTTCTAGGATGACTGGTTTTGAAATATGCAAATATAATTTAATTATTATACACTTGAAACAATCTTGATATTAAGCTGCGATAACCAGATTTTTGCATCTATGCTAGAAAAAGAAATAACATTCTGTAATAGAGTTACATTGGTGAAAGTGAAGGTTACAGTCTTACAATGAATTGCCTAGATAGGAATGCATTAAGCAGTTCTGAAATATTGTCTCATGATGGAGTTCAGTTTACCTTAGAAACTGTTACAACTGGATTTTATTAAGTCCAGCAGTTTATATAACGATGTTTGGAAACTGCTTTCTCACTGTTATAATCAGATAGGTACAGGAACGACATTTCTGGGAGGTCAAAAAAATCCATTAAGACATCAGGAAAGTCCTTGGACGAAAACGTGTTTTACAGTGGAATTGCTTCGTAAACTATTTCTCATGAAGAAATAAATATTAAAAAAAAAGATTCCACTCTCAGCAAAACCGTATTTGTGCTAGAGGCTGCGTGTGTATGTGTGCACATATTGGATATCGGGACGTCTGTGGAGACGTGCAGGAATATTTACACACATACAAGGGATTTTTCTGCACATTGCTGGATATTACACTTAAATTAAGAAAGTAAATCAAATCACCGGGGTTTGTTGCAGGATAAGTCTTTCAAAAACGACAGGGTTCAAAACAAATGCCCGTTGAAAGTGGAGTATCCAAATTGTCCCAGGAACTATACAATGTAGCTGGTTAGATCCAGCAAATAGGATGTCATGTCTAGGATCTGATCGAGAATACCTGCCCTTGTCACTCTTCGGATGTTTCTATCCACTTGTTCACACTGGGGGCCGAGATAGCCTTTTTTACATAAGCATTTATTGGGCCTTACACAGACACCTCCATGTCGACAGGCTGGGTCACATTTTGCTGTGGGTGGAAAAAAGAGTGATTTTCTAATTTGTTTAGAACATTACAAACCAAAAAAAGATGCAGCACACGTTCATTTAGAGCTTCTCTAAACTTGTTGTGATAAAGCATATAAATTAAAAACATAGAAAGAATGAAATATTGGGAGTACTGAAAGCATATTTTTTAAAGTTTTAGAATATTAGGGAGAGGAAGTAATTTTGTATATCTGTGAGGAAGACTGATAAATAACAGATTTTTTGGAAATGTTCAATTCCCATATTCAGGTTTTATTTAGGAATCCCAGGCAAACTCCTTTGTGCACTCAGAGTTCTGCATTACACCTGTGCCTTAGCAAAGCAGACAACACCTGAGCAGTGCAGCAAATGCACTCTTTTGGCTCTTGAATCACTTAATGCTGGGACCAAAATTGAATTCTTATTGGAGAAAAAAGAGCCAGGGTATTTTTTTCAACCATTTTTAACAGTTATATAAGTTTCAAAGTTTTCCCATCTCTTTAGCAGATGCCTGGTAATTCATCTATTGGAGTATTAGGTTAATCAGCTTGCTTCAGTTTTTCAAATATAGCTCCTATTTTAAATTGTAGCCAGTGTTAGCAAAATTAATAGTCAATAACTTTAGTTGTGAAAGTATTTTCTTCTGGGGTAGTCACAGGCCTGTGATATATATGTATAATGTATACAATATATCTTTCTTTTTCTGCAGGTGTTATGCTGCTTAATGTTATCTACTGCAATGAATTTTAATTTGGATTTATGGATATTTATAACAACCTATGAAGATGCAGGTGTTTTCTTGATTTTATCCAAGAATTTCTTAACTACATGAAAAGAAAACTCACAACTCGTAAGGTAAATTTTCTTATTTAACCTATAATAGTAGCTTGAGGTTCAATTTAGAACATCCCTATTAATTGTTGTGAGGGATGCAGGAAAGGAAGATCCTTAGTCTGTGTATTTTCTGTGGCTTTCTTGCTCATTGTGTCCATCAAATCATCTATCATAAAGCTGTGATTTTTAAAACAAAACAGATTATTCAAGACCCATTTATGTTCATGTTGGAGGCATTTTTTTACTTTGAAGTTCCACTTGGACAAAGGCTGTAGAATGGGCCTTATTCTCTAAACGCAGGAAGGCTCTGACAAGTGAGGACAATTGAAGTTGGGATATTTGGCCAGACTGCCTCATCCATTTCTCTAACCTGCTTTCGTTGTTGGGTTGTAGATGGTCATCTCATGAATCTTTGCCAGTGATACTTTATTAGTGATTAATTTATTTAATTCCAAAGTCACTTGGGCTCATCACTAAAAACCTGGAGGTTGCTGAAACTTACACTTCAGCCTATAAGGACTTCATAGCTGACCTTGCTTCACCAGGGCCCTCCTAAGTACCCTTCAAACCTGAATTATCCATGATCCATCATGGGATCCTAGTTTTCCCTTAGCCCTTGCTATTTCTTTGAGTTCTACTGCCACAATAATAACATCTCTTTGTGTGGGCATCTGGTCAAACTCTCTGACCAAATAGGCTCAGTCAGAGCCTATGATGATGCTGAGGAACAAAATCTTTGTAATAACATCTCCTGGTACCCAGGCTGGCTCAGGGACATCTGCACTGGCCAAAATGACACAGCTCAGACAGAACCACAGCCTCTGAGACAGTGACAGCACAGCTGTGGCACTCCAGGCTCATTCATCTCACCCCTGGGCTGGCACACCTATCATCTTAGTTTGATCACAGTCACTTTTTCCTAGTGACTTTTAAAAGCTGAAGCAACAAGATAGGACTTGATGAAATCACTGTAATAATGGATCACAATAACATTGATTATTAGCTGCTTTGTGGTATGCTGTACATAGATTTCTCTTTAACAAACTGGAGCCATTTCATTTGGTAGGATCAAAAGCAAGAATGTACCCAAACTAAAAAATCTGCATTAAATTAGTGAAGTGCAAAAGATGCAATGGAGACCTGCAGTTCTGATTTACCATCTTTCCTGACAAATCATCTCTCTTTGACACTGACAGTGATAATACTGCAAGTGGAAGGTGAATGTCCAAACATTGTATTGACTGCACCTCCTTTCATTAGGAAATCTTGGTGCAAAAAAAAAAAAAAGATTACTGTTGTCATGTTTATGCTATCAATTGCATTCTGCACTGGCTCACAATGTAGTAGATGCCTTAGCAGTTGCATTCATCTAAAGTCTTATTGTTCTCCTGCAGCTCATGAAATCAGTCTTTTTTTAATGTTGTCATAGAACTGAAGGCCAATATATTGGTCAATATATGCTGAAAATTTCTCTGAGCAAATAATTAAAAGCCAATTATGACATGTCACTACTTTTTTCACTTGTTGCTATGAATCTGTATACAAACCAGTTCTGCAGAACTCTCCTTCCCAGCCTTGATTACAGCAGCATTTTCCTGTGGGAGTGCAGTGCCCGTTCCGACAATGCCTTGAGCATTCAGATGTCAGTATCTGTGCAGGCTGAGCTGTTCTTTTGCATTCTTCAGGGACTAAAGGCCTGAATAAAACCATACAAACCAAGCAAAGAGTTATAAGTCAGGATCAAGAAGAAAAAAATCGGATTTTTTTAATTAAGGGCCTGATTCTCTCTTGTATTATTATCAGTGGGAGAAATCATGAGATTTCTTTTTTCCTCAGAAAAAGCAGTAAGCCCAGAGATGATATGGACTGTTGCAGTAAGCCCAGAGATGATATACTGTTGCAGTACAGAAAAATACAGTGCAATTTGCTATTATTTCATGTAACTGCCTTCAGAGATCTTCCACAAGATTAAGCAATAGTCCTTGAGAATTCTTGAAGCATGAACCTGCCAAAACCAGCTTGCTGAAGGTTTATCTTTATAAAGCTCCCAGCTTATTCCAGGCAGCATCTGATGGTGGTTTTTTTTGCATTTGTAGCTGATCTAGATTTCCCCTAAGAAAGGGGGAAGAGTGACCTGAACAAGTTATATATCACCCATTATGACATGTGTAATAATTTTGCAGAAGTATTTCCTCTGTATTTCCTCTCAGTTTTAAACTGCTGGCTTTTTATTTCCATATTTCCATGGAATGATGTTTGGATTGTGCATTCTGGGCACTTATTTAAGCATCTGGACATCAGAAGAGACTTTTTCACTCTGAGAGCACAGGTTGCCCAGAAAGTTAGGTAGCCTCCATCATTGGAGATGCTCAGAAGTTGTCTGGACATGGTCTGGGAAATTCTCTGGGGGTGTCCCTGTGTGAGCAGGGGGGTTAGACCAGGTGCTTTCCACACTCAGCCATTCACCATCAGGTGATTCTGTGGAATGTATACACAAAGGAAATTCTAGTTCAACTGACTTAAAATATTTCTGAACCTGGATGTTTTTGTTAAGATGATCAGATCATCCAAAGGCTACAGGTTCCCAGTAGAGGTACCGTGTTTTGTCTCTGCTGTAGGTTTGGTTGCACAGGTACAAATTTGGAAAAGAATGTCAGGATCTCCCAAGTGATCTAATCAAGTAATTGAATAGAAGCATCATGGAAAATTAAGTTAATTAGTGACAAATACAAAATTACTCATTCCCAAGGAAATTGTCTTAACTGCTGCCATTCATACTAAGCTTGAAATGAGCAGGAAAAAGTTTCTAATAGTTTCATGGAGAGCTTAGAGAAACCTTGGCTAAGTGTCCAGTTAGAATCCAAACAAACCAAACCAAAATTCTATGAAATAGAATAGAATAGAATAGAATAGAATAGAATAGAATAGAATAGAAAAGGCGCGAAGGACGCCAACCTTCGAATAGAATAGAATAGAATAGAATAGAATAGAATAGAACAGAACAGAATACTATACAATACAGTAGAACAGAACAAAACATTGTTCATTATACTGACATCGGTAGTAACTCCCTAATTGTATGCAAATAGCTGGAATAGCAGCTTGTGCACTGATTCTTCTGTCACATATTAAATTCCTAGACTGATACTCCTGTGCAGAGGAAAGGACAGTTTTGGGTATGATGAGAAAGAACAGGTATGATAGAGGTACAGAAAACGGTGACAGAAGAAAAAGAGGAGAAAAATTAGGCATTCTTGTTTATCTCCCTTTTCAACATCTGAAGAAACATCAAGGGAAAAAATTAAGCTAAAACAAAAAATTAACTAGCTGAACTCATGGCTACTAAGATATCAAAAGATATCTGAAGCCCATGTTCTACTAGGATTTTAAATAGATATTTCTGTGCACAATGGGGCCATTCCAAGTAATAGGGTAAAAATAATTTGTAAAAAAATAAGCATTCATAACTAAGTCCCTCACTAGCTGACTGGGCTTACACTTCCCCCTCCCATTTTGACATGCATCTTGTTAATGGTCCACTACAGTTTTTCTTGCATTTTTCTTTGAGACAGAGTAATACAGTACAGGCCCACTGGTTTGTTTCAGCATAGCACTTTCTCTGCTCAGTCTTAACTACCATGATTATTTAAACATCCACACACAAGAACTGGTTCCCCGAAGTTTTTAAGGACAGAAAGAATGTGTAGGTGCTTCTTCAGTGTAGCACCAAGTCCTGCTTTCCAAAGCATTTCTGAGAATCAGACTGAAGGTCCTGTATTATTTAAGGGCTTTGAAACATGTTTTTACACCTTTAGTGCAGCATATTCGCAATCCTTTCGCTTTTACTTTTTACGTATTTCCACAGCTGTCTTTTAAATAGAATGCATTCTTTTTTGGACCTGTAAGGAATTCCAGTTCTGTAATGAGCAATGAGTGTATTACATATGATCTGGTTAAGAAGGTTCCTAGGTTTAAAAACTTATGAGCAGTTTTGGAAATGGTTCTAGAAAATAATATGATTTTCAGTGGAGACTTGTTCAGATTTAAAGTAAAAAGATCTGTCTTCCTATTCCTGCAGTTGGAAGAATAAACTGCATTTGAAATTATTTCTGTATAGCCAACTGCATAGGATGCAACATTCTTTATCTGCCACTATTTAAAGCTCATTTATTTCAAGTTACTTTAAATGGGAGGCTTCTCTTTCTCTTGCTCAAACTCAGTACAATGTACAGCAGGAAATATAACCTCAGGCTCCTGGAAAAGAGCTCCAGTGGCATATCTTTAGCAAAGAACGACCTCATAAGTCACAAAGGTATTTTATTTGGGAATATAATGATTTATTTTATTAATAGATGTGAAGCATTTGTCTGTGATAGTGCTATAATACGTGGTTCTTTTTGTATGCAATTAGGAAGGCAGAAGTCACACTTTTTGGTATCCAGCTGAGCATGGCTGGTCACTTTTATGATTTAAAATTTTCTACCACTCTTGGTACTTGTGAATATAACCTTGCCTTTTATTCTACTATCAATCAAGAACTTGCACTCATCAGCCTTGGATAATATTTATTAATGGTGGGGTGGAGTAGAAACAAAGATGGAAAAAATTCTGGTTGGCAGGGTGCCTTAGGAGAAGAGGAATACAAATGCAGCTGCAGCGGAATCCTCGCATGTGAGAATCACTGGTTTTCCCTAGCTGTGCTCTGGGAAAAGCCACAGCTCTTTCTCAGGAGTAGAGTGCTGCTCTGGGACCAACACGTATCAAGAGAAAGCCTCTGCCCCACAGTACTCACACTTTGCATTCTTAGGGCTTGGAAGGGGTGGAAATGTTCAGGCTCGGAGCAAGTTGAAGTGAATCTCACAAAGATAACGCAAGTCTTGAAACTGACAGTTGGGAATTGATCTCTCCTGCGCTCTGACAGGACCATGATTTTGTTTATATAACCAGTGCTTCACTGTGTCTCCTGACGTGGAAAATAGAGGGGAGTAGAGGGAGCCACACTCTGGGCTGGAGAGGATTTTTTTCTTTGTATCCCTCAATCTATAAAACTCTAAAGGGTACAGCTTGATTACTCTTACAGTAAGCACTATTTGGTCCGCAGAAAGTCAGCCAAAAATGTAGCTGATAATGACTATTTATATGGTCTGTACAATTCTAGTTATCTTAAAGAGCTGTTCATATATACAGTACAGTACAGTATATCTTGCTTGTTAAAACAGGCTTTCATGAAACTGTAAAACAACTCTAAATGTATGGAACATGGAGGAAAAGCTGTACTGGGGGCTGGGGCCTCGCTGGATCCCTTCGCTGACGTGTGCAGTGAGCTGGGAATTCTTGACTGTGCAATGTGTAAAGTAATTTTTGCTGCCTTACCATTGCTAGTAGAAGAAAGCAGCCTCTACTATTTAGAGGCATATAAAAGTCCAACATGCTTTAATAGATTAAAACTCATCCTGGCGTAGCTCAGGACTTCATGCTTTCTTTGGTGCATCTCTTTGCAGCTCTACTGAACACATAGAGTGATTTAATTGCTGTATGTGCTATCTGTAACTCAGATGTGCATAAATCAATGCAAATGGAGGGCCAAACTCAGCAGTAAAACAATGATACTGAACAGAAAACAACTTCTCCATCAGGCTTTTGACGCAATATCGAAATTTTCTACTTCCCTACTAAAGTGAGGAAAAAAAAGGCAGAAAAAATTCCGGAAAAAAATTCTGATCAGTTTCAAGCAAGAGACACTGCTGTAGAAATCTTTATAGAAAATATATGGAATGTTATGCTTCAATTACCTGCACATAAGATTTAGGTATTAGAATGATACTTAAGTATATCACCAACATTTGTGCATCAGTTGTTGAAGTTTTTTCCTTTATAAGGGAAAACGTCAAGAAAAAATAATTTTGTTTCACTCCTTGTCATAACCTAAATTTACAACTTGTCATAGAATAAATATAGCATCTCTTCAGGTACAGCTTCTAAAATTAAAAAGTATACCTTTAGTCCTGGGAGAGATGCCAAAAGCTCGTTACTTGTCTCCAGATTTACTACATGGGAATAATGTGGAAAAAACTCGTGGCTTTTAAGATTTAAACTCAGCAGCATATCAAATTTATTCTTATATGGTATACTTGTTCATGACCTCTAGACTTAAGAAATTCTGTCATGTTTGAAAACTAGTCCCTAGTGAAGCCTGTATCAATGTTAATAGCTAAGAGGTCAATGCAACTGCTAAACAGTTTGTATTACTGTCAGGGTGGTCATGAAAACAACACCTGCTGCATGAGCACTTGGCAGCTGGGTCAACAGGCACTGTGGGAATTTATCAATTTAGGGGGCCACTTGCATAACACTTTGACTGATGAATTGGGAACGACTGGCTTACTGGGCTAAAGCTGCTCTATTATGTGTGACTTTCTTTAGGATGGCAGAGGCTTCCTGCAGGCTCCAGAAAATAAGCAAAAGATAAACTGAGCTTTTTTTTCCTTATAAAGCGATAAAAACTGAGAACTCCTTAAGAGCCAATGCTAGGAAGACTTCAGGAAAACGGGAAAAAAAAAAAAGAAACCAAAACAAAAACTTTTACAGTCAGTGAGCTGTGATGTGATTAAAAAAAAAAAAAAAATCCTTAGGTTTTTCCATCATGGTTACAAAGGAGTTTTTGTGAAGTACTTCTGTAAAGTGAAACTCTCTAGACTGGTATTCGCAAAAAAGCTCTAATTTCTCTTTAGTGTCTCTTGTGGGAATAGTAACTGCATGTGAGTAGGTAAATGAGATAAGAACTTTGCATGCTCCGGCTTAACTAAACATCATTAGACATTAATTCTGGCTTTCCATTCCCTCAAATGACTTAAGGGATAGTAACTTTCTGAAGAGAAAGAAATCAAATGGCCCACCTGGGCTGGTGAGGGCATTCACCAGCAAAACTGGCTCCTTCTACAGAGGGTTTCCAGTAGGAACTTTGGAGTTTATCTATAATCCATCAGAACTGAGTATCTCGATACAGATTACTCTAAAACTGTGTGTTTCCTTTTCCACAGGAATTAAAGTCTCAAACAGAGCTTCACTTCCATACAAATGCTTTTCTTCTGTCATACCATCAAACACTCCTGACTCATATTAAAAAACCAAATCACTAATGGTTTTCTAAAGAGCCTGAACAGCGTCAAAATGAGGTATGACCTAGATATTGTCTCTTCGTGTCTGAAATCAGTCTGTTTGGAAATGCTCCCTGACTTCAGAAATCCCGGAAGGCGGTGATGGAAAGGATGATAAGTGGAATTATATCCTCTGGAGGGGCATGAAAGAGGAGTGAGATGGTTTGAATCAAGTTCAAGTTTCAATCCAACGGGAAGCAGCTATTCCGGCTGTTGATATGAAACACATTGAAATCCAGATCTATAAGGTGTTACAAGGAGAGGAAGAGGAAATCTTCTTCTATGTGCAGGAACACTTACTCAGGCTCTGCCCCCTTTCATAAAAATCACCTGCTGGTTTCAGTGAGCCATCCTGGTCAAAACAATTACTCATCCCCTTTGGAATCACTGTATGGATGGTGGTAAACTCTTAACGCTTCACGCTTAAAACTTCACAGCACATCTTTAAAAAGGAAAACTTTTGTGTTTTCTGTCATTTCCTAGACACTTCTCTGGGCATCTTTCCTTTTATCTGTGATTTCCTTAGAAATTAAAGTGATCATATTACAAGTACTCTAAAAGAAGACAGCTCTTTATGGCTGTTCTTCCACCATCCAAAGTTTATTTTCTTACTTCTTGGTCTAGTAATAATGTTTAAATTACAGACTGTATGGACCTATCAACAGATCTTATTTAAATGTTCATTTTCACAGTTGATTTTTTCCTCTCATCATGCTAGAAAAATGATTACTTTTTCTTTTCTAATGGGTTTGTCTCCTATTTTCTCTGTCATTGACTAACTGAAGTCTTTTGACCTCTACATTTTCTACATCACTGTTTACTTAGTTGTTTTTTCTTTCCAGTTCATTAATACTTCTGTGATTGATATTAATATGCTTTTTTAGAAACAGAAAACATGCCAGAAAAGTTATGAAACAGAAAGTAGAAGACTAGAAGATAAAGAGGTTTTGGTTTTTGGTCACAAAACCAATTTATAAAATGCTAGTATTTGCATTGATCTTCAGCATACCTGACTGAGTTGAGAACATAAGTCTTTCTCCCTATATTTCCTCACTAGTTCCAATCCCTGGAAAGTAGTGGAAATGTGTTTTTTTTATAATCATCAAACAATGGATATATTTTTCAGAGACAGTTTTAACTTAAGAACTTCTTAAGTGCCAGTTTAACTAATATGCCAAATGTTGGTTTTATGTGCCTGTAATTTTTCATGTTTCTCACATCTCCTCCATCCTCTTAACTAAATATGCTATTGGCTATACTCATTTCTCTATGGGATTTTTGGTAATGTGTAATATACCTATATTTTGCAGCACTTCACATACTTCGGGCTTTTTTTTTTTAATCACTTCATTGTCTGTGAGCTCTCAGGCACTAATGTATCATTATAACAACCTTTTTACAAAGAAAAGGATTATTTCACTGGGTGCTTTTAGTGGGAGTCAATTTAGTTATTGATATGAAGTATTTGGAAGAACTGAAAGTTTTACTGTGGTACCTGGCATTCTGTATTTCAAACTGCTTTGATAATCTGTGGGATTCAGAACTTCTGTGTTGATCATGTTCATCAATTTGTCATATATCAGTTTGACACCTCATTTCTGCTACACTTGAAGGATTGTTTTAGGATGGGACTTTCCCATTGCTGCATCTTGAAGGCTAATGCAAAGGGTTCTCTGATTACCCTCATCTTCTGATCTTCTGATGTTTCAACCTGCCCACTTAATTTGATTTTTTTTTCCCTATATCCAGGTAGGAGATTTCTGTCTTAAGCTACATTTGAAACAAAAAAAAAAAAAAAAAAAAAAAAGTCATAGTTGTGTTTTGAGAACAACTTTGATTATGAAGTAGTTTTCTACAAGACAAAAGGACATGGCCTCAAGCTGTGCCAGGAGTGGTTCAGGCTGGACATCAGAAAGAATTTTTCACTGAAGGGGTTTTTAAGCATTGGAATGGACTGCCCAGGGAAGTGGTGGAGTCAATGGAATCAGTATCCCTGGAGGTGTTCAAGAAACACCTGGACATGGCACTCAGTGCTCTGGTTTAGTTGACAAGGTGGTGATCTGTCAAAGGCTGGCCTTGCTGATCTTGGAGGTTTTTTCCAACCTTAATGTTTTTATAACTCTAAAAAGATCAAAAGAAATCAAATCTGGCTCCTTCAAGTAATTTTTATTTTTCAAAATAAAAGAATTATTTTTTAAGCCTGCCGCAGCTTGCAAATGACCACTAGCAGAAGAAGGTTTGGTTTGCATGGAATTATTAATTTCCAGCAAGGGGCTACTGCAAGGAATGATAATTTTATTCTTCTACACTGCCTCAGGCATGGAAGATTCTCTTTGCAAATTAACAGGTCTGCCAGGGGCCACCTCTCACAGGGGTTTTTATTAAGTAATGAATTTCTAAGACATGACAAATCAATAGTTTGACGATTTTATTTTTACCTGCTGCTCATAGTCTCCCTATAGCATCTTTACTTTGTGTTCTAAAAAGCTCAGTGTGATAGGGTTTATGTGACTACTCATTGTATTGGTGTGGCACACACCATGAGGAGAAGCAACAAAATACTAACATGGAAAAGAATATTATCTTGTAAATAACAATATTTTGTTACTAAAACGCTACATGAACATTTGTCAAGGCCATGGAGTATTTAAGTTGTTTACACGGGTGGTATGAACTTAGCACTGAATGGTAAACACGTCTGCAATGCTCTGCTGTGGAAGTCACTCATTGTCCTTCCCTTAAAATCTGCATTGGTGTGAGACTGAAAAACAACAAAACTCAAAACTTTGCCTGAATGAAAATTATCCCATGTTTCTGAGAAATGTTACCAAAAACTATATCCTTTTGCCACAGTCTGTTTAATTTCAACTGTGTGCCAATTTACAAAAGTATTTTATAGTTTTCTGGTTACTTTCACCAGTAACCAAACACGGTCTTGACCCTTTTCCATGCATGAAAACAGCCAACCGTGAGTGCAGCAATGGGAGGTCTGGCCTTTCAGGTATGTCAGCTGAAGACCACCCTACTGGAAGAGGTAACAAGAACAAAAAGCTGAGGTCAAACAAGGCAGCCCCATGTAATTAGATACTAATAGTGGATTTAGGGTGTAAAATTCACTTAAAACCATACACCAACAGACTAAACAATCCCAGGAAGAATGGCAAGTTTTGTTCTAAAAAAATGTTTTCAATACCAGAAAGCATAAATAAAACATACATAATAACCTTGACTGACAGACTGCACCAACCTGCAGAAACATCTGCTTCCAAATTATGTGCTGTAGTTTTGGGAGAGTACAATTATAAAACACTGGAACTCCGCTACCGCTGAAACTCTACTGTAACTTATAGTACAGTGTGCATCCAGTGTCATGATTTTCTTTTTATATTCCCTTGTTATCCCACTAACAATGTTTAGAATTTAAATTTGACAAGAAAATAAATTCCTCCCTTAACAGCAAAGCCAAAAATGGAAGTCTGACTGTATCTGATACTCATGGTGGAGCATGCTGAAGTATATGCTGAACAAATAGGCAGCTGCTTTTTCAGGGTATGATGGGGTCAAAGTAATTATACAACAAACTTCATTTCTGCTGGCTGTCTCATTTTGTGTTGATTCTGATACTTCTGCAGTATGGATGTGCTACTTTTACAAGCCAGAACTTAGTCTGATAGAGCAGCAAGATTCATCATGAAGAACATGGTATTCCCCCAGCTGAAGTGAGTATCTATCTGCTAGTCATCAGCTCTTATTGCTGCTGGGGCCCCTGGGTCATGTTGGGGACTGGCTTTTTGCAGTCCTTCCAGATTCCTTCATGTTTTCATACCTCCAGCTGCTCTGCAAAGATCATGCCTTCAGTTAATTTTGGTATGATAATTTTCATTTATCCTCATTTTACAACTGGGAAGTTAGTCTAAATAATTAGACCAATCCTATTAATTCCGTGTCTTAGGAATCACTTGAGTGGGATTTATAAGCCCTTTGGAGGCAGTTCTTTAAGAACTGTTAAAGAATTGTGTGTTTTTCTGCCACAGTCCAAGGACGGAGGATTTCCCTCCTTTGTGCTCTAAGCCCATCCAGGGAGAGGCAGGCAATGGAAGGGGTATGGTAGGATGTTGAATATTAGTAAGCAGTGACAACTCACACCTACTGAGAGCTGAGTCCTCTCTATTATTGCTCATTGGTGGTATCTCCTGTACAACAGAAGGGATGTTTGGGGAAGACTGAACAAGTCCCTTAGTGCTTACTTATGGCCAAACTGACACTGGTTAGGACTGCAAAGTTATTTTATGTACTTGCTTTTTAGTACACAGAACAGGTATTGTTACCCAGTGCTGATCTCTGGAGCCAGCTCCTCTTGTGCCCTGTCCCACCACAGTAGCAGGTGAGGAAGCAGCAGCACTGGGGAGGATTCCAGCATCTGCCTTCCACTGATGCTGCGTAACTTTTTGTGGTATTTACAAATCATTTGGCTTCAGAACTACCAGGAGCATCTTTTACCAGTCCATATGGTTCCACATTAAGGAGGTCTACTTCTCTATGAAAACATGCAAAGAATATACATCCAGGTGGGAAAGTGGGCAGCTTTCAGCACAATGTCAAAGTTTCCAGAAGTTAGTGCTGGTTACCCCTCTGTTGTTCTGACATTCACTTCCTGTGAGACAGCAAATCTATTCTGCTTGCTGCTGCTGGAACATTGCCCCCTGCATTGAGAATTTCCCTTTTTAAGGAATGTCAGTATTGCATAGTTCAGCCACATAAAGAGTACTGCAGTTACCTTCTGGTTTTTAACCTATTGAATGAAAGGCTGATCCCAAAGAGAAGTGCAATACTCACCTTTTTGGGTCAACGATCTTGTAGAGTTTTCCACTGTGAGGCTGTGTCATACTTTTACTGCTTGATAATATGTAAATCTCACCTGTTAGGGAAAACAGTGCAATAAATTACTTCTCCTTTCCTAAGATGTTAATTGCATGACTTTTGTGATCTGATTGTATTTGCCAAATGAGACTAAAAGAACTTCAGAATAAATACTGAAATACACAACAGAATCATTTGCTATTTGAAAATTTATATAAGCACTTTCCTCAAATTGATGCTAAAATGTGAAAAATATTCTCTTGTGAAAAAAATGAGACTTTTTTTTCATATGGTAGAGAATTGATTAAAAAAAATTAAAATTAGTGAGGCAAGGAGAACAGGGTCAGTCTGCTCATGCAATATCTTTGCCCCTTAATTCTGAAATGCTGGAAATAAAAGTATTTTATATGTTGTGTCATAGTGAGTGCCACGGCTCACAGCATGTGAGACTCAATAAGGATTTTTGCCCCTTCCAGCAACACATTCTCTTCTCAGTTCTTCCTACAAGGCTGCTGAGGTGTAGCTGAGAGCAGTGTAGACAGCTTTGGCTAAGGACAGATAGCCTTCTTTTTACACACAATTATGAATACTTCAGCAGGAATTACTGATAAGCCTTATAATTTAAGAACAATTCTTTTAGTATTTACCTAATTCATCTTCTCCAAATCCCAAGACAGGGCCTGAAAAGAAACCTCTACATGAGCCAGTGTTGCCAAGACAGAGCGGTTTCTCTTGCCACTGTTTGGTTGCAGGACTCTGTTGCAGTGTTAAAAAATTTCTACATTCAAAAACACATAAAAGAATGTTACATTACATTTTGAACAGAGAGTTTTCATTGTCCAGATAAATAAGTAAACACTTGCTGCAAGTAGCTTCATAGATACATCTGTGCAGTTCCTTGTCTTACGATTTCCTGTACTTTTTTCCAAGGACTGGGTATGTTCTGTATGTCACCATTCCTTAGAATGCTGTGCTATTTTATTCCCAGATCTAGAATCTAATCTGCATTACCACACTGCTAAGCTGGCAAGGTGACACAATATACAAGACTGTTGGAGTGGCTTTATAGAGGCAGCTGAGTGACTAAATACACTTGACATGCATTTTTGTTTAAGAGGGAGTTGTGCAGAACCTACCCATTGCGGTCCCCAAACACGTAACTTCCATAGAGCCTCTCCGACTGGCAGCCCCGATACACAAATCCACCAACCAGCGAGCCACTGCTAAATGGTTTGAATTCTAGAAGTGAGGGCTCACTCTCTGAAAAGGAACTACCGTAGCATTAGATCATATGCATTTTCATATTGATGCACATTTAGGAAAATGTTACTGCTTCAAGAAAAGATTAATTCCATTTAAAGATTCCGCAGAGTTCAAGATGTGTTGCCAGAAATGAGATGTTCTTAAAAAAAAAAAAAAAAAAAAAAATCAGAAAATTACGACAAAGTCTGTTTGTGAAACAATACTGTAGGCAGTTCCAAAGGAGAGGCTGTAGTTGCTTTCTTCCATATGCACAAGCTGGGAGAATCAAACCACATAAAGATTAGGCTGGACTTCCATTGAAATCAATGTGATTACTGATATTAATTCCTACATGTCAATCCAGTCTACAGACTGGATCTCCTGATCTTCAGGAACAAAATAACCCCCATTCACTGTAGAGTCCAGTGCAGAAATTCCAATGATTTTCAGTAGAATTACTTTTGAAATCCTTTCAATGGTTTGAGAAACTTTCCAAATCACAGTTTCAAACATGGTATATGTGTTATATCCCATAAAACACTACTAGTATTGGCTGTATCTTCTCATGGTAATTTATTTTATGCTGCTGTAGTAGCTGCAATTCCTATACTTTTTTTTCCTTTTTTATTTCACAAGACCACAGTTTAGTCCTATCAAACAACTCTTCAAGGAAGTTTCAGTGTACATGTTCTTATTCATGCAATCAAATACTGCTTAGGGTACAAGCAGGCTTCATTTGACATGCTAACTCCATAATTTTTAAAAAAGCCACAGCCAGCAGACCATTTATTAATAGGATTTTTTTTTTTAGTCAGAGGGCTATCTGTGATAAATGCATTTCCCAGATTGTTCTGTATGAGTTAGAGCTGAAACTTTATGGGGGAGAAAAGGATGATGAACTCTTTTTATTGAAGCCATTGACCCACAGCCTAGTATTAATATTGGCAAGCTGCTCTGGATAGACACAATATTGCTTAGTTTACTCTGCAATAAGGATGCAGTCAAAATTCCATTGGAGCGGTGGTTAACCAAATATTATTCTTTGGTTTGGCTTTTATAAAATGGACACAGAAAATCCATGCAATAACTGAAGTAGTACAATTGCATTATGCTGTTGTGTACTATTGTGCCAGCCAGCACAGCTGCTTTGCTTTTAAGGGAAGTACAGGTGGGAGAACCTAGGGATGTGATTAGAAAGGGAAATGCTACATTCCAGGAGACAGGCCAGCTCTCAATGCCTTTACACACCGTTGGCATTTATCACATGCTGCCATCAGGAATTTACAAGCTGCTAAATGGGCATTCAAGGAAGGTGATAGCTCAGAGGAAGTGTCTGAACTTGCCTGAACTAGCAAGGGATGTTGGTGAGCATCAGAGTTAAACATCAAACTGAAATTGTGACTGGCAATCATACTGATCCAGAGAGAGCATGAAGCACTTTAATATTTTAAAGTCCCTAATTGAGTGTATTTATCTTTTTGTAATCTAATCTAAACTAGTCATTTATTATGAAGTAGTAGCATAGTGCCTTTTTCTAAGTTTTTTATTTTTAGTAACATTTAAACAGAGCTCAGTCATTTCCCTGTTTGGTTGTGGTCTGTTGTTGTCTATCTCACTTTTTCCATTATAAGAGGCACATTACATGAGGTTTCCATTCTCTGTCTTAAAAGGTTATTTGTGAAAGACTAAGAATACATTTTCATCATTTCCTGATATTCCAAAATATTCTCTTTATGAGCCAAAATATGCAGCAACAGTGAGTTCTTTGACAGACTAGCAACTGTCAAATTTGTTAAATCTTATTTACTTGATATTCTACACCAACAAGAACAAAGTTGAGTCATTTCAATTTGGTTTTGGCCTGCATCTTTTACCCGCTTCTACATCGAAGTTTTCTCTTCAAAAGATAGAACTTTTCCCTTCTTTCTCAGATAAGTTGTCCATCCTATCTATGCTGTAAGATTCTTATCATGGCTATACAGGCCTTTCCATATTCTCTTCTGTTTTCTGCTTAATATTCCATGGACACAGAACCTGGCTGTTGTCAGCAGCTTTATTCTGGATAGAACTTACCATAGTCTTTGCCCTTTATTATTTGTAAGATCCTTGCTGAAGATCTGTTCTTTCCATTTGAATCTGAACAAAGTATAGTTAAATTGATGTTTACGTCTGTAGGGTACCGGTCCACAGCACACCTTTAAAACAAGAAAAAAAAAAAAAGATAAAATTCATGAGAAAGGAGAGTTCATAACATATAATTAGCAATATGAAGCATTACATTTTAAAGTGTTGTTGTTTCTTTGCAGTGCCTACTCATTTGAGGGACCTATTTCAGGCTGAGACAAAATATCTGAGAAATGTGTTAGATTTATATACAAGAGATAATACAACTTTCACATTCCTACACCATTTCTACGTAATGTGAAATAAAACTATTTTTCCCTAGTGATATAATGCACTATAGAACCTGAAAAGAATAGTGCCTTAAGCAAATGAACTTATATGGTGTAGGAATTTTGGATGTTAAAAAGTCCAAGAATCAAGTCCTTATCTGAACAACTTGAAGTTCTGAGTTTTTTCAAACCATGACTTTAAATGTCACTTCAGTACTACCACCCACCTAATTTGCTGAATTATGTGTTGTTTAGTTAAAGCATTGTTCTCCTCTTTGCTATTGTTTAGATATCACCAGATGTTCTCATTTGTTTTCCACGTGCCTTTTTTCCCCAGTCAAGATTCCCATCTCAGCTGTACTTTACCAAGTCTCTGCTTTAAGCTCTTTTCTTTCACCAAGGTAGTAATTTTATTACTAAAAATCCTGAACTTTCTCTCTGTCATTTTGGTCTTGACTTGTAGTAGTTGTGCATGCTCTTCTCTTTCCCCTCTGCCACTGTACATTTATTTCTAACTGTGACATATGTGTGGAGGTGGAGGAGTGGAAGATTCAAAAAGTTCACGAGAGCTTTTATTATTGAAATATTGCTGCCTGACTGTATAAAAAACAGTCAGGTTTTGCAAACAGTGTCTGCTCCAGAGTAATTTCAGTTTAATTGAAACTTACTTACCGGCCTGGATTGTGGAGTCCATGTGCAAAAATCTCAGGAGGTTGGTTTGTGCTGTTGAAGTGTGGGTTGCTCCGTGGGATGGAATAAGGGACATTGCACAGATCAGTATTGACATCGAGGCGCAAGACAGAACCTGTAAAATCACTGAGAGAGTTGGAGGGTAAAATAATTGGGTTTTTAAAAGTATTTAACTGGTGGATTTAATCCATACAATACTAGAGTGAACCAGCAAAATAAATCACCCACTGTACTGATTAATCACGATGTGATGGTGGATGCAAGTCCAAAGAAGAGCAGCAGAGCCTTTCAAAGATTCAGTTTGACAAGTATCTTGACTCGTGCAGACTAAAATACCTCTGACCGTGTTGTTGGGAAGAAGCAACTTGATCATAAGAACAGCTTTCCAAATGTCAAAATTGTTTAGGGCCTCAACTATAAGGCCATTAACTCTCTTATATTGTGTGTCATCTAGAGTAATTATGGATATAATCACTTTGTAATTACAAAGTGCTTTTTGCTCACACTTTGGATCCTACTCTTGAATTCAACGATTTCTAGTCACAATACAATCCAAAAATAATTATATAGAAAGCAAGTGAGAAAAAATCTCTGTTGTTTGAATGGAGTTGTTCTTACTTTTTTGTAAGGATTCAGAACTTTCTTGTTACATGAAACAGGAGAAACTAAAATGTTTTAACTTACATTTGTGATTGTGATGGAGGAAAGGAGAAGTAGAAGAACAGCACCAAAACTGTCTTCATCAACATGAAAAGATGTGATGTTTAAATTAATTTCATTCCACTAATTTAAAACCAAGTACTACAATTGCCCTCTGGTCTGGGTTTTGAGTATATCCTTATACTTAAAAAATACTTTAAAAACCACAGGAGCACCTGCAATTCTGCTGAGCCAAAGAGGCCTTTGAGCACAATAATAAAAGTCTATCCACTGGTAGTTTTTGTACCTTAAACCATCCATCTCCTCCATGTCATCTAGAGTGATCATGCCATCTCCAAGAAAAATGTATAGGAAACCATCTGGGCCAAACAGCAGCTGTCCTCCTAGATGTTTTCGATGTAGTTCTGCTACTTCTAAAAATACTCTTGCTGTCCTCATATCAACTTGGTGTGGATTTTTCCTGCAAGTTAAAGATATGAACACAGTTTTCACAGTTCACTATCATTCTTCTTCTTTCTGAAAATACAATTGACTCATTCAAATTATACTTTGAGATGTGGATGTTGTAACTTGGTGGAAAAATGCCTAACAGTTATTTTGAGAAATTTCAATTTTCTAGCATTCACAAACAATTACTTTGCTGCCTATACACAATAAGTAGGAAGTAATTATAATTGAAAAATGACAGAATAACTGAAAAAAAGTTTTAAAAAGAAAAAAACAGTGTACTTACTCTCATTTCAAAACTATTTGAAATAAAATCCACAATAGTTTTTCTGCAGGTGCCCAAGTTTCTACATTGTAAACCTCAACCTTTTCATTTTAGAAATCAGAAATACTAAAGTGCAGAGGTTGCTAAGAAATAGAGTTTGTTAATTTTAGACTTCTACTGATACCTGGATACTGTGTACTCTACGACCCTAAGGATGTGGTCATGAGGTCCAATAGCCCACCGTTCTTGGTTGGTGGTATAAGACACATACAGCTTTCCATTTTTCTTGTAATTGGGGTGGAATGCAAGGCTTAACAGTCCTCTTTCATCTCCTCCCTGCAGTCAAATGAAAAACACAAAGAATTGTGAAGTTAATTATGTTCTTTATTGTGTTTCAGCTGGAACCCAAAAAAAAAAAAAAAAAAAAAAAAAGTTTCTTTCTTGTGGATAATCTTTGCCCAAACTCTTTTATTTCTTTCCTGACTACTGCACAAAAAGGATTATAAAACATTTCACTTTGGGGAAGTCTTTAAGAGTTAGAACAAGACAATTGCCTTATGTAGTTATCTATGCACAAGTCTGTTACGCCACTTTTGTGGAGTGATTTGTGTATGTAATCTTTGGGAAGCCATGAAGACAAGTTTAAGTGCTGTGAAGGATTCTTTGCTGGGTTACTAGGTTGCTTGTAATTCGTAGAAGACGAATAAAAAGGTCTATAATCAGCAGTCACTTCTAATCCAAGTATCCAAAACCTAAAACACAGTGCTGGCTGCCAACTCCCACTGTCTTGGCAATATGTTTAGAAAACAGTTAAATTGCTTGTGTAATATGTAAACCTTTGTTTTACCCTGGAGGCAGCAACATCAGTTGTCACAACTATGGTGGTCTGTTCATCATAGCTGGTGTACTGTAGGTAATAAGCAGCCTTGGTCTGTGTGCAGAGAAACCATAGTTTTACATGTGGTCCCTCACTGGAAAGGTTTTTTGTTATTTTTTTAAAATAAAAATAGAAAAATCTCAGAACAACTTTCTTTTGTTATTATGTTTGCCATGAAGGTTAGTACAGTTATATGTTTAGCATCCAATCCATGTAATGTACTGTGACAATGCAAATACCCTGTGAACCTAAATAGAAGGCTGCTTTCTTTTTGGCTACTCAAAAGCTTCTAAAAATGTATGTACCATTGCTATGCCTAAAACTGTATCTGTATAAATGAAGAATGGAACTCAGATTCATTTGCTGCTCTTGAGGCAATACGGGGGGTGAAGCTGAGGCATGGAAATAAACACAGCACGTAGTTAACAATTCAAATTCAATTAATATATGTGATTATTCACAAGGTGATAGATGTTTTGGGGTTTGACTTAGGACTTGCCAACCCTTCAAAACTAGAACCAGTGACTCTGTTGTACATTCAAGTGCTCCAGCTCAGCACCCATAAGGAGACAACATTTTGCAACTCTAACCACACCCAAGATAACTAGTTATGAAATTTGAAATTATAAGAGAGAATGAAGCTTTAAAATGTATTTGCACTTCAGAGTGATGGATGGGCCTGTCTTCCTGTTGAAAGTCATCCCACAAAGGGCCTCATTGGGAAAGTGCACAGCTTTAATTTATTTTAATTCAACATGACTGCTGTACTTCCTTTTTAATCACAACCACCTAAGAGAAACCTGAGTCAGAAATGGAGATGTAAATAGGTCAAGAGATTTCCATACAAACAGATTTGTACAATGAAATCTGGATCCTGCTAATTTAGAGGCAGACAAATTTTGCTAGTTTATTTGCTATAAAAATTTATTTTCGGGGGGTTATCAGAGAGGTTAGTTTAGAAAGTCTAGTTAGAGCTGCCAAATCAGTTGCAGTCATCATGGATGGAGGGACTTCCAGTCCAGATCTTTCTCCTTTATGAGCTAAAAATAATTCTGCAGCTGAGCCTGAACTGATTTTAGGTATTATTGTTTGAGTTTTTAAGAGTTTGAACCAAGTTGCTCTGCTAAAGTCTGAAGCTAAGGGAGGCAAATCAGTTGCTTTGGGAGCAGGAAGGCATATTTCAAAGATTCCTGATGAATGATTCTATCTGTTGTGCCCAGACAAAGACAGTCCTATTTCTTCTCCTGAGAGATAAGTTCAATTCATTTAAGGGCCCAGGAATGTCAGTTAGTCACACTAGGTCTGCCATGCAAGGTGAGTTATTGAAAGTATTAGTAAGGAAAGATCTTTTTGTTACTGAGCTGAAGATTTTATTTAGTGCTCAATGCCATGGCAGCCATCTCAGTGTGAAAGCAAAGTTGTTGAAAGCATAAACAGGTGAAAATTAAATTAGGAGCTTTTAATGAAGTACACATGAAGCAAGAATTTGAAAAATGAATGAAACACAGCACCTGCAAGGTAGTAACTATAGCAAGTTGCATTCATAGGATCAGGCCGTGACTTTTACTCATTGCTCTTTTGCATGATTGTTAGAGAGCAGTGTATCACTTTGGAGATTGTTTCTATTGCTTCCTGAAAAGTAACACTGCTGTTTTTCAAAGTCAGATAGACACATTTTGTTCTAAAAAGTCTATTTACTCATGCAGTTAATAAAAAACTTTGTGAATATCTTTCCAAGATACTGAAATCAGTGCAGCATCAAGCCAATCGTTGGCTCATGTTTAACTAGAAATCCAGATGACTTTTTCCATATTTAGTTTTCTTGGTTTTGGAAACTGATTCTTCATGTATATTTTCAATTTTATCACTAACTGGCAAACCTGTTTTTCCCAACCAAATCTGTGCCAAAACTTCCATAGCTTTTGAAATGCCCTCTATGTGCCAGAAAGTATATAGTTTTCTGTATTGTTGTCTCATATGCTGTCTGGTAAATGGAGAGATATCCAGCAAAATCCCTCAGGAGTCGTAGTGTTAGTACTCTCAAACCGAATAATTATGTACAAAAGCTCAGATTTTCTCTATAGAATATTTCTCACTTTCATTTCTTTATCAATGGACTTTTGATGTGAAACCAGCATCCCAGGCTTTACAGTCTTTACTGTGCATACCATGTGTCAAATATCTGTATCTTTTTCATGGCAGCTTAAAAAGGTTATTGACATCCTTTACTTTGCAGGTTTCTCTTTAGATGAAACCAGCACCAACAAACTGTAGATGACAAAGCAGCTTGTATGAGATTCTGCACTGCACTGTTTGATGGAATAACCATTAATGTTTGTCAGTCGTATAAGGAAGGGCGAGAAGAATGAGACAAATCTTTGTATTCCATTGGGATGTCTGTTGAAGACAAAGAATGATGGTTGGCTGAAATGAGTATTAATTACTTAAACATACTGTGGAGTGGGGCCAATGTGGAATTTGTGTCGTTAACTAAATCTGTGAGCTCCCACTTTCAATGTCTGCCTGTGCAGAACGCTCCCCTCTTCTGTTCGTGGCTGTGACACTTTCTGCACCAATACTACACTCTTTTCAAAACTGATTTCCCAGTTTGGCCCAGTTTAATGCCACAGCCATGAAAATAATTAATTAGAATTCCATAAAGGCATTACAAAGCCAAACAAGCATTAAAACAAAGCGTTTTTATATTTTTCATTTTTAAAGGGCTGTTTTGCTACGTTATGTCAGTTCTGAATGTATTTTGCAGCAGTATGTGTTCTCTACTGAAGGCTATTTTTGATACTTCTTTTTGTGATGTGAGTTCTGCTATAATATATTTACACTTGTAGAAATGTTAAACAAGTGCACAAAATGATCCACTTTGTATTTTGACCTAACACAAAGAGTAGCAACTTGCTTGTGAATGCTGGATGGGAGATATGCAAATACTGGATTTTTATAGAATGGTGCTATTTTCATGTAACCACTCCTCAGAAGTGGGCTCTGCTTCCAACTTACATGCTTTCAAATGTACTCTGGTATGCCTCTGATATTATAGACAGAAGTTTTATTATATTATAAAGATATTATACTTCTTCTGTAATACAGAAACATATGCTGCACTTATTTTTATGACATGCTGCCATTTAATTATGTCAATATATATGTTATTACATATAGTAAATACAGAGAAATACACAGGAATGCTTTAACTGGCATTTTAAATAATTTAATTGAAAATAGATCATATTGTAAGTATGACCCTTAATTACGTATCCTTAGTAGTAATTAATGCTAGTAAGCAAAACCAGACATGACCATTTATTTCCATTACTCTGTGTGGCTTAATAGTAAACAATGTAGGTAGCATATTCCAAGTTTTCCTTTAAAATTGAGTTTGAAATGCACTCTTTATATAAAACCTATAAAATAGTGGTATTTATACTTAACCGTACTATGATATGCATATGTAAATGGTATACAATTGTATTTATACTTGACTTTTTTGTCTGGACAAACTCACTTTCATGATGGAATGAAGTAAGTACCTTTTTTAAAAGGCGTTGTGTTTAAAATATGCAAATTCAACACTGACTTAATATTTTAACTCTGGTGTCTTTATATCTTCTTTTTTCATCTATTCTTATAGTGCAAATGCCAGGTAAGTTGTTGAAGTAATATAATCACCTCTAATTTAGTTTATTTCCTATGTAATAGATTGCATAACCAATATGCCTTACCAAGTGTTTGATCATAGGGAGTTTTATTTGTAAAAAACATGTGTGAAGGGTAAAATCTCTTATCAGGCAGCACCATCTGAACTCTTCAGAACAAGGTTCAAGAGGGCTGAAGATCAGTGTCAGGTACTTTTCTCAGTGGGAAGTGTTTGCTTAATTGCCATGTTTTGGAAATTTGGCCCCAGCACAGGACAGAAACGTGACTCCAGCAGAAGCAGAAGCCTGCCAAGGTCTGCTGCAGGGGTACACCCTGCCCTTCAAGCTGCACCACCTATTCTGAGTTCCACAAGAGGGAATTGCCCCTGACTGGTGGAAATACAGCAAACACAGAAGGAAAAGAGTAGAAGTTGTCTGGGCTGCAGGCAGGCTGCAGGAGCAGAGCTCTTATGAGACCTCTTGGGTGTTGAAGACTCCAGTGCTTTGCTATCTGTGGGGCCTGAGGCCTCTGGCAAGGGAAGGATTTGTAACATAAGACATTTACCTTAGGGGAAAATAATTACACTGATGTCATGGCTCACTATGGTCTACATACTAGACCCTATCTCCAAAGCATTTCCTTTTTCCTCTTTGTTCCTTGTTTATAAAGGGCTTTGTCGTTATCTAAGGATTTATTTTTTTAAAATTTCATTATTTTTGACTGATTTCAACAAATGCACTATTTTAATACTTGACTTTAAAATAAATTTAGGTACAGGAATGCTTTACAGTTAATTTTGTACATGAGAAATACTTAAAGTGCCGTACTCTGACTTCAAATTTAAGCCCAAAACCTACTGAAGTTCAACATGCTTTTTATTCAGTAGGTGCAGGGCAGGATTTAGCTGAAAGTGGCCAAAGTGCATCATCCATCACAAAGTTTTCTGTTCTGAGGTTTGGTAGCACTAGAACTTAAACCCTAGTTCTTTTTTGTTGTCTTACTTCTGTGTTGCAGCAAAGACAAAATTTTGACATGGGGGGGATCATTTTTTCTTTTCCTTACCTTCACAGTCCTTTGAAGAAACCAGTCACTAAATGCAGGACCTTTCACTTCTAGTCCTAGTCCACTGTACTTATTTTTTTAATTCCTCAACTCCAGATTTTGCTGTTCTGCTGGGCAAGTCTTTACTTTAATCCAAATGACAATCCTCGTCCCCTGATAATACAATTCTTGCTTCCCGTCCTCCTAAAGAAAGTACATGAAACTTATAAATGCAGATGCCAACCCAACATAAACCCACAGCTTGCCTCCTTCACACTCTTGTGGTACAACAGCAATCCTGCTTTCACAACTCTCCCAGTTATTGGTTGGGAGCACCTGAAAGCTTTGAGACTGCCCAGAGCCAGCCAATAATTGGGAGGTTTTGGGCAGAGTGACGTATGGCTGCGAGTGTGCTTGCAAGGAGGTGGCCATGAGCCCATGTGAGGTCTGCATCTGGACTGAGAAACTTTATGTACTGCACTGCTTTAGGAGAATTGGAATAACAGAAGACAGTGGAAATCAGTCCCGGAAGAGGGAGATTCAAATAAAGACCAGATGATTATTGCATTCAGTAAAGCTGGCTCAGGAAGGTGTGAATTACACACTTTCCTGCACCACAGAGGCCTCTTGAGCTGTAAGCAGCATTTATCCTCTGGGAACACAGGTGGTGATTCCACCTCTGTCCCCAGCTGGATTTATTTTCAAGGAAGCTTTACATTCCACCAGCAACTCAGTGAGTGGTTCACCAGCGGAGGCCACTATGGGAAGGTAAAAAATAAGAATGCTCCTTCTCAGTTCCCTGGCACGCCTCCACTTTCTGGTCTTTTATTTATTTATCTGGCATATCTGCTCTCCTACACTTTTCCTCTTCAGCATTCTTCCACTACAGACTGTCTTTCCCTGACAGGTTTTCTGCTGCATTGGTTTGAGGTCTATTGTGCCGCAGAATTAGCCTTCCAGGAAAGTGAGAAAGCTTCCTTCCAGTGAATGAGGATGCAGTAAGTGTTCAGAAATTTACTGACCATGAAAATCCTTCATTAATAGGGGAGAATAGACTTGATGATCTTTGTTTTTTTTTTCCTCCTCCTGTCTGTTGCTCTGATGCTTTCCCCACCTTTCCATGCCACTTCTGTGATAAAGGCAAATTTTACAACTCTCTTTCAGTGGGCAGCCCAATAAAATGGGCTCAGATGATGCACCCCAGAGAACAGACTACGTTCCATTAACATTCACAAACACGACTTGATGACAAGACACTAAAAATCCTTTTTCCCAGTCACCAAAACTGTGGCATTACCTCTTCCAATCAAGAATGACTTTTTAAAACTTACACCCTATTTTGATGCTTTATTTTGCTGACTTTATTTTTCTGTAAACACACAAACAATACAATTAATCTTATTAGTGACTTGCTGTTCTACCAATGCTGTAATTTGACTGTGATCCTTTCAGCCATCTATTCTGCTTTTCTCATGCTCCCCTTCCCTGACTATGTTTATAAAACTTATCTTTATTTTTCAGTAGCATGTTCTATACAATTTTTCATTTTGTTTAAAATACAGATTAATGGCAGAGAGTTGTCAAAAGACTCTAAGAATTACATTTCAATACAAAAGCTGCTTTTTTTATGGCAGGACATTTCAGCCAAGCACTGCTGTCCTTTTTGTCCTTCCTATGGATAAAAATATGCTATGGAAAATAAAAATCTTACTACCATGCAAAGATCTTCTTGAGCTGCTAATTTTAATAATGTCCACAAAAAAGTCTACAACACTTTAAATGAGCTGTAAGACTTATTTTCTTTTCTGCTGAGATAGGGGAAAAAAAAGGAGGTATGGTGATACAGAGAAAATTTGACAGTGCTTATGTAAAATGAATGAACCTACAACAAATTCTACACTCCAATAATCGAAAACAAATTCATGCTGTTTTACCGTGACCACTTTATATGGAAATTTAGGGATATAATTCAGAACAGAATAACAGTAATTATCATACTCTCTGCATTAAATTAAAACCAGAAATGTTGATCTGTCTAATTATAGGCATTAAAAAGAAATAGTTTCAAAAAAGAGGGACGCAAATGGGAATATGCCATGATGACATTGCTCTTACAAACAATTCTGCCTTTCTCCTTTGGCTCTCAGTGCTGAACTGTCACCTATTAGAGCAGGTATTTGCTTTTTCTGGTTGCAAAAGGAATGATACATTCACATATGAAGTATTAAATATTGTGGAGCTGGGGGAGAACACAGAAAACCACAGCCAGCTTGAGGGGAAAAAAAGCTTTAGATTTCCACTTAGATTGGCCTCCACGTCCTTACTGTTGTCTGCATGCTAATGGATATTAAAACTTGCTCAGCAAGTGCCAAAAGTTGCTAGCAGTCTGCATCTTGCAAAAGAAATGGTTAAAAGAATTTTAAAAAGCACCCCTTCAACAGGATACCTTTTGCCAGAGATTAGTAAAGGGCTAGAGGCACTTCATTCAGTCCACACCGTTTGTATTTCTTTGCCAAGTATTACCATGATAATCACTTGAGTTTGCAACACAACCTGGATTAAACTGTGGCTTTTATGAGCTCTGTCACTGTTTTGAGAGAAGAGTGAGTTCCATGGCTTATCAAACTGATGCTCATCTTCGCTGTAAATATAAAGGTAATCTTCTTCATTGAAGGTTATTTCTTAAGCAAATTTCTGACTTCAGTCACTAAGGCTTTGAAGGTACTTAGAAAAGGCTTTAAAGTAATTTCTGCAAGATATTTAAAATCTCCTTTTCTTCTTATTGTAAGAAACTGGAAAATTGCATTATCAGAATTGCTTTTAGTAGGGGACTGGAGACAATTTGAAGGATAGAAGTTCAAGTAGCATAAAAACACAGGAGAGAGACAGGAAGGATAAAAAAAGGTTTACTACAATTGATGCTTATATTCCACCTATGATCTTGTCTGGGGCTCTCTCCTGAGGGCAGAGACCCCATGTAGAACGTGAAGCTTTGCCCGCAGAAAGATGGGAACATGTCACTGTTCTTCAGCTGCCAAAAACCTGTGTGCAAATCCTAGCGATAAAGCAAATGCTATTCTGCACTCTAATATCCAAAGAACTTTTGGACTCTGAAATCTGGATGCGTGGACAGGCATATTTCAGCCTATATTTGGCATCAGCATTCAGTGTAGTTTTGATAATAAGGTGTCATATCTTCAAAGCAAAAGCTGGTTGCATGTGTTGCTGGTTTGCTCAGTAATTATTAAGCTAAATGTAATAGGTGAAGTCAGACTTTGTATTTAGAAGTTCTGTAAGTATTCTTCTGCTTACAGAAGCTCTGTAAGATTTTACCAGCAGGCATACAACAGCACTACTGGATGAAGGCTAGGCTACTCTGCTGTTTCTTCTTACTCCAGTACTGAAACTGTTTATACCTGCATTCTTTGGCCATTCAGCTGTTCCAAAAAGTAAACACTCTTGTCTTATTGGCACAAATGCAAACAGAAAACCCATTTAGATGTCCAGCACCTGCTACTGAGTTTTAAGATTCCACACGTGAATGTGAGCATTAGAACTGTATTTGTTACCTAAAATCAAACTCCTTGAAATATAAAATCTGCTCTTTTTGGAGTCCTGGTACAAATGCAGCCAGAAATAATCCAAAAAAGTCTTTTTTCAACAAAAATCATACATGTGCAGAGCATCATGTTTGTACCTGGGTCAGGAACATATTTAAGCACTGAACCCTCACAGTTCTGAAAAGGTACTGAATGGGAGCTGGGAAGAAAAATATGTTTCAATCCTCTGATACTGCCCGAGGTTTTTTCTCCCTGATTCTTTGCCAATCCCATCAACCTCCCAGTGCCTCAGGAGCTGAGCAGCCCAAGGGCGGAAAGGCCAGTGAGCAACTTCCCTACACTGTTGCAGTTAAGCTTGGCTTTAAATACTGCCTTAAGCAATCAAATTATTTTAGTTCTTTCAGTAAGTCTTAAAAAAAATATGTATTTTGCCAGCTACCTGAAAAAGAGGAGTAAATAAATCCAGAGATATCCAGATTTTTTCCACAGATGTTTTGCGAACACCTGAGGAAGCTAAAATAATCAAGCATTTTTTGTGGATCCCTCATACAGGTCTTGTCTTTACCTCTCAACTAAAATAGTGAGAAAAATATTAATATTTTGAAGAGAGATGTGAATATTTTTATGAAATGTGCCAAGTGGAAAAATGAGGGTGGTGGAGGATATACGGTTTGCTCTCCATGACTAGGATCTGTATATAAGAGGAGAATGATGGCAATCCACAGCCGTGTTGACAATTCAGACATACAGGAAATACCCTTGTAGGAAACTAATACCATCTGGGTTTGGCCCAAGATGTGTGAATGAGAAATATGTTTCTTGTTGAGAATGCAAAGATAGTTTTGGACATTGCAAAGGAGGAATGTGTTAAGCATGCACAGTTATAAAAATGAAATAGGGTGAGGCACTGCATGCATATGGAATAATTGGAGGAATATGTTTGTGTGTGTGAATAGCTGATGCAAACATAGAACTTCAGAATTCATTTGTCCTAAGACAACCAGTAAATTACTATGAAAAATGTCTTCAGTACAAATGGCTGGAAGCTCTCTGAATAAAGATGTTTCCAGCGCTGGAAAATGCTGATTTGTCCAAGCCCCCACTTTCCCTGATGGAAAGGGAGGTTTGCTTGTCACACATGTTGTATTTGGGGGGCAAAAAGTGAAATAGTTCTGAAATTCTTATAACTTCCAGTTCTAATACGTGTAAAAGTGGGAATTTTGATTATTTCAGGGAGTTGTTTTCAGTTTAGAAATTAGTTTTAGTTAAAAGAATGTCAACACTGAAATGAAATATTTCATTTGGCCCTTTCTGAGAACCTTTCAGTCCACACTTGGTGAGGGTATGTTTTCAAAATCTCAGAATATTCTCACTCCTCTCTATCCTGTTCTTGCATTAACTGTCTGAGATTTTAGTGTCTGTTCTTGGCATAGGAAGGCTCTCTGGTTTCTAACGAAGCCATTGCCAGCATTCTGAGGTTCCTAAGACTCGCTGCCTGCGGGATGGATTTTTGCCTCTCCCTTGACACCCTCATCTACTTGTGAAAGCCCCAGCAGTGCTGATTTTTCTGTTATTTGTGAGGATAATGAATGCCTTGCATGGATAGGAAAAAGTTCCAGACTCTCTTTTTGGTGCACATTTGCCTTCTGCTCCAGACCAGCCTTGAGTACTATCATCCTTCCTCTAAGTTCAGGCTCTAAATGCTCTTTTTGAAAAAAAAAATCGAGAAAATAAAAGGTTTACTGGTCTTTCATGTCTGTCAAGATTCTGGATTAACCCTGTTCCCAGCTCAAAGACACCAATTTTTCAAATTACCTGTTCTTTAACTGAGCAATGCTCATATGATGACAGTGAAATGGCTGTTAGTGTATCTCAGTCTTAATTTGGTTTTCAGCAGATTTTTGACGTATCTGATTTCTCACTGTTAAACACTCCTGGAGATATTTATTTAACAGGTACTAATTGTTCTAGTGCTTATCCAGAAGTCTGAATGCAAAAAAGAGAAAAAAGAATTTTCATTCTTTTATTTTCCATTCTTTTTTAGTAGGCATTGAACTTGAATAGCACCTGAGACCTTCAGGCAGGATGACCAAAGTCTATTGAACCAAACGTTATTAAGACACTGATGGCACACCATTGAGTATCCTTGATTGATGGGCAACCTGTGCCAGTGTCTCTTCACCCTCAGAGTCAGGAATTTCTTCCTCACTTCCAATCTAAACCTGCCCTCATCCTTTGCTAGGCTGGACACACAAAGCACTGCTTTCACTTGCATCTCCTGTGGAACGTGCACATCTGCCTTGCACATCTGCCTCTCAGGGGAGGATTTATGACTGTGCAGGGCTTGGATTTTCCAAGCTGTTTTTTGCTTATGCATTTTGCACATATTCACTACATACACTTGCATCCAGCGTTTAGGTGAATGCAGTTTTCCTTGGCCTTGCAGGTTAAATTCTCATCAAATGTAACTGTTTTTGTAGCGCCAAAAGTGGAACGTGAGTGAATGTAAACAGTGCACATGTGCTTGATTTGCATATCTTAAGGCTTAAATAAATGGTCTTTGAATTATCTAGATAGGTTTATTTTATAGTAAAGTATGAACTAATGTTGTTAGGCCTGCAACATTCAATTCCACTGCTGGGGAAAAAGAGTTTTGAAAACTGTACTTCACGTATGTGCCCTGTGTATTTTTAAAGAACTCATTAAATTATGGTTGTACTACATATTTTAAATATTGACATTTCTGAGTGGGGTTTAATTTTTATTCTGCCAAGTGTTGTAAATTCCTGTTTTGGATTCTGAGGGTTTCAGTGGAGGTGGAAAACCACTAATAATTCCTTCTTGTTCACGCAACTTATATTCACTTGCATGTTTTAACTTGAGGCAGACCTTTTCTATTGATGCTGATAACACTGCTCTGAGTGTAAACCAAACTCTTTTGGAGTTGGAAAGAGTAAAATTTCCTCTAATTCATGGTAATGATAATTACCTTAATATAAAATTTTGTTTCATAAGGCCCTAATTCACCAAGCATTTAGGCACATGCCCAAACTCCACTGATTTTTTTTTTTCTAGTGCAAAACAGGATAACAGGAGGCAGCCTCTCTCTACTTCAGTGTTTACTTGATTTTTGGTGTCAGTAAATGAGATTTGATACAATGTTCAGGAGGGGATTTATCAATCAAAAGTGCTTCTGATTGAGGAGGAAAAAATTCCTGGAAAAAATGGAGAATTTTCTCTTAATTAATCTTACCCTGAGATTTCATAAAGATTATTTTATGGTCTGTAGCTAACGTGGTGGTTATGCAGCTAAAGGCATTATCTTCACATCATTATAATGAAACATAACACTGGTATCCTTGACTTTATTAGCCAGGCTTCATTGGTATCTGACATTATATATTTCCTATTATAAATCTAAATAAGAACTTACACTGACCTGCATTAGACCAAACATTAAACAATTTACTAAGATTACAACTTTAGAAAAAAAAAAAGAAAAAAGAAAAAAAAAAGAAGCCTTTTAGACCACCAAGAAACAACCATAAATTTAAGGAAATATGAGGTTTCCACCATGTGACTTCCCCTGCAGAGTTATGCAACAGACTGCTGTTACTTAAAGGTCATACATAAAAAATTTATAGTACATTTTTTAAGAGATTTATGGTGTTTCTATTTATACAACTTATATGTCAACAATTTAAAGGTATAGTATACTAAAATAACAAATTAAACTCTAATCCCTTTGAATCCTTGATAAAATAGAATGCTTTAACGTAAGTCATATAAAAAAGAGGTTTAATAAATGTATCTATATTAACTGATGTGGTATGTGTGATGTAATGATTAGCTGTTTATTATCTATTACAGATCATTTGCTCATTTTTATCCTGAAAATCATTTGCAAATGGGGCTGGTTAGGGGAGCATTCCTTGGGGCATAGGCCCATTACATGGGGGTGTAGCTCTCTTTAGATTTGTTCTGCAAATCAGTTTCAGAACTCCCTTTCCTTTTGTGCTGAGCTCAATGCCATTGATACCACCTAGACCTCTTGTTATGGGATATCTTTGAACTCACATACACATCATTTACAGAAGATGTTGCTGGATTTTCTGGAAGTAAAAATTTGTAACGCTATATGATGGTACCAAGCCTTAGTTGTTTGCTGAACTTTATTTGCTTTGCACTGGACTGAAATAAGAGCAGTTAGACACTCACTCAGCATTGCTAAGGCAAGAGAGTGACAAGGACTGTGAGGGGGCAATTTCTCAAAAGCTTTACCAGTGGGATTTTAACTCAGCCATGGGAGTCACATTGTGAACCTTGCCTTTGCACACCTAATGTAAATATATCTATGTGGGAGTTGAGACTGACAGTGCATCACTTTATGCCAGAAGTCAGAGCCAAATATACAGATCTGGCAGTTGATGCTAAATTCATCACTGAATTTTGCATAATTAATTAATTGTTTTAATGAATTTCATTAATTCATTAATATGATGAATCCATTGGGGCACAGCATTTAAAGTACCCTAAAGTGTGTAAGCACTGTGACATCATATATATTAATTTCTCATGAAAACAAGTCTTCACAGATAAACTAAGGTCCTAATATGTATAGCATCTATGAACATGCCCAACCATAAACACATTGATAGGACCATTGCCTTTGAGGTCAACCATAAGCACGGTGCTGAATGGTGCAAGAGCATTTGGAGAAAGTTACTAATACAGTCATGGAGATCTGTGGTGTTGTGGCCTAACCTTGTCCTCAGTAAAGAGCCCAGGAATGCAATCTAGTGGTACTAAGTTCCTAAAAATAGGGAGGGGAATTCTCCACAATTCTCTGGGCTTGCTGTGCCACCCACCAGGTTTTAGTTGTGGAGTCCCTACTGGCTCGAATCATCATATCTCATCCCTTGATGACTCTCACAGTATTCCTGGAGGGATGCCCTTTGTCTGGGCTTGAGGAATGTTTCTTGCCTTGCCGTGGGAGACACTGTTTTCTTGATGTCCTTGGCTGCTGCTGTCTCAAGCTCTGAAGATAACACAGAGTGCCTGAGCAGCCCTGCAGAGCTGGAGCTGATGCTGTAAGAGCAAAATCACCCAACAGCCCTTTGCAAAAAAGTACTTATGCAACCCTGCATTACTGGGTTTCTTGCTGTAAAATACAGCCCTATGGGTCCTGTGGATTTTGGATGTTTCCAGAGTTGTGGCACCCTGTGATTTGTCTTTGCTGACTGCAGGAACACATCGCTATTCCTAAGCTGGTCATCGCCCCTTCATCAGCATAATTCATTCCCAGAGTAAGAAACTGTTGTGAAGAAATTAGCTACAACTCTTCCAGCAGAGTTTATAGGTTCATAGGCCAACCCAAGCAGCAATTAATTTAAAAGAAGATGTGATCATTTCCTATCTTTTATGAGCATTAAATAATAATTTTTTTTGACAAAAAATGTTTGACATGTCAACGGAGCAGAATAAGAGCTGATAGTATCTATGGTATTTTAAAATACGAGTATCTTTTATAAATATGAAAATCACAAAGTGTTAGAAAAGAATAACAGATATGGCATTTTAAAAGCTGTTTTTCTTTATAACTCTAAGTCTAGAGTTTCAGAGAGAAAACACTAATAAAAATTAGTCAGTCATCATTATGATGTCATTCTCATAATTTCCCTTGAAGTAAACTAGCAAGTACAAATAATATTTGTAATGTCTGACATCATCTATGTAGCTTTCCATATACTCAGACTTTGGGTTAAATTAGTGATGTTTCCCATTTGTTAGGGAGAACACCTTCTGGGTGGAATGGATTTCATTAAGAAAATCTCTCTGAAGTTAAGCCATCTTTGTAACTTGTTTGAAACAAAACCAAACCAAACCCCAAACAGTCCAGGAATGATAGGAGTACAGCAGTAGCAATTTGTCAAAAATGTGATTGTCTGTAAGAACCAAAGTTTCAGTCCCGAGTCTAGGGGCTCACATGAAGAAAGAAACCATGCTCTTTGGTGTTGCTGTATTCTAAAAGAAATAAGCATCATCCTAATTGTTTTATGTGGGAAACAATTTTCCCTTCCATGTGACAAATGCACATTTATCACAGTTTGTCTGCAAAGGCTTCTTGGAATCAAACTTTAAAAATGTTTTGGAGGAGTCATGGACTCATTTTTGTTGCTTCAGCACGACTGGCTCATCAGCATCCTTAGACAAATATCTACCACTTGAGTTAATTTGTAATGGAATTATCGACTGGGGTTGTATCTTTCAAGTCATCTGTCAAAGGTATGCAGTACACAAATGATGTGGATCCACTTAATCCAAAGACCCCTGACAGCTTTTTCAAATAGTCCATTGCATTACTTAATATAAACTTGAAATTTAAGTAAATATTACTCTCATTAATCCTGATTTTGTTGTTGTTGTTGTTGGAAGACTTGGGCATCTGTTTTAAATGATGTCATTATTTACACTTTTGCATTTGAATGGACATTAGCTAAATGTGACAGTCATTCAAATTCAAAGTAGAAAAAAATGCTAGAGTTGTCAGAATATTGTAATACACCGATATATTATTCGTTGATAAATGCCAACATTTTCTATTACCCTCCCTCTCCCCCAAAAAGGAATAAGGAATTCACACATTTGCAATTTATACTTAAGTACCGAACAATGGAACAATTCCTGAAAGAAAAATAGCTAACATAAACGTAATTTCTTCTTCAGAAATATGAAGTATGTAATAATTAGTAGAGCCTCACTAAAACTACAGAAACCATATTCCCTTAGGAGAAAAAGAACAGTAACTTCTGAAAAAATGACGGACTATACGCAGTTTTCTATATCTGAGGAATAAAAATGAAACTGCTTAAACATATTTAAAAGTGGTAAATTCACTTCCTCTACAAATTCATAAACTCAGAAGTATTTCCTTGCAATTGTTCTTGGAACTGATAGAGGAAAATCTCCCAGGGACACACGAAAATGTAATGAGTGTAATATGAAAATTACCCTTTCTGCTCTGAAGACTGAAACAAAGCAGATATTCTCCAGAGCACCAGCAGGTTCCCCTGCTCTCCGCCCATATGGGCTCTTCCCACAGTCTCCCTGCATGAGGGACTTATGAGCCTCGTCAGAGCTGACTGTATGGAAGGAATGTGGGCTCAGACATTTGCAAGCATGCCACAGAACCTCAGCAATCCAGTCTCTTGTTAATTACAACTAATATTTCATTATGTTGTGGAATTTTCAGCTACATAGCCGTGTGCACACATCTTAGTATGTAGTGTAGCCAATGCTTGCAATTAAATGACAAGCCTTGCGAAGTATAAGAGGTGTATTGAAAGCTGAAATTAGAAGAATAAAGCACTCCAAGTAGGTTTTCAGCTTTTTTATTTGAAACCTTCAGACTTCTTGATTGCAGGAAGAAGTCTGAGAACACAAATCAAACTAAAAAGTATGGAGGCAGTGAATTTCCACTACCCCTGTTTTCAAGGACTTTTTAAGCACGTGGCTTTTAAGCCAATTTCATGATTTTGAATTCGGCCTCATGCGTGTGTGAATGGACAGGATTGAAGGTACTTTACATGGCTTATTTAAAAATAACATCCTAACCCAAGCTATAAATCACAATAAGTATTTAATGCCTTACGTATATAATAAATATTCAAGTCTGAGTATCTAGTTACAGCAGTGATTAAGACTTACGAAAATCAACCCATTAAAGGACAGTCTTCAGTGGAAATAGTATGAATGATGAGGCTTCTTTCACACCCTTCTATGCACATCTGCAGTTCAGTCATTAAATCAGCAGCATCACAGCATCTATTATTTCTGAACTCTGATGCACTTCTATACACTTGGCAAATTTAATTTTGAATACTGTTGTTTGAGGAATTAAAGCAATTCTTAAGATAGAGAGGAGCCAGCCTGATACGAAGTTCTGAGCCTTACAGTGTTTAAAGCAGCTTGATGCTTTATGGTGGGAAGAGGGAATGAAGGGTAAGAAAGATATCTTGGTGGGGCTATCTCTGTATTCTGGTTTTTAAACAGAAACCTTGATCTTCACTGTGTTGGGAAAAAACTACCTCTGACTGGGTAACCCAGCCAGAAGGAATGAATCAGAACTACAGATACAGATTCCTGCAGACTTTTTCTTTTCCAAATCCCATTACATTTGCAACAATACAGGCAGGGGACTGACTGGCTGGGGAGAGCTCTGTTGAAAAGGGAGTGTGGGGTCTCGGTAGACAGCAGATTGAACATGAGCCAGCAGAGTGCCCTGGCAGTGGAGAAAACCAGCCACAGACCGGGCTGTTCAGCAAGAGCACAGGCAGCAGAGAAACCCACCATTCTCCCTTCTCTCTGCACTCAGGAGGCTGCAGACACAACACTGCACCTGTAGTTCTGAGTTCTGCAGCCCCCCAGCACCAGAGTGGTGTCACCACACCACAGTGAGGCCAGTGAAGCAGGGCTGGGGGCTGGAGCATTTGCCCTCTGCGGAGAGGCCGACAGAGTGTTCAGCCCAGGGAATAGAAGGTTTCAGGACGTTGTTCTGCAAGTGGAGTAGTTAAGTGTGGCAATGAAATTAGAGAATGACATCCCCAATGTAATGGCCCTCTGCTAGAGTCTGTGACTCTTATGCTAATCTAGGGTTTTGGCAAAACATTTCTGTGGCAGATATTGTTGGAAAACCCTAATCAGTAAAAAAAAAGACAACAGTTCAGGCATCTAATCTAAAGATTTAACCTATCAAATTACTTGTTATGTTGTTATGGACTTTTTCCTCCTTTTCTTTTTCTGTTTTTACTAGAATTTCTAGTCTTGACTGAGAAGGTTTCCAAACAACCTTCCAAAGGATCAGGAGAGGAACTCTGCACTTGATTCATGACAGGGATTACAATCTTTAATTTGCATATCCTGAATAACGTCCTTGATCTACATAGAGCAATGAGTCCCTTTTGCCAAACAATATTTAATTTCATGCAGTAGCACAGCAGGTCTCTGTGAGCAAGGACCATTCACTTTATATGTGCCTTTGAAGCTGCCTCTCTGAATTTAATTGTGTAGTTGTATATTGTGTCTAGTACACTGTAATTTTATAAACTTCCCCAAAAGCGTATCTTGACAATTCCTAGTTAATGCTGGAAATGCCTTCTATTGCATCCAGCCTGTACATATGAGTGTGGTAACCTAGATGAGTTATCAAGTCACCAAGCTTTGCAGCATAACCTCAAGTTTCTCATAAAAGCTAATTTTGAGGTGCTTGGTTCTGTCCCACACAGAAAACAAACACTAACACTACATTACTTCTGGACAAGGAATCTGAAGCAAAGATTAAAGGTGACAGTTCTAGAGGCTACCACACCAACAGACATACCTGCACCCAGTTTTATTGACAGATGGCCCAATTCCCTATCAGGAAAGCTACATGGCTGCTGTATTTTTTGTAAACAACTGGGTAATAAATTATAGTAGCAGAAAAGCTACAGGCAAATACTTCATTAATTGGTGCTGAATTGAAACCATCAAAGCAGCAGCATGTAACAGACAAGTGATTATGTTGCTCAAATGCCATTCCTTTCAAGTGTGACAATTCAATTTGTTAAACTTTTTCATCAAAGAAAAAACACAATGAAAAGGCAATATTGCCTTCTCTGAAATGTATTACTTCACCTATGTTTGCTAGATCTTGTTTTTTTCCAAACTAAATATGTTTTTAGATGCTGTCAAATAAAACCCCTTTTCAATATTATTTTATTCATTTTATTCAGCTGTACTGCTGAGGATGCTGCTGAATTAAAATAGTGACAGTGTTCACTATCCAAATATCTCTTTTAGATACTGCTCAATACCTGCTTTTTATAGTTTGTTAGATTTTTGGAGTTGTCACAGACACTTCTTACATTTTTTCCAGGATAGAACAGAATAAGGGGAGAGAGCTCTTTGTGTGTTGAAAGATTCTTTATGTTATATTGAATTACTGTGCCATTTCATTACTTATATTTTAAAAAATTTCTCCTGACTTCCTTCCAATGCACTCAATCTCGTATCACTAACAAATTCTGACACTTAGTTATGAACTGTCCAAAGCAACAGCTGATTTTCTGGAATCACTACAAGATTACGCATTTTAAAATTATTTTAAAGATATGGATTATTTATTTCTTCTATTTATTTTTCACTCTTAATTTGGAAGTGTACTGGAGATATGTCCAAAGGCATTGGTATAGAGCAGCTCTTGCCTGCGTGCAGGCAGAACCACAACAGGGTGTTTTTATTGGGTGAGCAGCAATCTCTCATACCACTTTCTTTAGAAACACCAAATAAAACCTTCCAGAAATATAAACTACTTTTTCTTCATTATTTTACAGATTCTTTGACAGCATTCTATTTGTGGCAAGAAATTAACATATAAACAAGATGCTTTTTTGCCTCGAATTTCACAATTCTCCTAATTCTTCATCTAGGTTTCTTTGTTCTCCCTTCTCTATTACTTGCAGGATGACCTTCAGAGCCCTTCTAATGCCAGATTCAAAGATGAAATTTTGTAAAAACAAATAGCACAGCTTCATTACCTTAACTACTCAAATTTTCAGTTGCTTTAGAGCACTTATTTTCAGGGTAATTTATGCTGGTGGTTTCCATGATTTCTCTTCTCCCTATTTTTTTTTTTTTTTTTCCCTTTTCATCCTACAGGTGGAGAAGCAGTAGATATTAAACACCAACTATAGGATGTGCTTTTCTGCATTGCTCTTATGGAAAGAAATAAACCTGTATCTTTTATACTCCATTGGTGCACCTAACCAGCCCCTGCCAAATATCATCACCTACCTTGAGGAAGTCCTTCTATCAGGATGTCTTTAAAATTTCTCTGTATTTTTCCCTATTTGTCCTTTAAATTTCCTCTCAAACCTCAGAATGTTGTTCTACCATGAATATTTATGGGAAACTCCTACTTACTCTGTCAGTGAAACAATGGCAGGATATAACCCTTACTCTGGTGTTCTGAATTTATATTCTGCTCTATTAGTACCACTTGCATTGGATTTCCATTTTATTATAAGATTATTATTTTTTGGGGGCCTGAACATTCTCTTGTACCTCGTACTATTTCTCACCTTCTTGATTCCTGAGTGTTCCAGTATATACATATTTTTCCCTGAGTCTAATAACGTACTTTTAAAGAACCTCCATGCTGCTTCTATAGATTTTAATTTCCTAACTTTCCCCTTCAGGCTATTTCTGACTTCCTCAATATAAAAATCTTCCTTTTTTGAAAAGTACTGTAATATTATTACCTTATGGTAGGGTCCCACGGGAGGATGTTGAGCTTAATTATATTATGGTCGCTTTTATTTAGTGGCTCAGCCATGTTAACTTCCTGAATCAACTTATATATTTTGCTCAAGACCTGCATCAAGACAAGATTTGCCCTTTCAATATTCCACAGAAATTGTGATACCTTACAAATGAAAGCCCCTGATGACGCCCAGTAATGTATCTTAATCAGTTGTTGTTGGGCTAAGATTCAGCTGAGAACAAATTTTAGTAGTGAACTATAGTAGTAGTTTCTGAATAGCATATTGAAATATGGTTTGTCTTTGAACTAGATCTACTGCTTCTCTGAGCTTATAAACATGACTTTGAAAGAATGTACACTGTTTTCCTGATTAGAAGCCCCTTCTCTTTTTTTTTCCATTACTCATTTATTTCAGCCTCCATTTTAAAATCTATCTCAGTAGAAAAGCATTCTCAATAACAGAAGTTAAAACAAATACAGACGTGTATCCTTGTTCAACACAGAGCTATTACTATTGCATGTTATGAGAACACAGTATTTGGTCTGTACTAGATTCAATTTCTTTATAATTTTAAATCCCAAACTGATTATCTTAAATCCAACTTTTCTTAAATTTTACAAGAAAGGTTTGCTTCATTAATGTTATAATTTGTGGCTCACATTTCGAAAGAAAGATAAAAATTATTTCTAAAATAGTGTGTCTTTCTGACATAAACACAGCTAACTTACATTTTTGCAGTTTCCAGGATTGTTTCACTTGTACAAAGCAGTAAAAGTATCCTGCTCTTTCCATTTTTCTCGTACTATAAGAACCAAGAAAGCAGGAATTTGTTTAGCTCATTGGCTCCATTTATCCTGAGCCAAGACCATGATCTTGGAAACCCTGTAACTTGGCTGAATACAGTACAAAGTTCTTTGCAAAAAGCCAGTGCAATTAGAACAACACAGTGTATGTTCAGTCTCAAAATTAAGACGATAAAGTTTCAAACAGCTAGAACTGAAACAAAGTATCATGGACCCAGACCTTTAATCAGCTGAACACAAATCCTAATTCCACTAGTTTTTGATCAAATGAGGAATTGTGTGCTTGAGGACAGCATTAAGAAAACACTATTCTACCTTTCTGTAAATGGGCAGAATTCACACAGAAAACAAGGAAACATAATGGAAGAAGTGCAAGTTTTGTGTAGTCCAGCCCTGGGAGCTTCTCTGAATGCTCCAGACAGAGTGATACTATAACACAGCAATACCCTTTGCACTTGCTGCTTTATCACTGCTTACTGCTGTGGTCATAAACATTTGCTAACCAAATCAGCACATTGCAGATTCTGCTTTAAAATCCAGTGCTTCAGTTTTGAAGCTGCCTTTTCGTTTGTTTGTTTTTCTTTTTTCTCCCCAAAAACCTCCCCTTCACTGCATATTTAGAACTTCTAAATATTCATAAGACATTCCCTTCACTTTCACAAAATCATCTGTAATTTCTACTTTGATCAACTACAACACTTAAGGAAATCAAGCAAATAAAATTCACTACCAAAGATTCTAGTTCATTATGTTTCAATTCACCTAAATTATTGATGGGTTGTTGAAGGTACATTTTTGTTTTATTGAATAAAGGAATTCTCAGGATTTATTAAAAGTAACTTTAGTTCTGCTCAGATTGAGAGTAATTTTCTTTTTGTTTGTTTTTTGGGTTTTGTTTTTTTTTTGACCATTCCTATAAATTGTTTCAGAAGTTACTAGGTTAGTAAGAAGCAATTAAATTCACTTCACTTAGTCATTTGCTACCTTTTTTTTTCTTAGATCACAGTCCTGGAAGTTGAAATATTTACGCAGAAGGTAAAATAAAATTTATATACATTGATGAAATGCATATGCATTTTATACAAATTAGGGGATTATATGGATTGTATAGAACTGTGTTCCTTTTGTTTTTTTATTTCTACCATATAAGTTTAATATACTATTTTAAAAGAAAAAAAAATTATTGGACCATATAATTTGTAAGGAGTATGTATCTCTGCAAGAAGTGTTAAATGTTGCAAGTTACAAAACACTGACTCACTAAACTACAGAAAACCCACAGTTTTCAATGCTTCTGCTTCAAGGATGACATTACTTTTAAAAAATAAGTAATCCATTACACATGTCTTTACCAAACATTTGTAAATAAAGGGTTTGATCCAATTTTACCTGTGGCTTTCCCAGCCCCACAGGCCTTGGGAGAAACATGGATCCTGTCTGTGAAATAGTTCTGATTTTCCCCAGTGAGGGAGAACGAGCAGAGGGGTCAAATCCCACAGGGGCTGGTTTCTGTGAAGCAGTTCCCTAATATTCCCTATTTTTGGATTTGTCTGCTGTTTCAGACTTTGAATGTGATGTTTGGAACTGCCCTGGGGTTGGCAGGGCTGTGATCTGTAAGTCACTGTAGGGGCAAACCGGAGTAATCTCGTAGGTGGCTCGTTAAGGTTTATTTGACCTTCTGGCCTATTTACACAGGCACACACCTGCTTGCTACATGAGAGCAACATGACTTCTTGCTCTTTCCCTCAAAAAGTCACTGGAGCGATCCTGTCCTGATACTATTGTCCTGTCATATCTTGTAAGGCCATTATGGGGAAGGAAAACAGCAGCAATGGAAGCTGCCACCATTTCACATCACCTCTCTTCTGATCTGAGATGCTATTGATTTGACGGGATCTTTAAAGGGCTCAAGGTTTTAACAGCCCTAAACATGGCCTGCTGCTTGATAAAGGGAGTCAATAGCGTTTGGTCACATCTTCAACTAGGCCTCTGTGAGGTGTGCAGTATCATTTTACATTCATTACTAACAATTCAGCATCCAGTTTGTTATGGAGGGGTATGTATCTTCTTTAAGGAAGAGATCAAGCGAATACTTTTCTTATGTGGTTTGATATTAAAACCACATCTTCTCATTTACACTACAGCATCACTCAGATCCATGCACCTACTACCCCTTGTGTGTTGTCTCTGGGCTGTTACAGTGATTGAGAATCCAGCTGATGGAGATTCACTAAATTTTTAAGCATGCCAAAAATATGAAAGTTTTGGGGTGATTTACTCCCTCTTTTATTCCTTTTCAAGGCATTCGGTTAGCATAAAAATAATGATTATTACATAAATTAAAGTTGTTGCAATTCAGCTGTAGGGATTGCAATCCAAAGCCAGTGAAGATAGATCAAGGTTTTAAAAAGTATCTGCTGTAAATTAAAAACAAATGGTTGAAAGAATTTTGCAGACCTCTCTCCCACAGATTGTATATTCCATTTTCCAAATTAAATCTAAGAGAGAATATTACTTTATTGAGATTTATGGAATAATTTCTTTAAAAATTCCAGCAATATGAGAATGTAGGCAGACACTGACAATGAAGAAAAATAAGTGTCAGCTACTAAGTGGTTTCATCTTTTGGAGTTTTTTATGTTTTTGGTAATGGGAAAAATTAGTTCTGACTGCTTTTTAAAGCTAAAATTATATATAAACCATTAATTAGGGGCAGATCATTTGTCCAGCTTTTACTGCAGTGAGGATAAAATGGGTGGAAAACATGATAATATACCAGTGCTGCTTGGAGGAAGTATTCCTCCCTCAACCCAACTTGCTGATCCTGTCTAAGGAATAAGACTTAAGAGCTTGTGAGAAAATGTGTGTAAGAGGATATAAAGGAAAGTTATTCTGTGGCATCTGGGGGAAATATATATAGGAATAGCAGTTGGGCTATATTAAATATGAAAGTAAATGTGTTACTCAATTTTTCACCTCTTTCAAGACAAACACAGGACCCTTTTTCCATGTGGCACAGTACAAGGGATGTAACAAAAGGAAATCATAGCTCTGACGGACAGGAAAGCACAGAGAAGAAGTCCCAAGGACACAGGATTGGTTTTGAGAGCTCCAGTACGTCATGGATTCCCTGAAGGATTCTTAGGACCTCATTACAGTTTTTGGGGGTGTCCAAGAGCTTAAAGGGATGATGAATCCTGGAGCCTTAGTGGACTGTTAAGCCTCCTCCCATTAAAGAAAAACATGTGGTTGAAACTGCCTTGGCTAAAACCCATGGAATTTTCTGCGTAACTTTATTCCTTCTTTGCCATTTTGTGTTGGCCATCATGATCTGCCTGTTATATTTCAGCAAACGCAATAATTTCCTTTTAATTAGATAATTGCCATGTTATTCATTGGTTTTGATCACTTCTAAATTCAGCTTTTGGTTTTAACAAATGTAGTTTCAGAAGATGATGGATTTTTACATTTTTTAAACCGCTAAATGTTCAAAAAGGATTTGTACACATAACAAAATTAAAGTAGGGATTATCTAGCACTGTGTGTGGGATACAGCTATAATCTATACAGAGCATGGAAAAGAAACTGGCATTCTCAATTGCACTGCACACATCTCAGTAATAACAGGGTATGAGGCATACAATTTCATGGAACACCCACAATGAAAATTATTCTTTCCAAACAGAGAATTGTTTTGGAATAAGTTAGGTTAATTGGCACCATGGGATTCCTCTCAAGGAAACACAGAACATTAAAATCTACACATGTGCATGTAAAATGATAAAGTATTATCTTCTCTCCCCTCTCAGCTCCTCAAATCTGAGACACGCTACCCAAAATCAACAGAAATGATTATATTTTGTTGATTCAAATTTCCCCAGAATAAACTGGCAATTCTTCATCTGGTCAGCTTACAACCTGAGAGCCACTGTACTGTTCCACAATTGCTAGCTTGAGTATGGATATCTAGTGCAGTCTCTCACACAAAAATAGAGGTCTCTAGAGCTTTTGGCACATGCTTTTTAGATGGTAAAAAACTTTATTTTCAACAAAGCTATATGGTGCTAAGATACAACCTCTTTCAAAGGCCTGTTGTGCCCCTGTTAGGATTAGAACCAAAATCTGCAAATGGTTAATGAGAAATCCAGGCACATTTCACTGTCATTATACAATCTTTGGTTAAAACACACTGTTTTACAGTTTCTGAACACAGTTAAAGTATATTAAGTCAACAACAGTAATATTGCCCTCTCAAAAATTACAAAGAGCTGATCACTGATTAAGGAAAAAAAAATCTTCCTTTTCATGAAGAAGGCTGAATTCTCATGCAGACTCTTGTGCTGTGTGCATTGTGTTTGTTTTGTTACTGTTTAAGGTCACTATAATCAATGAAACTCTAAATGGTTTATCTTTAAAATATCCTAATTTTTTCACATTTGGCCATCCACACACCTTAATCATTATTTATTTCTGAGCTTTCTGCTCCAATTATGTCAAGACATTTAAAAGCAATTAATTGTCGTGTCTAGTGAGCAGGTCACAGGTAAGGTGTGGCCTCAGAAATTATGTCTGTTGTACCACAGGTCTGACTGCTGCTCTTCTGACCTCTTGGATAAGTGAGAAGCACCTATGTCCTGGGACCTAACATCACTTCACCTGCAAGTCCTGTGCTGAAAAATAGTATTCATCACTTCCCTCTGCAGTCTCCGGGAGAAATCTGAGGTCTGACATTTTTGCAACAACACAGGCAATGTAGTGTTTCAGTTTCTCACCAAAGACATTCTAGAGTCTCCCTCTAGAAAGACCAAGAATACGCAAAAATGTATCACTTTTATATATCAGTGATATATAAAGAAAATATTATATTAAAATTGTAAATTTTTTTTAAAAAAATATTCTATATTTTTAATATCAGTGATTTTATTCACCTTGCAACCCTGCCTGGGCCTATGTAGATATCTTACATGAATTTACCTTTTCATTACTCTTAGAAGTACAGGAGCAGGACATATAGAGCATATAGAATTTGCACTCATCACTGGTGCAATTAGTTGTAGAATGGAATTAAAATGAAATCTTGGTTTGTTCATCATGGAAAAATGTTCTGTGCCTCAGCATTGTTATTTTAGAGGACTATCCCTATCCTTCATATAGAAATAAGAGCTTGGTCTGGTAGAACAATAAGGATTTACTTCCCAGAGTTTTCATAGTTTGTTTCTGAATATCTCTGAAGAATTTCAAGCCCATTGGGTTGAAGAAGGAAGAACTTCAGATAGGCTCTCTTAATTGTCCTTCCAGTGCAGCCTGGAGAGAAACACAACCTTCCACTGCTCCCCTTTTTCTCCATGCATCAAAATAATCCCTTTCAGCACTAACTGGTCATGAATTTAGTAGCCACTATAAGTTGGGCTTTCAAGGGAGCAGAGAGCAAATAACCTTTGTGGAGAGTACAAGCTAGTGCTTAGTGGAGGAGAGCACAGCTTGTGATGTCAGGGTAAGAAGTTCAGGAGAGGTTCATTGATTTCAGTCTCATCCATGTAAGTGTTTAGAGGAAAATAAATTGAAATTGCTGGACTTGGATGGAAGGATTAGTGTGAATTATGTGAATTGTGGGTATTCTGTCAGTAACATAAATCCTGTGGTTATCAATGGACAGTGTATGTGTTAACTTAGATCTGTCTGTGCATCAGCAAGATGCAAGAACAAATAAACACATCCAGTCAAGAGGAATATGTGAGAAGTGACAGAACTGAGCAATTCAGCAAATAACACAAACTATCTGATTCCCACACTAAGTTTTAAATAGGTTTTATCCCTGGCTTACTGTAGTTTTCTGTAGCCACTCCTCACTGCAAAGACAGCACAACCTCTTATAAGCTTCTTGGAGTAGGCTTTTTCAGTGCTGGAAGATAGTGGCAATTTAAAAAAAAAAAAATTGATTATATATTGAATGACCTGAGTAATACATATATTCATGTGAGTAAATGTCACAGAATCATGGAATCATTAACTTTGGCAAAGACCTCTATGATCATTAAGTGCAACCACTAACCCAGCACCACCGTGTTCATGACTCAACCACATTCCCAAGTGCCACATCCACCTTCCTTTTGAGCACCTCCAGGGGTGGTGATTCCACCACTTCCCTGGGCAGTCTGTTCCAGTATCTTGACACAAACATGAAGGCACAGTAGATATTTCACTACTAATCATGCATTCCAGCAAAAAGATGCCTGTGGCAACCAGATGCTCATTTGATCCTGAGAAGCTCTGGAATAATTGTCTCAGAGCAGCACAGTTAACATATTTAATGCCTGACAGTCTACTCCCATACTCTTCGACTCAAGATATGAATTGCTGTGTTCCACAACATTCTTCATGACATCACAGAAAATTCCTACCTGAATCACTGGATCACTCATTAGTAAGATTCTGCAGGACTGAAAGCACTTGTGCTCTGATATAAAAACTACCAAAACACAGTAAGAGACATATCTAACCTTTAACTCATCTAAAGGTTATACATTGGAAATTTGCTGAGCATACACTTAAAATAATTGTCAGATATTTCTATGGACTTTTTCCTTTTCCTGCAAAGAGAAATGACTGTTAAAATATTTGTAAGGAATTAAATAGGCATATAGCATTTTAAAAACTTTGGGAATTAAAAAACTCACATAAAATAGTCTTACTGATATTAATTTGAAAGCAAGATGAACTAAGAAGGTGACTGTGGCTTAATATTTCGAGGAAGTTTCTGTTTAAGTGTTTCTGACAAGGAAAACCATAATCTTACATCAGAGAAGAAGGTGACAGAGTTTAACTCATATGTTCTCAACAGTGATGTCTGATACCATTTAACTGAGATATTCTGTCCCTTTTCCCTTCCCTCCCCTGCCCTGCCCTTTCCTTCCTCAGAGACTTTGCCCTTTATCATGGCATTCCCATGAGATGCGTGAGAAATATTTTATTAGTTGCTTAAAAAATATAAATAACTGAATCTCTACACAAGTGCAAGTGGTAATTGCATAATGGCAAAAATTTAAGGACACCCATTTTGCAGTGGTTTCTGCTCTCAGCACTGTGTGAGGCAAAGTGCAGCAGAGTGCAGCCGTTCTTGCTGGCTGCACAATTTATGACCCTGTAGCCAGCAGATACACACCAGAGCTTAGTCACAATCAGAAAGAAAACAAGACAAAACAAAACAAAACAAAACAAAAAGGGCAAGAAAGCAATAAACTGAAAATAACTTAAGGATCAGAGATGACAAGCAACTGAACATGAAGCCCTGCTGCAATTCTGTACCTTAAGAGATTGTTCAGTAGGTGGATTTATACGTAGAAAATGACCTCCTGACTACAGGGACTTTATTTTACCATTGTCAGCAATAAGATGAACACTTGGCTACTTTGTACAGTTCTGAGGTCCTTCCTTTTAAAAGGATTTGGGGAAGTTGAATGATTATAGGGAAGGACCACAAAAATGATTTAAGGACTAACAGTTGCAGCCCTAAAGCTACTCAGCTTTTCAGAAAGTAACCTGAAAGGTGATTATAGCATTTAATTCCCAAGAGAAGTGGTAAGCTCCTAATTTTTTTCTTGTTGCCAAACCATACTTTGATGCCTTCCCTTCTGAACAATATATTTTAGACCAATATATTTTTGACCAATACAGGTTTTTGGGCTCAGGAGAGAAGAAAGTAAGTGAAAATTGATGTAATAGGTTGTGCTACATTTTATGGTGACTGCTGTTAACCTAAAAGTTAGCAAAAAGTTTCCAAACATTAGGAAATAATACAGTTAATAAGATAAAATACAGTAACAGGACTATGAAAAGTTGGAGAACTGCTACAGACAGTATTGACCATTTTTCTGTAAATTAGATACAATCTGGAATATAAAGACTGATCCTGTAATAACAGTGTATTCAGCATTATTGCATCTCAGGAAATCATTAAATCCAAGTGCTTGGAATGTTTTGGCACTTTTTTTTCCCCTGCTGAGTGCATTATGAGATAAAATCAGATTTGCATGATACTTTTGGAGCCTTTAATTATTTTGCATAAATTTTGACAATAGATTCAGACACATCAAGTCTAAATTTTCTAGATAATTGATTAAGGTCTCCTTAAATGTCACTTAAAGTACTACCACTATTAGTCCAATAGCTTCTCATTTCAACTTTCTCCCTATATTCTACTTGGCAATAGTTTAAAACAGAAAGAAAATAACAGTAGTGAAAATCAGACTGAAAGAAAAAAAGGGTTCTAATATTTTCATTAAAATTTTGTATTTGCTAATAACTTTGAAGTAAGAACTGTTGCTCTGCAACAACTCTCTTCACCGTAACATAATGGAGCAGTAAATCACCAAAACAGGGAAGCAGACTTTTAGTTTGGGTGGTTTTGGGGGTTCTTTATGGTCAAAGTTTCATTCTTTTCTTCTGTATACACTCAGGATAGTTTGAAATATTAATGGGTACATATTAGGAGATGGAATCAGTATTTTCTCCACTACACTGGGCAAGATATTCTTAAATAGTTGAGCCAGGTGCATGGCCTAGATTTGAGTCACAGGTCCATGTCTCACTCATGTCCTTGCTCAGCTGTGAGGCAGGGCCAAGGTACATGGCTTTTTCTTGTCACCACATTCCTGACATAGGGGAGGAAGTGACAGGAGAGGGTTGGCCAAGTGCTCAATCCATGCACATACACTATAATACTTAGGTTGCCAGGGTGACATAAAATGCATTGGAGAAGGCCACAGATGTAACATTAGCAAATTCCCGATTAATATCCATTCACGGCTTCAAACAGTTAAGTTAAAAAATAGAAGATCAAAAAAACATTCCTCCTAACTGTGCTGTTGAAGAGTTTTAGAAATTAGGAGATGTGCAAAGAAAAATTGGTTCTTAGGCTTGGGGTTTTTTTTAAAGAGTTCAGGAATCCTGCATGTAATGTTCTATTAAGTAGGGCCACCAAGAACCACAAGTCACCATCATACATTCATAGATCTATCTCTGTTACAAAATACTTCTCCACACTTGAGTTAATTCCTTCTGAGATACTGGCAACAGATAAAATTATCGCTGCTCTCTTTCAGTTGGAACTCCTTAAAATTAAATCATGTAACTGTCAGTAACTGTACAGCAGCAACAATTTGCAAGCAGGGAACCTCAGTGATTTCAATGAACATTAAAAGCCAATGGACCAATAAAACTCAGGCAAAGAGTTGTCCCACTCTTCCTACTTTTGATTTATATCCACAGACCTTCCCAGCAGTGATAGACAAGCAGCAAGTCCAGACAATCCTGATTTGCTTAGGGCAGCAGGGCCCATGAAGAAACACTACGAAGTTGCTCACAGCAATGTTAGGGGCTCCAAATGAATTTCATCAACACAGGTACCAGTAGATCCATTAGACAAACAAAAAGGCATCTTTTTAGGAGGGAAACATGTTGTTATACAATGCAGTCACCTCTCCTCCTCTGTTTTTGTATATTGTTTTCCTCCTTATCTGACTGCCAGTGCTGTAATGAGTGAAATATGTTGGTGAGAATAGAACAAACCTCCAGGATTATTTTTATGAAGGAAATATATCACTTCATGTTCTTGGTTATATCAGCCTCAAATAGTTTTAAGTTGATACTTTGGAACAGATTTGCTACTTTGTGACAATATAATGATTTTATCACTGCTAATTTTCCTCTTGACATTAAAAAAAGAAGACAAAATCAGCAACCGCTATGTTATTTCAGCTATTGGCATTAAAAAATATCTTATTGTGATAGTTGTCCAAAATTCTTCTCAGAGACATCGATTTATATTACATTTGATTCAACCACAGCTGCATTATTAGCATTAGCATTGTCATTATCATTACTCTAATTATTTACTGGGTACAACATATGTCTCTAAAAGTCTGAAAAAGTATTTTTGCTGGTTTTACCGTCACTGGAATTAAGTATTTGTTTGCATTTCAGGTACAGAAAGAAATAGGCTATTTCCAGACACTTGAGTATAAGAGAGAAAATCTTTACACTTCTTCTTATGGGAAAATGCTTGCCTTTTCTTGCTATTGTTGCTGAGAGGCTGGAAAACAGGTGAGAGGTTTTTGTTTCCCTCAAAGTGTGTACATCCAAATTCTGGCACTATACATGTTTCCTGAGTCAGCACAGAGAACACATTCCATGCTCTGGGCAAGTGGATGCATTGTTTTACATAGTGGTTTGTTGAGGGTTTTTTTTAACTGCTGACTGTTCTGCACTCCCTGCTGGAAAATCATCTATCCACAGAGTATTCTCCATTACTGATTTCTAGTACTGAAGTGTGTAACAGGTAAGTAAAACCAAATACTCTTTCAATGCTACCATTGCCACAGTGACCTCCCATCCTGGTGGGTAAGGGACCATGGACAATGATTATAGGAATCAGACTGCAGAGGATAAATGTAAAAATGTATAAGAACCCTTGCTTTAAAACTTCTATTTTAGTTATATGGGGTTTGGGGTTTTTTATTTATTTATTGTTTTATGTAATCTGCTCATTCCACAAATTCTTTCCTCTTTCTGTTTAAGAGCTGGAGTCTTGCTCCTAGGCACATTCCCTTTCTCCTTACCTGCAAAGGACATAAGGCCTCTGTTCTTGCCAGCCTGCATTAAACACTGCAATACAATTATCCTTGGTCACTGGACTGTTATCCCAGGGAATTGAATTAGACTTTTTAGCTTAGAAATATCAAATTATTTACACAAAATGTTATAGTTGAAACAGATCCAGTGTAGAGCATTACATGATTGTTGGAATAGTATAGATTAAAAAGATCAGGTCACAGATTTAAAACAGAACTAAAAGTTGAATCTGATCCTGAGGGTACCTGTTGAGAGTCATATCAAGCAGGTTAGTGCCTGTTCAGAAGCATGGAAAATCAGTTTTCCATTTAGCCTTGTCTCTAAATTGCAGCTGTAAAAATTTCCTCGAGAAAGGTTTCTTTGGGACCAATAACAGTTCTGTGGAAATTTCACTGTCAGTTTTCCACTAGTACAAGTGATCTGAACTTCTAGTTAAGAAATATGAAACAGCCTTAGATGTTTGTTCACAAATACCCCGATAAGTCCCTTCTGTTTGGATATCTTGAACATAATGGTTATCTGCAAGGGTAGAAAGGGAAGCATTCAGCAAAATACATAATCATATAAAGTGTTTTTTTTCCTGAAAAAGGGACAATGTTTCATTGCTCTCTTTTTCAACACACACTAAAAAACCTCTGAGATTTTGTCTCAGAAAAGTCTGTCCTAATTGGCCTCTTGCCCTTATGCCTGAAACAAAATTATCAGTTAACATGTACTATATATTTCAAATCGATCTAGTTTGTCACTATTATTATTTAAGATCCCTCTGTGAAGAGTATGTCACTATAACTTTCATCCATGAAGGCTTTTTGATACATAGTCCTGACTGTTCTAGGCATAACTTGATTACAACTTAAAACTTTTTTATACATCTGGATTTTATTTGCATTACCACTCTGAATTGTGAAAGAAATCAGCATGGAACAACACCTGACAGCATTCCAGAAGTAAAATATCTTCCAACAGACTTAGGAGTTTTCTCTTGGTACTTACCCCATAACTAGATGTAATTTCTCACCTCCACCTTCCAACATTTTCCCATCAGTGCCCATTCCCCACTCACTGCCCTGATCATGGAAGTGTTTCCAGTGAATGGGATGGAAGCTGTTCATCCCACCAACCCTCATGTCTGAATTTAGAGGGTCAGTCACTTTTACATGCCCCTCCAAAACACGCAGTTTTAAAACAGCCTCCCACCCAGGGAAGCTTGTGCTACATTTGGGGTCAAGTCAAGAGGGAATGAGCAGCCCTGTTCCTTTCCAGGGCATCCTGAGCATTCCCAGGCGTCCTCCTGTGTCCAGACCCCCAGGCAACACTGAGCACCTGGAGGGCAGGGGATGCCCTAAGCCAAAGTTGATCCCACAGGCACCACAGCAAAACTCATCTGAATTCAATAGGATGAAAATGCAATGATATTGCTGTGGAATTCTGGTGCTGAATAGTTTCATTTGAATTTAAAGTGAGGAAAAAATGAAGGAAAAGAAAAATTTTGATAAGAGTTACAAGATGCTGTTTTCCCTTCCCACTGAGTTTTCACTTCTTTGCCAGAAAGAACTGTGGTGTCTCTTGTCATTACTATTTCTTGTTATTTAAATTTAATTAATATCTAAAAAATATTCTTCTCATTTCACCCATATACATGCTAAACTATAAAAAAGAAGAGGTAAGTATAAAATCCAACCTTTATTCCACTTTGAACAAGCTTGTGTATATCCAAAAAAGGTTCCTTGAGTATGTCTCCTTCGGGAGTGAAAATCTTCACGTATCCTTCTTTCTCAAGAATAAAGAGGCGATGGGATCCATCCCCACAATGTACTGCTCCAACAGGCTGCCTTAGTCCACTCACAACCTCCTGAATACAGAAGCAGTTGTGCTTGTGTTTTCTAAAGAAATTTAAAGAAACAGTGAGACATTTCTTCTTTCTCATAACCATGACACAACAATGTCCCTAAAAGAAAAAATTACTGGTCTCCAATGATATTAAAACCAGGTTTATAATAAAACCTTTTTTTATATATTAATGTGCATTAATTATTGTCCTTGAATGTATGCCAGCACATAATACAGAAAATTAGCTTGAGCTTCACTTGAGGGAAATTTGGTCTGCATACAAAAAAGAGAACATTAAATAAACTTAGATCCAACATGTAGAGCAATAGGAGGGGCGAAAAAAGAGAATAATTTAGAAATACAGAATTTCTCCTATAAAATAAACACAGTAAATTTCATCACTTGGATAAAACTTGGCCTCTAAAATCCATTCTAAAATAATGACATATGATGGAATAATCTAATATCATTATCTTCACAAAAAAAAAACCCACAAATGAAATAAATTGAAGATCATGGCATAAATATTTTACTAATAAACTTATTGTAGTTGTTTAGTAATATTAAATTTAGATACAGCTTACTTCCCAGAACTACCAATGATCCACAGGCTGGACACTAACCAAGATCCACAGGGTGGATCAGAGCAGGATTCTAACACCTTTTCTGCGAGGCAAATATCAAATGGTACTGAACTGCTGAAGCTCATGTAACTTTCTTTTTTGACGTACATTAGCAGCAGCAAAAGAAAGTCACATCTGGAAAACACAGCTGCTCAGCATAAGCACACACTAAGCTATTTCACTGTGAAAACCACAGGCTTTGCTAGGGTTTTTTTTTTTTTTTTTTCAGATTAAACAGCATTTATCTTTATGAACCTGCTGATCTCTTCGTCTTTGTCGTATTCTTCCATGTGGTCCAGGGAGTTAGAAGCTGGCCCTCGCACTTGTTTTCTTGGAAAATCTGGAAAGCACACACCACCATCTTTCCTTGCATAGTAATAGCAAAACTCATCAGCTGTAGTTTGGAGGAAACCTTAAAAATGCAAAAGAACATACAAATATTTAGTGTGTTGTCATGTCTGCAGTTTTGTGTCATCAAACTCAGCTTTAAATAGATTGTAGTGGAAAAAGAAGTCATTTTAAACAAAGGGCTATCTGCAAAAAAAGAGTCTGCTCTGAGTAAACACAAATGTATAAACACAAACTGAGCATTGCCTTTTACAGTTTATTCATCTGTATTTGTATTAAACCTCATTTTCAGTGTGCTTAAATTTCATTCAAAATGACACAACAGTTCACTCACTAAAAATTTAAGAGAAAAAGTTCAGAGTTGAGGCTGTGACGCACTTCTCCCTAATTTTAACCCTCTCAATCAAGTGTAGTATCTGCTGTAAAATAGCCTGAGCAGCTTCTGTTTAACTTTTTTTTTAAAAATAAGTGATTAGTTCTAGTCAAAATCTCAGTGAAGACTCTGGTAAAAGACATGCAGTAAAAATTTTGTGGAATGCTGCCAGCTAAGGATATTGGTTGGAGAGGTGAGAAGTGGGAAGTAGTGCTGAAAACTGCACCGTGTTGACATCCAGCTGGCCTCTGGTTGACTCCCAGCATTAAAGTAGCTAAGCAGTGTCCCATGGTGAAGTCTACTTTCTCAGCCCCATCCCCTGAAAAGGGGGATATGTCTCATGTTGTGTTGGATGAAAGGTGATCCTTAGGTTTGAGGTTAAAATGGGAAGAACTTTGAAGATCCAGAGAAACACAAAGTCAATAACATGAGAGCCTGTGAAGAAAAGCCTTGCCACTATTGCTATTACTTTCTTGCATTATGTTTAAGGACATTAAAAAAATATCTATTTCTGTTCACAAACCTACTTCTAGTCATTTCTATCCAGGTTTTAATCAGGAGTATTAAATCTAAGAAGACAGAGTCTGGCTAGTTATACATTTACTATTTTACCAACATCGTTAAGATAATACGTCTTAAGTTACCTTTGTTCCTGTTTGCATTACTGGCAACTGTCTTAGGATGTACTACAGTCCAGGACATAACTCATAGGATACACAGAATTAGCACTTCATTGGAATAAGAGGCCTAATTTATGCATGGCTTTTCCACTTGTGAATAATGCAGTAATCCATAGATCTTGGCCATAAAACCTCTGACTTACAATGTACAATAAGAACTGATCAGGGACAGCTGTGTTTCGTTGGAAAATGCCAATTTCTTACAAGCAAAGCTTTTTCAGAGACATTATCAGTTTTGACAAAATTTGACTTAACATGATGTTTCTGGTCCAAGCTCAAACTTCTGGTCTAAATGAAAAAGACAGAACCAGACAGCAAACCTTGTATCACTATACTCCAATGTCTTGTAATTAGGGTGTTTCATTAGGAAGAGGAATATTCAGGTCAATGCCCCTCATCTGTCAGGCAAGAGTTTGACCCTAAATCTCCCATTTCCCAAGTAAATGTCCTAACAACGACTTTATTAGCTATCCTGGGGTGGTCTCTCTGTGGCTTTCTTCATGGAAAATTTCGAAAGAGTTCAATTTCTTCCTTATGTGGAATAGGAAAATTTTTTGGATCCCAGAATTCTTGTGGAGTGAAAAGCCTTTCCCACCCAACTATACTTCTTTTCATATACATCTTCCTTAAAAAATGTTGGGAAAATGACACGACAAAGCCTGCCTTTGATTTCTATAAAATAATATCTGGAAACACATGGTAGTGTGTTGTGGTGTAAAAGTTTAATTACCGTGATTTGGAACTTGAGTAAATTTCATCTCTGAGGAGCTGCTTTTAATTCATAGTAGTTATTTGGAGAAACTGGGAGATGTAGTTTCAAGTGGAACAACTGAAGAGGAACTCAGATATAATCATAGAGTAGTATTCCAAAGCTTGTAAATATAACGCCAAAATCAAAGGTAATCTAAAATCTCGCTGTTGAATTATTTGACTTAAGAATACAGGGGTTTGTCTTTAATAATTTATTTCTCTCTCAAGGCACGGTGCGTCATTCAAAAAAATGCAATAGCAAATTAGAGGTATATGATTACTAAGAATTTCTAGAATTTTCCAAGTATGCCATTTACTATTTACTAAAGATAAACTTCTCTTGGCTTGGGTGTTATCTTTAGTCAGCGAAACCCACAGCAGGTTGTGATCACGTTGTTCACTCGGTACAAATTTCAAATAACAATCAGATGCAAACTCACTTGACCAGTGCAATGCCTTTTCTTTTTAATCTTTTTAATCCCTTTGCCTCATGAAGTATTTCATCATTCACTGAAGTGCATGGTGCACTGCAGTTACATTTTGAAGTTTAGCAAACCCATCAGCAAATTCTAAGAAAGGATAAAGCTTATGGACCATTTTCACTAGAAATGCTTGTAAAAAAGTGGAGTTAGAATTAAACTATGAAAAATGTTACATTACTGGAAGGAATGTAACCTCTGTAAATACAAGTTTCACCTGTGCATTAAGGGTGGAATTTTGCTATTTTGTTTGATAAAAACCATAGTAATTTAGAAAAAAACCCAACTCCATGTGTTATATATGCTCTATTTAACATACTAACAGCTTCACCGAGGACATTTAGAGAAACATTTGCTTCTACTCTCCTATCTGCTTGTAGCCATTTATTATCTTCTTTCTCATGCTTAGATTGTAAGGTCTTTAGTGTACAGTTTGCCATTTTGTTCAGAGTTTGTACAGTGTCCGGAAGAATGGTCCCTGACAAGTGCCCCTAAGCACTAGAATTGTTTGGAGAAAAGAAAAAAAAAAGGAAAAGTAATAGGGACTGCAACCCTTGGTCCTGTGTGAATTTCTGTACTTACTAATTTATTTTAAAAGACTCATACATATTATTACAAATTTCCTACCAGCTGTGTACATGTTGACAGAGCAGTGCCTGTGTTAACAAAGAAAATTGAAATCACAAAGGATGATTAAACATCATGTTTAAGTGTCAGATTTTGCACAGGCTTGCATTTCTATGCTAAACTTTCTGTCTTGCAAACAAGAATCCAATGACAGGCTTTTCAGTTAAGGCAGCTACAGTGAAGGCTTTCTGTGTTCGCCTTTATAAAACACTGTGGGAATAAATTGCAAGATTAAAAGCCTTTTCAAAGGAAAACTGCTCCCAGCTGATCCCCACCTCCTCTCTCCACTTGTACTTGCAGCCAGTTGTTCCTCACACTGTATCTCCCTTCCTATCCTACCTTCACCAAATTCCACTTTGCTGGATTCCCTGATTACCCATTCCCTTGCCTCTTCTCTTTGACATGCAATTCCAGTGCCATGGTAGCACAGTCTCAGTCTTTGCAGCAAGTCAAGTTCCTATTCACTCCCTCCTGTTTGCATTGAACACAGAATCGAGTATCATCCACTCATCTGAGTAAACCTGCACTGCCTTTAAGGGCATCTGGAAGTCAGGCTCATCATTTCTGCTTTATTTCTGATGTGACCTTGAGCATACAGTTCAACACTGTGTCAAAGCAGCCTTTACCTTTTGGGGCTTTTTTCTGATTTGCACCTCTGACAGCTAGATGTGATTTTTTTCACAAAAAACCCCACATTCTCCTCGCTTCTCAACTGCCAGTAAAAACCAAATCAAAGACGTGATTGCAGACATACTATTTCAAAATGTACTAAGTCCACTGGTAGCTCACATAATTTCCAACTGGTTTTCAAGTGACTGGTGACCCTCTTCTCCTGCTCAGAAACCACAGGTTCCTGCACACAGGCAGGGCCAAGGTTGATCCCCTTCATGCTCTTGTTACCAGTAGCAAATATACCAGCCACTACTATTTTTCTGCAGGTTGACTGTGACTATTAATCAGCCATGTCAGAACTTCTGGAAGTGCTCTGTAAGTTGTAGAATTTCTTAGAATTCCAGTGATTTGGGCTAGAATTCTGGAATTTTGGAACACCTTGTTCGGTGCTTGAAAAATCCTATCAGACGTCTGTGCTGGTAATGTCTGGATTCAGATCTGGGCCTGGATTGGAATTCACCCACAGTCGTCTGGAACCCATTTCTTCAAATGAAAATAATGGAGGCCAGATAGATCAAAATCTCTCCCACGTTCTTGGATGGCACCATGGCTGTGGCACAGGTTTGTTCCTTAGAATATGCCACTTCCCGTGGCATGGATTAAGTTTCTGCTTATGTCTGAAGGCAGAATCAGCTGTGCCTTTCTTTACTAGCTATATTAGTAATAAATATTAGACAGTCTTCTCTTATGGAAAGGCAAAACTTAAAAATCATATTGACTGAAGACACTCCATTTAATCACTTAACTCCAGTGTCTCCATCAATAATCCCTTAAACTGAGGCTTGCAGTAAAGATCAGATGAGAAATAAACAGAACAGTTATCTGGAATGAAGCAGAGAAGCTCTAATCTCAAAGTCTTTGTGAAACATTACACCCTCCTGCTCATCCATACAATCCTAAGAGCTTCTGATATTATTCTGCCTAAATAAAGAATAGGCTCCGCTTTTTCTCTCAATATTCCTAAAGAAGTCAGTGGAAGTACTGATACAGTCATAGCTGGTGGGCAAACTGCAGTCTTGAAAGGAGTTAACCAAGAATCTGCTAGAGTTTTCATCTTTGCAGGAGACAGAACAATAAATGAATTTTTGAAGCTAACTCATGAAAAAAACCTGATGCATAATTTCTCAGCCTTCTTGGTTAATACGTACTGCTAACATTTCAATCCCAGAAAAGATGCTTGCTGTCTTAAAATGTTAATAATATTTCTCATTTGCACAGGACTTAAGGGATAACATTATTTTTGTAGTCAGCAATTTCCTTAAACTCCGTTGTATTGGTGCTCAGAAACAATTAGCACTCCCTAATGGAGGAAGAGTAATTATTTGACATTTTAACAAATGCACAGTGAATCATTGCCAGAGACCTTGGGTTTGGGGGCCTGGTAGTTTTCAACTCTTTGTAAAATCCTCCAGGCTAAGCAAAAACATAGCTTCCACATTTTCTATTTCTTAATTTATTTTGCAATAAATATTATGGATATACAAGTCTCACAAGGAAAACAGAACCTCCAAATAAGTTATTTTAATTACTTATATTTCAGAATGAACAAGACTATGAAACTATATTAAAATCCTATAGGCCATCTTCTCAAAAAGAGGGACCTGAATCTTAATTAATACCTTTGGGAAATCCTAGAAAAGATATCAACAACCATAAGTACCAGACAACTTACCAAATCAATTCTGTTGGTGGTTGTAAGCAAGCAACAAGCTTTTGTTAGTACAACCTACTTTCAGGACAAGTATTTAGAACGATTATTAGCATCTGATTGATGTAGGAAAAATCTTATTTTAGCTGATGTTCAAGTATATAAGCTCTTTTCCTGCAAAGCACAGTCCTCTGCCCAGTGCTAAAGTTATGCTTTCATCTGGTTATCTTTCAAGGCAACCTGGGTGGTCACAAAAAGCACTTGACATCTTGATGCACTTCAGCAGTTTTACATATACACAAACTTTGTAGAAAAATAAATTTGTCATTCGTCACCACATATGTTGATCTGAGGAGCGAGGTTCCTGTGGCTGTAGCTCCTGTGCTGCTCAGCCCTTTCTCATTCTCCCTTCCTCCCTCCACCTCCTCTTTCTTTCCCCCTTTTCCCTCTTTCACTTTTTTTTCAATTAAACAGATTGTTTTCTCATAAACACAGAATTTCACAAAACAACTCTGAGGCTCTCGCTCTGCAGAATATGAAAGTCATTAGTGCTAGCTACAAACTCATGTCAAAAATGTCTTTTTGCTGACTTCTTATATGGGCCAAACATTTAGAATATCTAATCTGTTATCACTGTTCAGCAGGCAGTCTTGGCAACTATGATCTATTCTGCTTTGCTTTGGGGAATGTGATAAAGAGCAAGAAACAGCTGGTTTAAGAAAGCCTTAGAAACATCTCTTAGTTTATAAAGACAATAATAATATTTTCATATTTGAATGGGTTGAGGTACATGTTAAACCACAGTAAAGAGAAAAAGTAAGTCAATTCAAAATGTTTTCTCAAGTCAATAAAAGAACACTGCAAAAAAATCCCTGCACTCTTGGGGTTTCAGAGAAAACAAGTATGCACTGTACACATGCAATTAAAAAGCTGTCCTCCAAATCCCACCCACTTAAAACTATCCCCTTTACTCAAATATGTTTATATTATATTACAAAGCTGTGTTCGTATGTTAAAAATGACTATTCACAAATTCATTTTTCATCTCATTATCATGTCCTTTTTTCCAGTCTGTGTTGCTAGTTTAAAGAAAAAAAAAAAATCTTAACCAATTTAATTATTTTCTCCTGTGTGGCATTGTTTATAAGTAGTGTTTGGACAGGGAAAAAAGCATGGTTTAAAAATGACAGTCTTAAACATATAAATAATTTACTATTGGAAATACCAAAGATGTTATTTAACATAATAGTGTCTTAAGACAGTGTTTCTAAAAGAGCCATCTTCTGCGGTTGTTTTGTTGATATAGTTACAAGTGATAGCACACATTTGGTGACTGCCTCAGACAACACAGGGCAAACTCTGCTTTTGGTTAGGTCCAGCTAACTCCACTGACTACACTGAGGAAGTGTTAGGTAAGTTAAGAATTTGGTTGTTAACAGCATGCTGGAAGTGATTCAAAGATCACAGAAGTCTATCAAATAAGGCCCTTTGATTTCAATGGGCTTTAAACCCTGTGGAAAAAACATCAGTTTCTAGGGTAACAAAACCAGAAAAAACACTTTACTCATCAGCTTTTTAGAGGCTACAGCAAACAGCCAGGACCTTTTATTTCTCGCGTTTTAAAGCAATCTATCATTTACAATAGCCTTTTTTGGATGGCCAGCTGCTTATTTGCATGATTAGAATGAACACACTAATATTTCAGCAAAGGTAATAGTTTCAGGCGCCTTTGACAACAATCAAACCACGTGTGTTTCATGGCAAGTTTAACAGGAGGATGGCAAGAAAGCCCTCAAAGTATTTACCTCCCTGCACAAGATCTGCTGTGAAGACATTCTGTCTCTGCTTGGGCAAATTCCCCTAGATATCAGCGGGGATTTTTCCTGGTTAAAGCTGGATCTGTAACTGCTCAGGCAATATCAACATATCAGGACATCGTTTAGCCCCATATTTTGTTATGAGTTTTACCTGGTATGTGACCTCTGCAGGTGTAATAGAATTCTTTACAATAGTCTTTGCACAGGTAGGGAAGTATTAGTTCTTTTTCAGGAGTTTCCCCTTTCTCAGGTGAGTGGAATAGGTTCTGAGCGTGAGGTGAGCAGTGTGCACACTTGATTTCCTCCAGTAGCTTCGCACATTCTGTGTTGTTGGTAACAGAAAGGACCTGCAAGCCACAAACCAGAGACAAGTAAACCTGTGACCTGTGTCCCCCTCTTACACAAAGAAAGATTGCGTGGCCTAATGCCATAAATAATGCTAGTGGAACCAGTACAGTCACTTTCAATACTTCAAGTTTCATGTCATCATTTCATTTCATTCTGGAGGTGTAAAAGTTATTACTATGAAATGTGCAATATGCCATTGGTACAGTGAGATTTTAATTTCTCTGCTTACTTATAGAGGATTCTTACAGAATTTTCTACAAGATTTCCTATTTGACCTTGCTTCTCAGATAGGAATAACAGTACTCAAGTTATTTTAAGGACGTGTGCCTGCCCTCAGATAGGCAATCTCTGAACTAGAGGAATCAGTTATAAAGAGGGAGTTACAGCAGCAGTTATACCACTTCTCTTACAAGAAATACCTAAAATCCTAACTTGTAAGGTGGTCTACTCAAGTGTTTAGAGACCAAAACTTTAAATTCTCCCATCAGAACACATCAGGAAAACCATGTCTAAGTATTTGTAAAGTAGGTGTATCTTGAACAACACCACAGCCTGGCTGCTGAAATGACTGCTGTGGAATTCAGCAGGTGCCATGGATTTTTCATGCTTTAAATGCTGCTTTGCTTTTTGCTCTCTCTAGTGCACTCTATTTGGAGGTGGGAAATCCTGTATGTTTTCAGACACATTTTCCTATTTATAAGTGCAAAAGGAGAATTTGTAATATCTTGTTTGTGTCAATATGGAAACTGTAACTTTGTCCCAAAAAAAAGCATATATTGTGTATGCATAGCACTTAAAGAGGCACAAAACCACAACTGATGATGTGTTTAAATAAACACAGGAGCCTAAGGAGTGCAATGTCATCAAATCGTGAAAAATAATGGAAAACAGCCTAGTTGTCCATATTAGCTTTTGAATACAGTGCACTTTGTTAATCTATTGTTAACCACATGGATTGTTTTTTGATCATTCACCCCAATGGTAGGCAGTGGGATACGTGTTCTCTCCATTGAGAGGGTCTGAATCTGATCCAGTGCAAAAACAAAGCTCAGGTTCTTTCTGCTATTTATGTAACACAGTTATAAACAGAGACTGTAAGACACGTTAAGAAGCAGTGATGTGGTACATGAATGTATTGTACGAAATTTGTAAATATTTGCAAATCACGCATTGGAAAATATTGCTAGTTTTTCTATAGTTCATATCTCTGAGCTGATTCGCAGAAGGACTTTCAATGACATTTCCTTGCCAGGTAACATTAAAGGGAATTATCTAAGTTACTTTAGAGAAATAAGTTATTTAAAGCAGGAGCACTGGATATGCTTGAGTCTGCTGTCTCGTAAGTCAGCTCTCTTCTGGGATGCTGTACTTTGATAACACAGATCTGAACTCAGCTTTTTATTTATGGGGCATAATTACATAGACCTCAAATTCTTGAGGTCAATGTTTTAATGGTTTGGAACAGACATGTATTCAAAATACTACACAATATATAGCCTATACATTTAAAACAATCTTAATTTAGAAGGTAAACTCTATCCAGGAAAATTTTGTCTTACCATACATATATTATCAAAAGACCATGTGAAATGCTCACTAAAGTTTAGCGTTGGAAGTTGGACAACTGATTAGAAGAACACCATTTGGCTTCTACCCTTATTCTGGATATGTTGCCATTGGCTTCAAAAAGAATTCCTCCAGGTTTGCCAGGATCACTAAACACATTAAATGTTCTGTTCTGCTATCTGCTGTCAAACTATCCTCAGCTTCATAGCACCTGAAGGAGAGTAATGTGATTAACATCTGGCACATTTAGTTTATTCTCTCTTCAGACCTTTCTTGAAAATAAAATGGTCTCATATATCTTGTAAAGGATTGTCTTCTTTTTTTTGTTTGGTCTTTTTTTTTGTTTGGTTGGGTTTTTTAAAGCTTTAAGAAATAATCAGTTAATTGCATGTATGGCAAAGGTTTGCATTAGTCCTGAATTATTTTGGCAATTTTTTCCATGGCCACAGGCTCTTGTCTCCTGAAAAAGTTTAGATTCCTTTTGCTAGATTGCCCACTTGGGCCATAGCAGCAGAATTCTTAATCTTACTCTTCCTTCTTGAAGATGTTATTCTAGATATGGTAAATCTTGAAGACAGGAACTAAAAATATAATGATAACTAATATAAACTATAACCAAAATACATAACAACTAGAACTTTGAACTTGAATACTGCCTAGGATTGCAGTCCAGGTAGTAGAGAAGAGACTTGACATGCTTGCAGCAATCCATGCTGCTGAGGCAATATTCTGCACTAGCTGGACTTTCCTAAGGCATCCTGTGATTCTGATACAGGGAATGGGTCTATATGATTCAATCAGGTCATTGGCTGCCAAACAGGACAAAGTCTGAAGCCAGTAGGGGATGAGCAAAACCACTATCCATAAAAGCTACTTTTAAAGAACATCATGTCACTTGTCTCTTGAAGTAAGGATGAAATGACCCATTTTGGTGCTTCCATCAAAGGACTGTGAGTACAGACCCTTCAAAGTACTTGCCCACATGCAGTAATACCACCTGGTATGCAGAAGTCTCAGAAGTTTTCGTCAGGGAGTTCACCTTGGGCTTTCTTGTGGTAACAGTGTGATGGTATGTTTAGAAGTACAAGTAAACACAAGGTATTACTAGGTAAATATTCAGTGTGTTTATTGAATTAACTCCACAGAGATGCAGATAGAAAACTGTACTTCTACTGGAAGACTCCAGAAGACATTGTGAACAGGGGGGGGGAAAATAAATTACAGGATGGCAAAGCTAATTTACTGTTTCTTGTGGAAAACGTAATTGACGTTGCCTGGTGATACAGGCTTGCCAACATTTCAGTCCTCAAAGTTAAGACAAAAGGATCCTAATCCCCCTGAGCAGCTGCTATCCAGGAATTAACCACAGGAATTCACCCCCTCATGTCATTTCTGGAATGAATCTTGGTCATATAATAGCTAATCGGAAGACTAAGGAATGAGAGTCAATCAATTATCTAAAAATCAAGTACAATGTTACTTAACTTTTAGAATGCTCAAGCAAAATAGGGTGGTTACATTTGCTCTGTGTGAGGTCTGATGTGTAACTCTGTACTGGCTTGGAGATAGGACAAGTCTCTATTCTGAATTTCAGTAAATCGATAATGTATTTATCCTGAAGTATACTAAACCAGTTCTAAGCAGATTCTGAAATACTTATTTAAATGAAGCTTTTCCTGTTGGATGTCTGCTTTGAAAATGACCTTAAAGTTGACAATGGCTTTGGTCTTTTGAAGAAATGTAAACTAATTTCCTGCTTCAATTTTTAAAGTCATATGTGAAACCATCAAATTGCAGTGGTTTAAACTAACTGTGCTCTGGAAAATATGTAAACCTTCCAAACATTTATTGCAACATGCCTAATAATGATTATGCCTGCTGCTGACTAATTTACAACATCTGTAAGATCATCCTTTAATCTCTAGCCACATGAAAATAAAATGGGTAGACTAAAGGTAAGATAAATCCTGGAATGCACAGGAAAGCACAGCATACTAAATTGTTTTATCAAGAGAAGGAAGAGTGCAAAGAAGAAACAGAAGATGACACAATAGACAGAAATTCTTTACGACTAATATTGTCATCTGTATTGTGTATTCTGTCCTATCTTGAGAAAGGCAGTAGAATTTTGATGCTAACAGAAGGAAAAAAACAGTGAAGTAAGTAATTGCATTAAGCCATATTTGATATACAAGCATTTATGTCTAAAAATCATGTGCTGACGAGATTGTTCAGCTGTTGAGTTGAACATATGCCTCTTCTGTATTATAGTGCTGGATTATGTCATTAAAGAGTTCAGTTTCAATTTTAGGGTAATATTTAAATAGATCATTGTACTAAGGCAGCTGTTAAAGGGACCCCAAGATGAGTTATTTGTTTAGTTGGATGTGTTCAACAATAGCCTTTGTTCATGAAAGAGCCAGAGCAAACAAATGATTGTAAAAGGGCACACTTGAAAACAATTACTTTTCACCCATTCCTTGACAGCCTTGGCTGTGAAACCATCCAAGGTAGAGAGGACTTCTTTGCCTGTCAGGCTGAAAGCAACTTTTAGAAAAATTGTTATTACGATGTTTGGCTGGGATGTAGTAGCCTTTCATAAACAAGGGGATATTGCCAGAAAAATGAAAGAGTTAAATGTGAACAACAGGACACAAATATTTCACTTGATCCAGTGCAATGTTGTATCTGGTCTTTGCATAGCTCCATTATTGTTCCCAAATCTGCAGGTGGTGTTTTCGTTTCTAAGCACAGATCAATAATTTGGGCAAAAATTCTCACAGACCCAGCATCTTAACCAAGAAGCTCTTATTAGAATGTCTACTGAGCATGGTCAAATAATTTATTTTTGTTTGGGTTTTTTTTTTTTTTTAATGGCAGTGCTCAGATTTCTGTTAATGGCATGTCCACTCCATCATGTAGGTAGATGATGGAGTTTAAAAAGCTGGTTTGGGAACCGTAGTAGAACACAGTTTAAAAAAATGTGCTTTTAGAAAAGTTACATTCAGATGTGTACCATAATACTTTGCCTTGTCTTTTACAGAATGACCACCCCATTCTGTCAATTGTAAATGACATATATTTTGATATATTTTTTAACATATATGTTTATCAGATATGATAAAGCAGATTTGTGAGTTTCATAAAAATTAATCTTCAGTGAAAAAAAGTCTGATTTTACAACCCTGTAAAATAACATTCCTTAAAAATGTAGTTTATATTTTCAAGAAAATACAAAACGGGTTCAAAAGCTCAGAAATAGGTACTGTGGCATATATGGTCACTTCCTCACATTTACATTAGGTTTTTAGTACTGTCAGTAAGAAAAAAAACACATTGAAAAGGAATTAAAAGATCTTTTAAAGTAATAGTAAGAAGAGAGTAAACACTTCAACTGCCTGGGGATGAAAAAACTAACCAAAATTGAACTTCCAGTTTATTGCATTCAACCAATTACCACAAGGGTCTCCAAGCACTGAATAATCTCAGTAGCATATATGCCACTGAGACATTGCGAACAGGGTGAATTAAGGACATATTTTCCAGTCCTTATTATTTTTCCTTTTTTTTTTTTTTTTCCCCCAGCTAAATCTTACAGGTTATCTGTGTGTGGTTATAGTTTAATTCAATCATCACACAGGAGCCTAATGACACCGTCTCTAGACAACATGAAGAAATATATCTGCCTTGAATCTCAAACTGCTGCTGCATATGGTATGAATAAAGAGAGATCTGCAGCTGAAAACCTGCAGTAAGACAGTTCTCAATCATCTGGGAATAGAGGGGGTAGGACAAATGCTCCCTCAAAAGGCATGAACATTTGGACAGAGCTGGGGACTGAAGGAGAATGATGTTCTCCAGTTTCACCCATTAGTGAACCAACTAACAAACACAATGGTGTTGTTGTTATTCTTTTGCCATAAGCAACAGGACTCTGTGTGTGGGCAGCAGTTTAGTGGGGAGGAGGATAAGTCGACCCCTTTTTGTCCTATTGATTTTTTCCTATTTGCATGACTTGAGCAAATTAAATGATGCAATATGGCTTTTTGTTACAAAACAAAGTGAGAGATACCACCCAGACACATATGTTGATTCGTAGAAGCTGTTTACATGAGAATGGAGTGAAATCTACCGTGAACTGAGCATAAAAATTCGATTCAGGCTGGGTATTTTTTTTTATTATGCTTGGGCCAGCAAGACTGAAATACAAGTTTTCCAAGACTCTCTCAGACCTTGACAACTAGAGAGTTGTAACTGAGGAATTCTTAATTAAACCTAAAGGAGGATGAAACGTTAAAGACACACAAAAAAATTTGAAAAGTAATAATAATTAAAAAAAAAAAAAAAGACACCTGATTGTTTATTTCATGTGCAGTGATTCTTAATGACATTATTCAGCAACTTCCCTCCCTGTTCGGACCCCTGGATGCAGCACTGGCCAGCACAGCACAGCTTACACGCACGGTTCTGCCTGGTTAGGTACCCTCGCTTTTGAAAATCTAAGCAACAGGCTGATAAGCAGAATTTAACTTGCTAAAGGATGCAAAGAACTTGACAATTTTAAGAAATCGGTGAGCAGAGGAGGTGCTTCCCTTCACATGACCGCAGCTTGAAACTGGGCAGAGAGGCTGCCAGGTAATGTGGAAAGGCAGAGTATCTCACAGCACCTGGTGAGACACCGGCCCTGGGCGAGAGCCGGGAGACAGGGGTTCCACAGCGGACACTTCGCGGGGCTTTCGGCGCTGCTAAACGGAACCGTGAGTACCACACGGGCCGGAGATCACGGAATGTTGGTACACCGGCATCAAGCCACTGTCCAAAGCCCCTCCCGAAGCGAGAGTGTGGAGCAAACCGGACACGGTTTTTCACCCCAGGAAAACCCCAACTCGGATGGCACCGCCGGGCGAGCGCACACACAGCCCCTCCGCTGCCACCGCCGGGAGCCCGCCCGGCTCCTCCGCCCTTCCCGGCAGCCGCGGTACCTGCGGGCGGCCCGGCCCCGCTGCACGGAGACGGGACCGGCGCCGGGGCCACCGCCAGAAACTCGGGCGCTGCGGACAAAAAGTAACTCGGAGGCAGAGCCGGCGGTAGAGCCGGCACAGCGCTCCCCCCACGGGGCTGGACCTGCGCCGGGCTCCCCGCGCCTCCCGACGCAGCTCCAGCCCCGCACCCGGATCCCGCTCCCGCCGCGCCCTCGTCCCCCGGGCAGCATTGCCCCCACCCGCCTGGGAACGCGGCAGGTTCGCGGCCGGTGCGTGGCTCGGCGCAAAAATGAAAAAAAAAAAACCAAACAAACCAACAAACCCACAGCACCAAAAACCTCCCCCAAAAGCCCTGCGCAGCCCCAGGTGGTGCCTTACCTTGGCCTCGGCGTGCGGCAGTCCCTGCGCCTCGGAGCGGGAGCAGCAGGACAGGCGGGGGTAGAGGCCGCGGCACATCGCCTCCCCGCCGCCCGGGGCCTCCGGGGACAGCACCCGCCGGTCCCGCTTCTTCAGCCGCCGCGGCGGGGTCCCGTTGAGGCACCTTCTCCTCCGGGCGCCGCTCTCCCCAAACTTGGCATCCCCCTCGAAGAAGCACAGAACCACGGCCACCAGCAGCAGCTTAAACGGCAGCATCTTGAGCATCATGCCTGAGGGAGCGTGTGAATGCACCCAAAACGGGGGTGGGGGTGGGTGGGTGGGGGGAGAAGGAAGGAGGGGAATCCCACTGACTTTTCTTTGCACTTCAGATCAGGAAACCACCTCCCTCCCCCAGAAGGGGAAAGTCTGGAGGAGAATAATAACAGTAGCGGTTAAAGCGCCGACGGAGGAACAGCACCTCCGCCACCCCCGCTTCTTCCAAAAAGGCGGACGCGAAGAGGCAGGAACGGGGGGGACCGAGCCCCCGAGCCCGGCGGGAGGATGCTCGAAGCCGGCGAACTTGTGCGAGCCGCACAGGTTTTAGCAGCTGCCGCTGCCGCGCCGAAGCGCCGAGGCTCGGGGCGGGCCGGGCAGCGGGCGGCGGCAGCAGCAGCAGCAGCCCTTCACTTGTCGTCCCATAGGAAGGGTGTCCCCGCGGCGGGACTGCGGTGGCGGCCGGGCCGGGCGATGCCCCCTCCGCTGCTGCTGCTGCTGGCGGCAGCGGCTGCGGCTCGTCCGGGCTCTCATGTTTCGCTCCCTCTTTTCTTCTTCTTTTTAAGCGGCGCGCGGGGAGGTGCTGCCACCGCGCGCCCTGCACGTCACCCGGCGGCATCCACCGGCCGCGCGTGCCGCCCGTGGGGGCCCGCCGGGAAGCGGGAGCGGCGCGGAGGCCGCGCCCGGCGGGAGGGAGCGGCGGCGGGCCCCGCCCCGAGGAGATCCCCCCCGACAGGGGGTCCGGCTGCCCCTTTCCTCCCCGGGGGAGCGGGAGCCGGGCCTCTCGGAGGGAGGGAGGGAAGGGGGCGGGCGGGTTCCCGCTGCCCTGTCTCGGCGGGAAGCGGTGGGATCGCGGCGGTGCCTCGGTCCTGCACCCCCGACGGCCGAGGTGCCCGAGGCAGGGCTCCCTCGGCGTTCGGCCCGGGGGCTGCTCGCCCCCGCCTGCCCATTGCCCCCACAGCTGATCCCCAACGCCGCGGAAGGTTCCAGAGCCGTGGGGACAAGCGCGGGGCGGGCGTCGACGGCGGGAGCTGCCCTCAGCTCCCGGTGGCTTTTCCAGCGGGGCTCCGTGAGGTGCCGAGGGCTGGCAGACCCTTGGGGGGTGTGTGGGCGCGATGAGCAAGGTACAAGGTGCCGGTGATGGCGGCAGGGCGGCCGTCTGTAAAGATGTGAGGGAGGGGCGAGCGTCCTGCCGGAGAACCGGAGAGCGGTGGGTGGGAAAAGCAGAAGATCCAAGTACCTGATCCAAGTACCTCACAGAAAGCACCTGTGAGGCCAAGAGCCATCCAGAAAGGGGAGGCTGAAATGGGTGAAATGGAGGAAAAAAGATGGAAGCCCAGAGGACCCCAAGCCAGGGTAAGCCCTCAGAGGTGTCTGAGGTGTTGGTGCAACTACAGCTGCTGACTTGGAGGCAAAGGGCAGCTGCATAACCAAAGTCAGAGGTGTTTTTACCAGGGTCAGAGGTGTTTTTACCAGGGATGGGCTGCTCCTCCCAGAAATCGAGGAAAAATTGGCTTGTACCCAAAGAGCCTCCTTAGGAGGGAGAAAGGGAAAGAAGTATTGCATTAAGTTCCTTACATGTACTGATGTCTCTAAACCTACTAGGCCCTGCTTCTGGTTTTCGACAAACAAAGCTAGTCTCTTCATATTTGAGCTCTTAAACAACTGCACTGAACTAAATAGGAGTTTGACATGGATAAACAGCACATCAGATAAATTACTGAGTAAACACAAAGACTCTTTCCCTTCAAGTGCATTTTTGAAGGCAACTCACGACTACCCATTGTCTTGCCACTGACTCTCATTTGAAGGTTTTCCCAACCAAGGCTTGAGGCACATCCCAGTGGCTAGGGAAGGCTTCATCACACTTGGTGAGCGAAATACGGGTGTGTTCTTGAGATACAGTATCATTGCTTTGTAGTTTGAGAGAAGAGTTCTGCTTTGCAATACACGAATTTGGGTGAGCAACCTGACGTGGCAAAACTATCAGTGCAGTTCTACAACAGCTGTACCCTTTCCATTACTCTGGGGCACTGTGTAGATTATTCTGAAATGAAAGTGATTCTGGTATGCAGCCGAATAACAGTATCATAATAAAGTCACTTTTATTCCCAAGCTGATCCCTCACGGGGGGTTACACTGGCAGAACTGTAGTGGTCTAAGGACAGAGCAAGAGGTCTGTGTGTCTCTTTCCCTAGGTAGGCATAAATCTCTGTACCAGTTCTCAGAGGAGGTGAGTTTGAGGTGCATTAATTTGATAAACATTTCCCAAAATGGGCTTTAAATCAAGCTGCCAAACTAAGAAAGAACTTTTTTCTTGTGAAGAGCTGTTTCTACACAGAAATTTTTGATCTACGGTAGAGACATTTCCCACAGATTCTGTGGAATGTACTGTTGACCTTGTATAATATAAAGTGCTCAGAACTTCAAGCTCTGTAGTGATGGGGTGATGTAAAGACGTATAAGCAAGACTTGAAGAAGGTTGGATGTTCTTTAAAACCTCTGAATAGAAATTGCTGATTCTTGGGGTTTTGCACAAGAAGACTTAATCTAATGATGATTTAATCTAATGTTCCTTTTCACTCTTTAGAAAAGTACCAGTTGGCTTCTTTTCTAATGAAGTATTTTTCTTGGTTGATACAGAATGTTATTTTAATTTTAATACCACAAAGTTAAGATCAGTATTAGTATATGCTAGTTCAGAGTGTTAACTTCAGGTGACTTCCAGCCTCTGATAAACAGAGATAAGAGAATACTTACCAAGTAAAAACATATACATAGGAAATATGGATAATGAACGTGTCAGTTTTTTAAGGCCACATGAAGCTCATTATTAGAAATAATTAAACATGGTGATGCCATAGGTGAGCTGAATAAGTTCTGTTCTTTATTCAGATGTAGATGAGAATCTTCCTAGGATATAAGTAAGAATCTTTGGGTTGCAGTGCAATTACGTTTGAAAGGGTTAAAAAATTCTAAAAAGGGAAGGCGTTTCTGCCACACTTTTGACTGTAGCTGGATTTTCTTCTAGTTTTGCCTGGGAGATAGACTGTGCTTAGTTTCACCACTACTTCAGTTATTTGGTATTACTATGTATCTAATGATACATCCTTGGGTACCTGCATCATGTGGATTGAATGTGTCAAGAGTGTAAGGCTGATTGTGGCATGCACTGTAATTTACTTTTTCTCAAATTATTTTATATTACACATGTTTTGCAAGGTAATTCAGCTGCACCAAGAAACTTGCTTTCAGGTTTGAAGCTCTGTTGGGACATCAGGAAGAATTTTTTCAGTGAAAGGATGGTTAAAGCATTGGAACAGACTGTGCAGGGAGGGGTGAAATCACTGTCTGTGGAGTGTTCAAGAAACAGCTGGACGTGGCATTTAGTTCTGTGGTTTAATTGGCGTGGTGGTGCTCAGTCAAAGGTTGGACTTGGTGATCTTGGAGGCCTTTTCCAACCTTAATGATTCTATGATTCTAGGTTCCATGAACTCCCCAGCAGATTAAACAAAAGAGGAAGTGAGTAGCAGCTAAAGTCTGTTTGGGGAAATACAGTTATCACAGGAGTTTGCAGATAGGAGCAGAAGCTGGGCAAAGTGAATTCATGGCACCAGGTTTGATAGAAGCAAACAGCAGCATCAAATTATCCCTAAACTACCAGCAGATGTTGTTTGATGGCACAGATTTAAGTATTCTTGTGATTCACAGGGAAACTTTCCATGTGGTCACCTCACTTGTGAAAAGCTAAGCCCATGGAGTGTGAGATGTGTCTTCATCAAGGCTAAATTCCAGCCTTCCACACTGGTGGCAGATACCTGGCATGCCATGAGGATGAATATTGCAGTGTTGGAGCAGGTTTGGAAGTTACAATATTATGAAATTATGATATTCTGAGAAATTATGGTATTTTGGATACTAGTAGGGGAGCATCACCCCTGTGTATAGAGCACAGCTAGATAAAGCAGGTGAACTTCAGTCCTTGGGAGAGTGACTCTGCTCTTGTTTTAGCTGGAATTTGAGTTGAACTTCTGAAAAACATGTATTTTGTAAAGAGAAAAAAGCTTTTTTCTTTTTTTTCAGAACCACTTTCTTGAGGGTGAAATCTCTCCATATCTCATTACCATTGCACTTCTCAGTGAGTCCTTGTGTAAACTGTAGGATGTGTTGTGAAGCCAATGATTCCATTTCGATCCAGGTAGTTCTATGAAGAGCAGGGAGTTGGGCTTGATGATCCTTATGGGTCCCTTCCAACTTAAAATAGTCTAAAATTCTGGGGTCTTATTGGGATTACTCTGTGTCATGGACCAGTAAGAAACACTCGGTCATAGATTCTGTGCTGTAGATGCTCAAAACTAGTTTCATTTCCAGATCCAATTCTTTTAAAAAAAATCCTTTAATTTGAAATCTTGTGTGTTTCATTTAGAGACGAAAGCAGAAGAATCTTTCTAAAGGTCACATCATTTGTTTAAATTACTTTGAAACAACACCAAGCTTGAGAGCCCAAGCTTTGAGGCTTCTGCCTCAGCTGCAGCTCCTGAAACTTCAAGTTCCCATCTCCCTGTTTTCTGTCAGCTAGATGGACAGAGACACAGGAATCTAGAAATTTGGAATGAGGACTTGGGCAGGAGTTTCAAGGTTTGGCAGTCTGGGCTCCTGTGCTTCTGGCTTTTTTTGGGTGAAAGCCCAACTGTCCTGAGAGTTCCATTAGCTGTGGAGAGTTTTTTCTGGCTCTGGGCTGCATCACTGGGACTGGGGTTCCTGCGGCTTCAGGGCAGAGAACTGAAATATCAGGAAACTCTGACTCTGGGACAGCCTTAATGGCAGGAGTTCTCCACAGCAAGTCCACTGTAGCAGCTCCTCTGGTAATGATGAAGGAAAACTGCTGGAATGGTTTCATTGAAGTGTCTTGTGGTTAGTCAGAAGTTTATAAAACCATTATATTTTTGCTTATGTTTCTGTTTGTGATGTAACAGAATTTTTTCAGTCGGTCAAAACATTTCTGGTTGGTTCTCCCCACCCTATACTATAGCCCACATCATTTCATGGGGTAGAGAATAACATGTTTCTTGTCTTTGCATACCACAAATACAAGGTGTGAAAGCTGGTGTAGCATGAATGAACAGGACTTGTTAGGATATTTTTTATGGGAAAATAGGTGCCCAGACAGTCACAGAAAGGTTTTTAGGATATGCCTTTACCACGGATTTCCCCATGGCTCTTAGAAATCTTCTAACCCAGCTGAAGCCACCTGGGCCATTTGAGTCTGTAAACTAATGCGTCTCCTCTCTACACAAGACTTCAAAAAACCCTGATTGCCGTCTCTGTACAAAAGCAGTATTGGACTGCTGTTAACTCCACTTGATTGGCTCATCAGGGATTAAGACCTGCAGATTGTTTTAGCACATCACGTCAGCTGCTAACACAAACCTTCAATTACGTGTGTTTGATTCTGCAATGAGGGCTGGTCTAACTAGAAGGCAGATAAAGCAAAGCACTTTGTGGGGGAATGAAGACTCAAGAGGCCCTCTTGCCTATAGCCTGCATACTTTCACTACCTGCTGTAATTCACCTCAACAGCAGGTCTCTATTTATGTGTGTTACAAAGAGACAAAGGAAGCTGCTGTGGGAAAAAATCTTTCTTTCCTGTCAGGGACCGTGGTAATCCCACTCCGTACTGCAGTTTACAAGCCACGTGTATGCTGTGCCTTGCTCCAGTGTTTGAAGTATCCATAACTTGCTGTAGGAGCAATTTGCATAAAAGTCAACAGGGGAACTCTGAAATCCTTGTAATAAAGGTCTTTCTGAATAAGTGATACTGTGCATGCCAGGACTTAAATATTGGTGCCTAGTATTCTTTGTAGCCTGCTGAGTGTGGGGATGAAAATTTTCCCTGGAAGTGTTAAAAATAAACGGTCATGAGGCTCTGCTGTTAGCTGCCCAATGACTGGGATATCAGACAGGATTCCACAGGTTTTCCTTGTGCTTACGCAGTGCATGTGCATTTCTCTGTTCCATAGATCAGAGTTAATTCCTATTTGATCCAGAAGCTTGGGGAAGTTCTTCGTAGTAGGTTTTATATAATACATGCTAAGGCACTGCATACAGCATTGCTGCGTATCGAGCATGTATGCTACATTAACTTGAGGCTGCTTTACAAACAATAAAAATAACTTTCCTCACACAGATGGAAAATAACAGTCAGCAACCATATCATACATACATCAGGCCATCGTTTCCAAGTGCCTGTCCAGCCTCCACTGACCTGAGGTTGCAAATTTTATCCTCTCTTTTCTTTTCTTTTACCATCTTGTTTCCCTGAAGGGACATTGGGAACATTGTGTTACCAGCCTGAATCCTGACTGGATGAGATCAGTCTGGAGAGGATTAAAACTGTAGCCCAAGTATCATGTAAAGAAAAATCTGGTGGAAGCAGGTGATTTTGTAAAAAGCTAATTCTTACAGAGGATGTTCTTTGGGAATCCATCACTGAAGTCATGCAGTTTGGCCTGTTTGCCCCTCCTCACACTCCTGTGATGCACAGCAAATTTCAAGCATATGGATTCTAATAATGTACAATAGTGCATCTTAAACAAAACACACGCCCTGGTTCCCAGTAATTAAATGGAATGACAGCACTTGTTTGGCCAGTAGCTTAGGATGTGGCCATAAAGCTGCTTCATTTGTACAGAGAACTGTCAAATCATCAGGTTTTGGGACTCCCTAGTTCTGCTGCCTGATACTATTCTGCCAGGAATGTGGTCTTCAAAGATAAGATTGGAGTGTCTAAATTCTTCAAACCTTGAGGTAAAGAGTCCATTACTTTGGTGAGTAATAAATCTAAGTAGGTGGTGGGTTCACACACAGGTGGCAATGTGTGAGTAATTTCTTTCATTTGACTGTAAGATGCATGAACAAAGAAGATCTTTGGATAAAGATGTAAACTGATGTGGATGCCAGATGAACTTTGACTGAACTCAAGGCCGAACCACATTTTAAAAAATAAATAAATTACCCAGGATAAGGAGAGACAACAGCAGATGCTGGAACCATCTGTTCCTGGACAGCCCTAATAGAAAACTCCTTCTAGTCTATTGCATGTTTCTTTCTCCATTAGATAGTAGTGTCCTTCTTATGAATGTGGCCTGCCTGTGGTAGGATATGAACAATAACAGCCTTGATTTCCAGGTGAGTTGTCCTCAATCTGAGAACTTCCATATGCAGCCTGGCTTCTGCAGCATTTGAAATTCTGCGTATAATCAAGTGATTGAGTTACGCACTCCATCCTAACCTTAAGGCATGTATTACAATCACTATCAAATGAACTTTAAGGATGAGCTGTACCGCTCCATGTAATTTGTTACAGATGTGAGGGAATCCCTAATTTCCCAAGGAATGGTCACTGCAGACTAGATGTTGTCTGAATGAGGTAAACAGACTGCTCTTAACCCTTACGGCTGAAATTCAGTTTTAATTTGGGCAAAAACACATTTTAAAGTCATCATTATGCCAGCTTTTTAATTTCTCCTACTCCCCATATAATTTTTTTTTATAATAGAACCTAAATTATAAAACAGAATAACAGCATTGGATGATATGAAATTACAGACTGCTTCCTATGTTTGGGAGAAGATCAGTAGGTATAGGTCACCACCACTCAGATATAATATTGGTATTCATGAGGGATCGATTTTTTAAGACACATCCAGTGGAATAATGATACTTAATGGTTTTTAATATGGAAATACATTGTTTGCAGGAAAATGTCTATGTCATGGACTAGTTGTTGAATCTTGCTGGCAAATCAGTCAAGTATCAGTGGGAGTTAGATGAGTTTCTACTGCCACTCGAAATTATTTGGAAACTCAGGGGTCAGCTGGATGTTCACAAGGGAATTATTCATTCCAGCAGTCATTTTTTTTTCTAATATAGAGTCTGAGATGTACTTCTGTAGAACTGTTTACGATAAACTTATCTGAATATATGTAAGGAAGGAAGGCTCTGAGGACATTCAAATCCTGTGCCTCTGGCAGCTTGAAGGAGCAGAGGGGCTGTGTGGGTTGTTCTCTCTGGACCTGTGTTTTTTTTAGTAGAACCTCACACCAAACATTCAGTTCTTCTGGGAGGCTTGTATATCACTCCACCAAGCGTGGCTTTCCAAAGGGTTTGAACTTTAACACCAGGGCACTTGCATGTCTCAGGAGGAGGTAATCTGTATAGCCAAAACTTTGGGAAACACTTCTAAGTGACAGCTGCATGTTCCCTGAGAGTGCTGTTGTACCAAGAAATCAGTGAACTAGTCTGTAAGTCTGCACTATCAAATTGTTTTGACAGAGCTTAGTGGGCAGGTAATAATTCTAAATTTTCCAGTATTTTTGGATACGAGACAGAGTTTTAAAGTTTTAATATTGGTTTGAACAAGATGTTAAAAATTTAATTTCAAGCAGATAACATAGTATTTATGAGATATTTATCTTTCTTCCTTCCTACAGGGAGGGAGTCAGGTAGGACATAAATAGGACACCTTTAGAAAAATAACGTGATTGGGATACAGTCCTGTGCTTCCTTCTTACTGATCCTTAATTTAGTGATTTCTGGAATAGGATTCCACACTGTATCTTGAGATTCACCCATAGCATGAGAGAATTCTGAAAAGGTGTAATGCTTAAATGGGTTAATTATAATTTTTCTTTTTTACATCCTTTCTCAATGCAGGCATCAGTTCACTCCTTGATGGGTAGAACTGGTAGGTAAATATCTTTTATGTGAAGAATGTTAAGGTTTATGAATAATAATAAAATGAGACTATAACTGAAAAAATACTGGAAGGAAAGAAAAAAAAGGAAAAGAACAACAATTAGTGATAAAATAGAGAAGGAAAAGTGAATAATGAAATCAAGGTTTCTTCACATATGCTTTATCCTCTCCATTGTGGCTTGATCCAGAGCCCCATTCAACAGGTTACCCTGAATTTCATATCATAGAATCATGGAATAGTTTGGGTTGGGAGGGTCCTTGAAGATCATCCAGTTCTAACCCCCTGCCATGAGAAGGAATACCTTTCACCAGACCAAGTTGCTCAGAGCCCCATTCAGCCTGACTGTGAACACTTCCAGGGATGGGGCATCCACAGCTTCTCCAGGCAACCTGTGCCAGTGCCTCACCACCCTCACAGTCAAGAATTTCTTCCTAATATCCAACCTCAACCTGTCCTCTGTCGCTTTAAAGTTATTACCCTTTGTTCTCTCCTCATTCTCCCCTCACTGTGGAGATCCTTCTCTTCTGGACCTGAACTTCAGCTGATACTTTATTTCTTGTGAGTGCAGAGATGTTAACTAGCTAGCTATACGGTATGTGTGTACTTACATACTTACATTTATTTTTATACTCATTAATGTTACATTAATATGGAATATTTTCAGTCATACATTGATAGGACAGTAGAATTGTTTCTTTAAATCTTTCTTACAGAAGGATGCCCATTTCAGTGCCCTTACTTGTACCATCCTCACAATCTTTACATACTTGTTTGAGGAGCCTTGTGAAAATGCAAAGCACTTCTTAAGTGTTAAGTACTGTTTGTAATAGGAAATTTTTCTTCCACTCCCAAACCTATGCTCTTCCCAGAAAATTATTTAGCCAGGCTGTGCTGTAACTTTCTGTAGTGTTTAAATGAGAATTATGTTTCATTGCTTCATTTGGCATGTAAGATGCAGTCTTTGTGTATGGCAACCCACAAAATAGAATGGAACACTACAGTTTTTGTTATTAAATTACTACATGTAATAAACATGCATTTTTTCATTTGTGTCAAGGGCTCTGAAAAGCTGTTTTGACATAAAGCAACAACATTTGAGAGATTTTGTGCTTAGTCATACAGGTTTGATGCTTTGTGAATCACAATTTATAATCATTGTGGAATATGTATTACTGTTCTGATAGAAAAGAACTGAGGATCTGTTGTATCAATATGTATTAGATGAGTACATGAGTACTCAAATATTCCTGTTCAAATGAATGATGAAGATTCCTTCTTTTTCATAGTTGCAGTTTTACATTTTCAAAATAAAATGTAAAATACTGTGGAGATGCAATTTCTTGAATTTGCTTTGTTTGTGGAACAAAGCAGCTTTCCAAAGAGCTGTATTGGTTGCTGCTCTGATTTCTTTGCATATCTGTAGAAAGGAGACAATTGGAAATGATGAAATCACTGCTTTACAGGTAGCCAACACCCTTGGCTGTGTGGATTTTGGCTGAGATGGTGAGGAGTGCTGCAACCCAAGTGTGATTCCACTGCCAACTCCATCAATGCTTCATACTGAGAATGGGTAATTAGTTTTCATTAAACACTTTAGCTGACACTGAAAAATATGAGTATTGCTGCAGAGCACTGTTTGCAGGACCTATTGACATTTTTGGTGCAATGTGCATCAAAATTAATTTTATTTTCACATGGTGTCATGGGTAAAACAATGTCTGAATCACCTGCTTTTGGAAATTAACTCACTACAGTCATGGTACTGGAATAAGATATGATGAAAGAGAAAGCTGAGTACAATTATTTTTAAAATCTTCATTATGTAAATTAGTTCACTATAACTATAGTCTTTTGTTTTAAGCATGTTGGAAGCTAATTTTCCATTTGTATCTAAAATGTATTTGTATGTTGCTGCACAGAGTGGCAATCAGCATTTGATTTTGTCACTTAATTGATATTACAGTAGTCTATAAAGTAACATTAGAGTAAATATTAAGTAAACTAAGGAAATATGGAGATAGTAGAAAGAACATTTATCAGGGTACTGTTGTATATGGAGAAAATGCATGTTTCCTTCTATTATTAAATTAGATATCTCTGAGCAGTAATTGAGACTTGTTGAACTCTGGTGTGAACTCTGAGCTATAGATAATATTCTAAATGATGATTTCCTGGTTTTGTCTTATGAATAGTTCTGAGCAAATTAGTAAAGATTTAATTTTTTTTTTTTTTTTTTTTTTAAAGAAAATGTTAAATTAATAGGTTGATTCATTTACCTATTAGTTGTTCGGGTCTTAATGTAAATTTTTACTTTGTGAACAGCAGACATAAGCCATTACTCTCTATGAGATTGAAAATTCCTAAATTACTGAAAATTTGCAAAATTCTTAGCTTTTGATGTGTCTGTACTCCAAGAATTAAAGAAGAAGAAGCTTCATTAAAACCTGTAGCAGAGTCAGAATTTTGTCCTTGGTGTCTGAGGCACGGAAATTCTGTGCTGCAACTTCCTATGATCCTTTTATGGCCACATTCAAGTCCCATTTGTAAAAGAGAAGAGGAGGCACATCAGCTGTTTAAAATGGTTATGTCTCTGTTGATTTCAGTTTGAATAATTTCTAGCTACAAATTTGCCCAGGGTCTTTCTGTAAAGACCCTTCTGTGTTATTTTCTTTGGGAGGCAAAAAAAACATACCCAGAAAACAGCAACAAAATGCTTCGTCCTCCATCTTGTGCATTATCACTTTAGAATATTAAAGTGTAGTGGTACTTTGGTAGCAAAAGAAAGGAAGGTGGCCTTCCAGCTAAAGCAGGATCAAATTTCATTCCACCTTCTTATATGGTCCTATGATGTCCTCTCTGTTAGCCAGCCTCTGTTGTATTGAATTTGTCTTCTACCTATTACTTTAAATTCCAAATATAGAAACACTGTTGGTGCTCATAAGGCCGAGTGAACCAGTAAAAGATTACACTTGTAGCCATGGGGCTTAAAAATAATAATAATGAAAAATAAACCTTGTGCTGTTTCACTGGTCAACTAAAGACATTTGGTAGACAAGCATGACCACTGTGAGGTCCTTCCTTTGATGACACTTCAGACACAGCTGCATTGAAAAGTGCTGACAGAGATGGTGTGCAAATACCTGAGATTCTGACTCTGTTGCTGGCCATAACTGTAGGGAGAGTGCACCAAATCCAAGGAACTCTGAAGTGATTCTTCTTCAGATTGCTGTCCTGGATACTCTGTATTTCCTATGTCCTGCAGGAAAGGAGTGTCTCTTTTTTGTTGTTCTGTTGTTTGTTTCCCTCCCCAGCTCCCCACCTACCCCACAGAACCAAATGGAATTCACCTTGCTGAAGAGCAAGACTTTTCAAGGCTCCTGGCCTGCTGCACAAACACAGGCTGCTTGTGTTGTTTTGGCAAACAGTTCAAGTATCCCAGCAAGTCCTACTTAATAAGCTATCTGATAAGGCTTGATTGTGCTTCACTCTGTTTAAATTTCTTGGGGAACTGTTTAGATGATGAAAGTGCTCCAGTGCCTGCATTTGTGTAAAACTCCAAAATTATAAAACACAGCCTTTAGTGTCTCAAGGTCTCAGATGATTGAAATACCAAAAGGTACTTCAAAGCCTATTGAAGTATTTTACTCAGTATCTCAATATTGACATAGATATACATTGTGTAAATAATATCTTTTTATGCTTTGCTTTCTGTGTTTTGTTTCGTTGGTGTGACTGTTAAAATAGAATAGTCAGAAAGCAATTTCACAGCTCCTTGCAGTATCAGAACCTACAGAAGGAAAAGGTCATGTGTAGATCATCTAGTTTTTATCTTGTCAACAAAGGATTGTGCTTTGTATTTTTGAGAGATTCTTCTGATTTGTTGAGCTTTAAACAGTATTATCAAATTGTAGGTGGTGCTATTTCTCTTTGGCATAATATTTCCCTTAAGTAATGTCTTTTTAAAATGATGTGTCCTCACAGACCAACAGTGTCTTAACATTCATCTGGAAAAAATTCTGCATTGAATCTCAACTGATCCTGGGTAAGTAGTGAAGTATTCTTGTTGTTATTATACAGTGATTCTCCTATCTAATTGCTCATCCTTACAAATTATAGCATACAAGCTTCCATTATGTACTTGGCCTGAGCCTTAATTTTTCAGAGCTATTACATAAAGGAAAAAATTTTCAAGAAACAGACTATGCTTTGACAAATAAGGAATTCCAAAGGAGGTTACAGGAAACTTGCTGAAGTTAACATTTCAGACCTTCAACATGCCATACTTCTGCACACATTCCTTTACCTCACATTGAAGATATCCAGGTGTGGTTCTAGTGATAACATTGCTGTAAGCTGTGTTTGTTTAGCTTTTTTTGTTTAAATATGGCTCTTCCTTTCCCTTCTGCCCTGGCATTATTTTCACTATTCACAGTGGTTTTCACTTAAATTCATAATTTTGGTAATTTCAACTGGACAATTCTGTTTCATTTACTTATGGCACTTCATGTGAAACAGTTCTGCCTTAATTTCCTGTTTATTTTTAGTTGCGAATTTTCAGACTTTTTCCATCCCCTTGGGTTTTTCAAATCCTGTTTGGTACAAACCAGGGTGGTCCAACTGGCAGCCCAAGGAACAGTTCCATCTGGCCTGTTGCATTTGCCAAGGAGGAGCTAGGAAATGCCTGTAAGGCCATGCACTGCCCTCACAAGCACGTTATCTGTTGCTCAAATATGTACCCGTGCTTCAAACCCAACTGTTGTGCCATGTCCACTCAGAAAAGGAGATTAGCACTAGACATTCCTTTACCCAGCACAGCTACTTGTCTAAAGGGCTAGTTGTCCTTTCAACAATCTTCAAAGAGGATGCTACAAGTGGGATCTGCCACCTGTCCCTAAAAGAACTAGGCCACTGTCATTTTTCCTGGTTAGATTGATAAATTAATAGACAAACTGACAGGAAAACTGTGCTTAAACATCAGGACAGTAGGAGCTAGTTAGAATTTTAATATCAATTTCAACAAAGCTGATGTTACCAATTCATGGCATTATTTCAGGCTTTGCATTTGCCAAGTGCCCTCTGTCAAATCACTCTGTCTTTTTTCCTTGGGCAAGATGAGCATGATGGTAATAACCAAAGACTGCATTGAAAGCACCCTAAGAAACAAGCATATTTTGTCAGGTTGATAATATAATTTCAAAGGGTTTCATTTGGTTACTTTGCAGGTTTCTTTTTGTTGAAGAATCCTGTGCCTTCAGATGCAGATGGGTGCCTCACTTGAAATCAGTGCATCTGCCAACATGCAATTTCTCATAAGAAATTATCTCAAAAGCTGAAGTGATCCCATGTACTCCATTATGTTGTACAGTAATTGCCTTTTTGTAGCAAAATGAGCCCAACTAAGCATGAGGTCTAACCAGTGCCTCATAAAACAATTATATCACACCTTTTGATGTGTATTCCATTTCCATTAAAAATATTTATAATGTTGAGCAAGAATGGGGCAGACTACAGCTTGGCAAAAGGCTGAAATAAGCAATCAGAAGCAATATACCCCAATGTAAAATGTACATTTACTGGTACCATGTATCATTGTGTGATGACAGCAGGGCTCTGTGATTTTATTATCCTTACTCAATATACTGTAGCACATAGAGTTATCAAGAGCACATAGGAAAAAAATCCTTCCTAATATTCAGTCTTAGTTTTATACTTATTTCTTTTAGCATCCTGCTTTCCTTTTCAGTTGTAGAGAAGCACCAGATTAATGTTCATTACTTACCTCTTTACCTCTTTCCAATTTAGAGTGTACAGCAGCACAACTGCTCTAGTCACTCTGTGCTCATTTATTTTAAAATATTTATTCTGTTTATTGTCCTACTCTGGTCTGTAGTGTTCCCCATCATACCAGGCATCTCCAATTTTGGTTAAAAAAACCCCTTATTTCTGATACAGATCATCTCCCCAGGGCTCCTTTTTTTTTTTTAATTGGTTTTGATTAATCTCTTTTGTTTTCTGTCTCCTCTTTGCCTGTTCTTTCTTACTGTCTAATCTTTATGCTATCTATGGCTATGGTGCTTTCCCCAAATCTTTCTTTCCTTTGCTTTTTCTTCTCCGTTCATGCTCAGTTCTCTTTTTTCACACTGATTCTCCCTGTCTTCCTTTGGTGTTCACCCCCTCCTCAATTTTCTTCCCATATTCTTCAGTCTGATGGTTCCCTTCTGTTTGTTCTCTGTTCTCTTTACTGCATTTCTTACACTTCTCTTGGTTTTCCTTTGCCTTCCCTAATGTTTTCTTATATGGGAGATGGAAAGTGGAAGGGAAGACAACAGCTGAAGTAACTTAGACATATGCCAACTTGTAGAGGAAAGTTTTGTTTAGGAATAAATAACTGCATTGAAGCATCTAACAGGAACAGCAACAAACCCACTGATTTCTTCTGGGTAACTATTCATTAGTGAAACTGAATTTTGCTTTATGATTACAGTCAGCCTTATTGTAGGAGGACTACATGATGGCATACTTAAAAAGAGATAAATTTTCAGTGAGGCAAAACACAGTTATAGTTATTAACTACATTTAGTGAATAGTTGCAGGGTTCATGTCTTTAGAAGTGTTCATAGAGAAAAAAAATGGAGGATAAGGCACTGGAGGATAAAAGAGGCTGGTGAAAGAAATACATAAATCAGATGAGGAAACTACACATGATGAATGAAAAGATGGTGAATCAGAGGCAATAAAGAATTGCAACAAATCTTTGGAGCTGGTTGAAAACCAGAAAAAATAGCCAGAACTGAGAACAAGCAGTGATAATTCTGTTCACGTGATGGAAAAAACAGAAGCAGTGGAAATGGCAGCAGAACCAGTTTACTGGGTACCAGACACACACTATCAATTAAAGCAATTTCAAGAGGGTGCAAAACTTTATGGATAAGACAATGAATTCTAGGAAGCCAATGAGTTTGAAAAGGGGTATATTTCATACTGGTAAATTCTTCCTTGTTTGGCTTGCAGAAAGTATTCAGCTAGAGGAATTTAGGTCATAGTTACCCGCAGAACAGTGGTTTGTCAAAAATTTTGCATCTTACTGTGATACAAAGGTTGGGTCTAGATTTTTCTGTTTGTAGTCATGTTTTGTAGGAGAAATTTATTCTCAGAGTTGTTACCCTGATTTAATGAAATCACGACCGCAGGCAGAATATAGTCAGTCACTGGCATTGCTGGAGTAACAGTCCTATAAGAGAATCACGAGCTTTTCAATTGCAATATGTACAAGGACTCAAAATATTCAATTTCCAAAATAAAAGATTATTTTAGTAGCTTTGTCAGCAATTCCAAAACCCTCACCTCAATGAGGTCACCCCTCATTGGCTCTCAAAGATTATGATTGGATAGTGTGTACTGTAACAGTTTGCTGCTTGCTGAAAACCAATGAATGCTCTGTAGTATCTCGTATTATTCACAGTGAACAATCAGATAGCATAGCCTTTGTTGCTGGAACATTTTTTGGCTTGAGAGCCACATTTCCTGGATCACATTAAAACATGATATCACACATCTGAGTACCATGAGTTCTGTTAAATTAAAATGACAGAGGCCTATACTTAATTAAAGCACCAACAAGGTGTGCAACATTTTACAGAAGTTAGATTAGGGGTGGCCAGCATGGCTTCATCAAGCACAATATTCACCAAGGGCCAATTGTGCACGACTGATCCTGCAGCCTTCAAGGGTGGATTAACTGCATCAGTGAACAAGGGAAGAGCTATTGATGTCATCCCTCTGGACTTCTGCTACATTCTTGCCTCTAAATTGTGAAAGACATTAATTTGATGGAAGGACTATTAGGCAGATCAGAGTCAGTCAATGGCTCAGTGTCCAAATGGAAACCAGCAATGAGTGGTGTCCCTCAAGGGTCTCTACTGGCACCAATACTGTTTAGTATCTTCAGTGTGTTCATGGTATTTCCATACAAAAAACAAAGAACAAGAAATGTTTTATCTGCTAGTTGTTTTCAACTGTTGTCTGAATTAAGAGAAAATAAAATAGGTGAAAATGTTTTCTTTATTCAAAACCAAAGGAAGATTTTCTCTGGGACTAGATTGCATGTTACATGTTCATTACAGGAGTGTTGTTCTGACATGTGAATTATTCATTTTTATAGCATTTTAGAGACAGTAAGGGAGAAAGAACAAGCAACACTGTACTTCATATAGCTGTGAGCACTCAATCTCCAGTCTTACCAATTGTGGTAGGCATCAATTGTCTCAGTATCAGAGTCAACCATGTATGCGTATCCCTTATTATTATAATGCATAATACCTAAACAATTTGCATGACAGTTGAATCTGTTCAAGTCAACAGCCACTTAATAGAAAAGAAAAAAGCTTTCCTCAGCTTCTAAGCTGTGAAGTGTCTGGGGCAAGTAGGACTGAGAGTGGTTATAACAGCCCTTTGATTTCCATGTTATTCTGTCCTCTTACTTGCTGTGAATTAACTTTGCCTTGAGGGCATATAGGGAATGAAATTTTCTCCAGCTTACTGTTGTAATCTTTTTTTGCAGATAAAAAAGTCAGAGAAAATGAGCACAATGTAGACTAGTCCTTTTTTGTTTCAGTTATTGATTCTATTACACAGTCATAGTTGTAGGAAAGAAATGAAGGGGATTCTCTCCCCCAAGTGAAGCAGATGTCTTACTGAGCCAAGTTGGAGATTTTGTTCTTTGTGAGGAAGTGAAGGGAATGCCTATTTATGGTATTTTGCAGCTACAATGAAGGAAACGTTCTCTTCAGATTATGTTGAGTGGCTCCATAGAGTACAACGTTTGTGGTCCCTCTGTTGAGCCAAGAGCCTTGTAAGCTTTTGTGCAGACTGGACCTTAAGAATCTGATCCTCAGACATGAGGACAGTCCTTCATGGGTTTAATATTCTGGGAATTCAGGACTCTTTGCAATATTTTCTCCTGTCACATAGGTTACTAAATCACTTGCTGGTTGTGCTTTTCAAGTTAAGTTCTGTGAGGAAATGAAATGTAATTGCAGCTGTCCAAAAGAGATGGAGTTGAAATCCACTATGTATCTCCAAAGTTATTCAAGGTGGAAGTAAAACATGTTTTAGTTTTATGTTCTGGTGCAGCAGATTTTAATGGAGGGTAAAGACTTAGGGATTCATCTGTTTCCCAACTGAATGTGCAGAAAAGCAGATACTCTTCTCCTGGCTACTTCTGAACTGACAAGAAAGCTGGGGGTATTTCAGTCCTTTTGGGTTCCTGTAGCCCTACATCCTAGTTCCTAGCATGCACCTGTTGTTTACAGGAATAGCAAATTCTGGGCAATAACTTTATTTTAATTAGTTCAGGAATCATTTATCTTCCTAGCCCTATTGGGCAGTAGGGTGTTTTGTCCCAGAGGGCACAGTGTCTGAAGTTCAGGCAAGCCTGTCTATCCGTATATGGAACTGTGTTACTCCAGTTAAATATACCTCAGTTGAGCTGACAACACAGCATAGCTTTGTGGTTGCATAATCAATGTTTTCCCCTTTTGCTTTGTTTGTGACCTCTAGCCAAACCCTGCTTTCAGTAACTAATTTCCATGTGGGTTTTTTCTATGCAATTGCTGCTATATTAAATGAGTTCCCTGCAAGCAAGAAATAATTCATTTTGTGAAATGAGCTCCTTTCTATGCTCTCACAGAAACAGCTGGATACTTGAAAGACTGAGAGCAAATCCTGTTTTGTCAGGAATGCCTATTCCTCAGAATGCAGGAGACTTTAGGCCTGATTGCTCATATGGTTTTGAGGTGCTTATAGAGCTTGAAGTGTGAAAAGCAGAGATTTTCTTGACTTATGTCACTGTTGTAAGAATTCAGGTCTTCTGGCAGACTTCAGAGGCAGAACAGTTCCAACAGAGCAGTCTTCCATTGCATGAGTGAGACCTTGCTTTCTCTCCCCTCACCTTTCTCCTGGCATAGGCTGCTCCCTCACAGGCTGAGTTCCCTCCCTCAGGATCTCCTCTTACTCAGCTCAACAGGGACTTTTAAATTCACATTCAGAAGAGAAGACCAATCTTTGATTTTTGCTTCATTTCAGGGTGCTGTCTGCCTTTTGGAGGAAATGAGGCAGAAGTCTCATGACAATGTCCTTATTCAAAACCTAGGCCTTAATTGTTCCCTAAACACTATACTTCTTGACTATTGAATGAAGCAGGGATTCCAAATATATTCATGTCAAATATTAAAAAGAAGAAGTAGGTTCTTTATGCACACAGGAAGCAATTAAAGATTGTACAGGTGAATTCAATGCTGACCTGTTTTAAACTTTGAATGAGACTTTGCAGCATGTGTCATATTTTATCTAGATTTTAATGTACTGTCCTATCTGACAAGGTAGAATGCAGTAAAGGAAATTACGACCTTCCTGAAAAATAGAATTGTTCTCTGGTGGAGGTACACAGGCTTCTATCTTGATATTAAATAGGGATTTTACTGACCTGTGGCAGAGGCTTTTGCGTGTCTTCAAAAAGAAATACTTGGCAACAGCCATAAGCTGTCATCTCCTTTGTGGGTTGACCACAGTGTGGAGAAGACTCATGCAGTTCAGCAGTGACTTTCCCAACAGGATACCTACAGCAGAGGAATCTTACAAATTGAGAACTGTGTGTTCTGTTCCAGGTTCTTGTGGGAAGTAGTTGTACTTAGTAGTACTAAGTTGGAATTAGTAGTACTAATTAATATTTTTAACACTTTTCCCAGCAGTTTGCCTCTTCTGGTTTTCTCCTGTCAAGTCTCCCCCTACCCTTTTCACTCACTTGTTTTTTATGAGTGCTGTGTCTTCCAACCCAAGTAATTCTTTTTCTGAGCTGTGTGTATAACAAGAAGAACATTGAGAACACAGGAAGACTGTTTGCCTCTTTTCTGTTCCAGTGCCCAGTGCCATAATTGTTTCTGGCAGCCATGAGGAGCTGTTGCAAGGAAAAGTTCTCTTCAGTCTGGAAGACAAAATGTGAAAACAGGCTCTGTAAAGAATGTTGCTTGATACCCTCTAGCAAGCTTTCATCGAGCACGTGCAAACTCCTGATTTTTCTCAGAAGTTTAGAGCATGTCTGCACAGGGTGAGACTGCATAGTGACAGTGAAAAGGATCCTGCCAAATTTTAAGTCCTTTCTTCAAAGAAGGAAGATTGAAGACCCTCTCAGTGAAACAGCTGTAAGAACTTCTTAACACAGCCAGAAGCGTATAATGAAGCTACTTTATTGGTTCTTTTAAAGAAACGGGGTTAAATCCATTAAATTGAAGTGTAAACCACACGCAGATTTAGAAGACTCCCAGAGGCAGCATTATTTGCCTAACATCACAGAAAGTTCCAGATTCACCTGTAGAACATATAGGACTTCCTAGATAAAAACCTAAGCTTTTTAGGGGAACCAGAGTTGTCATTGGGACTTTTTAACACATGTGTCTGACAGCCTGCATGAAATAAAGGTTGTCAGACAAGCTAAAGCATAGCTGACACTTCGTCTCATTTTAGGAAAGAAATCAAAAAGGAATTTTTTGGACTTACCCTGCTGTTCAATAAATATAACTGTAAATGAATTCTCGCATAGAACTTTGCATTCCTTCAAACCTCTTTAGTAATTCATAGTGGGTCAGCTTCAGTATCTGCAGAGAATGTGTTAGATCTTGAGTATAAAGCCCCTCTTTCCTCAAGGAGTCAGGTTGCTCTTAAGTGATTTGTTAATCCCTTCCATGGCTGGTGACTGCTCTGAAAGCTACCTTTGATAGCCAGGTTTATTGAGGAATGGTACAGGAAAATTCCAGAGGGAACAGAAGAGCAAGCTCCTGCCTATCTGATTAATGGCTAAGGAGAATAAAAGGACAAATTAACAACCTAACATCTTCTGCTGGCCATTCTGAAACCACACTGTCATTCAAGAAGAGACTACAAAGAAGACCCCTGCCTAAGGCAGGCTGAATTGGCAAGACCACTACCTCATCTTCTGTTTCTTCTGGGAGCAGTGCTGCACAACAGTAGCCCTAAAATGTATGAAGGATGAGAAATGAAAACCATTGATCTTTGCCACATCATGACCCAGGTTTTTCCTCACACCCATGCAAATTGTATCCAAATGTTTATTGTAAGCTCCTTTGTCTCAGACTATTCCTTTTCCCTATAGTGTTCTTTGCTCTCTGGACTCCAGGTTCCGTCGGCTCAGTGTGCAAATGTTTCAGGAAGTAATTAGAAAGCAATGTGCTCACTACTACCATGTAAATTAGATCACAGCTTACTCTCCAGATAATTCATACAATCAGGCACCTCCCTTTCTCAGGTCCTAAAGGAAAGGTATCATTTTAAGTTGTCTGTCATTAGTAAGTTTATTTAGTTTCTGCTTGATTTTTATATGTTTTTAGTGAATTAAACACTCTTAATTTGAAGAGAGATTTTAGCTGTGTGGAATTAAAGCCAGATTCTGGTGATTAGCACAGCAGCAATCTGTGAATTACTGATGTATAGGTTTAATATCTCCCTTGAGAGCAGGAAAGTTCTTCAAATGTTGAAACTTGTTTAAATAATTTAAATTCATATGAGTGGTGAAAATTCTTTGGCTAATAATATTAGCCTGATGTCTTCACTTCCAATTTAATCTAGAATATTTTTAATAGTTGTTAATAGTATGTTGATTTATTTTAATATCTTATTCAACAGAATGATTTTCATCCTTATACCTTAGAACTGACTAGATTAATACTCTCAGCTTGATGTAAACAAATATGTATTTTCATCAAGCAAGTTATTATGTTCCTTCACATACCTGGTTTTGCTTGTTACACTAAGAAGTAGCAAAATGTCTGGCTATTTTTGTTCTCTGTTTCTAAAAAAGCTGTTAAGGAGGGGTAACTTTTTTTTTTCCCTGAAAATGCTACTTCATGATCACTTTTACTAGGAATTAAGAAGAAAGAAAAACATAAATGAAAAATATGAAAAATAAAGGGAGCACTGGGACTGGGTTGCAGAAAGCTGACTTTCAAGTTCCTGCTCTGACATTAAAATAAGGATACTGACAACTGATGCCTTTTGGCTATTCTGGACTCTGTCTTCCCTGGTTTTATATGGGGGAACTTTGAAACTTCTGGGGTTAACTCTGATGTGGGGAAGAAATATTTTTGAGATAGCAGAGTTTCAGAGGAAAGGAACTATTAACCACTCTGATACAATGTAAGGAAATAACATGAAGCAAAACAATTGTCAGAAGCAATCATTCAAATTAAGGTTCAGGTTTGAAACTTCAAGTTCTTACCCACAAAACAGGTTATTGATAGGATGGTCCTTTTCATTCCTTTAAAGAAATGGAGCTATTTAGTTTAATGGCAATGGAGTCCTTAGGAATAAGAAATGGAATTTAATATGAAAACTGTTAGGTAGTGCGGCCAGTGCATTAGGCTTTCATATCTTTTTTTTTCCCTTAGACCTATCTTTCTTTCTTTTTTTCTGTGTAATTTGAAGACCTGATATCTCTGAACCTGAATATATGTTGAACATGTCTGTCTGTCTCTCTGCAGAGAGAAATAAGCAGCACTGCTCTCATAGCCTTTTGATTCTGGTAGTTTATATTAATGTCAAGGCCTGCAGTAACTTCTACAGGGGCTCTTATTCTCCTGCCATTTTCTTACACAGCCAAACCCACCTTTTCCTTTCTTTTCAAAATGTTCACCTTTCTTATAGACTCAATCACATTTAATATAAATATAATAAAACATTTGAATTGTATTTTATTCCTTGAAATTTTGTGTTTCCTTCTATTTTAGTGTCCAAAGGAAAAGTATTGTGATACCTGCTCCAGTTTTAATGAAATAACCCAACAATGCACTGGTGTTAGGTATAGTAAGGGAAAAGTAATACTTAGTGTGTTTATAAACCTTAATTGTGTATGTGATCAGGATTACGTGCTAGGGTGATACCAGGATTTCATACTAGCTGTGTCCAAAGGAGAAATAAATAAGCTTTTCAAGTTTATACTAGCAGCAACATGACAAGTACTGCCAAGTCAAGAAGTCTTGTTAAATTGAGGCAGGACCAGAGATGTATAAATGAAACCTGCATATCTAGCACAATGTTAAAGTACCCAAATACCTGTATAAATAAGCAAGTTTAACCACTGGCAGGAATCTTGCTGGGGAAACATGCGTGTTTTTCAGACTAAAGCTGATATGTTTGGACGTGGCCATGCAGCAGAGTGTCTTCTTGTAGGTGGCTTAAAGTGAGCTTGGACATCTCTGAACTTCAGTCTTTTGTATATGTAATGTACATAGAATTATGTACATTAATGTACATAGAACATCCCTTTCTGTAATGTAAATTAGCAGTGACATACAACCCTTAAATGTTATGCTATTGCTTTGTAAAAAATGATGCATTAGAAGATTATGTTCAGAAAAGGTATGGTAAATAAGAACTACTAAAACAAAGTACAATTTATTGTGTATTTTGATCAGCAATTGGAACACTTTAGAAAGAAGACTTAATGAGATGCAGAAACTGTTGGATGAAACTATTCTCATGAGCTCCTGAAAAGGCATAGCTATCAAAAAGATTCTAGTTTTCAGGATTCTATACCTTTTCAGTTACCAGAGAGAGGCAAAATCAAATTCAACTGCTGAGAGTGATGGTTTTTGACATTCAAAAGTTTTGAAGCTTCTGCCCTGTAAGACAATATTTTTCTGACCATTTTGTGTTGCTAAAAATATTTTATAGTGCGGTCACTCATTGCTAACTCCTTTGAGAACCATGTTTTTCTGTCTTATAATGCCGTACATGATTTATGTCACAGTCTTTAGTTAGTTACTTAAGACTGCTTAGTTCCAAAATGTCTTTTAATAAATATGACAGAGACTATCACCTTCTGACAGGCAGCATGTGTCATTGAAATAGAAGCACTCATACAATAGCTTTAAAAGAGGTGTGCCACAGCTGAACAAGCAGCTTTTATGTTCTTTTTTTGTTGGGCCCGCTCTGGGAGTAAGGGGTAAGTTTAGTTTATTGCCTTAGTTTAGCTTTCAGTTTAGTGCTAAACTACATTTTTCTGGCAGCAAGCTTGAATAGGATCTTAGTAAGATAATCTTCCCAAAAACACAGTAGAACAAATGCATTCAGACATGGCCATACAAAATATGTAATAGGCATCAAATGCTTTGTACACTCTCTTTGTTTTAATGTTTGAGTGTGCAGGTACCTGTACCTATATGATTGTATGTATAAAACTTGATTTATGTGTGGGGTATACTCCTGTTTATGAAAAGAACCAATAATTTACTGGTGGATTAATATGTGTCAGAAATAACTACACTGAAATCGAAGTAGTGTGAGAAGTGAATCATACCTTCTCTAGATCAAGAGCATTGACCAAACTTGATTTTATTGTGAAATATATTGTACACAGGCACATACGCACACAACCTGTATTAAAACAACAGTGTTAGAGCTCTCAAGTCCAGAAGTCAAATCTTAGGACATGTATTAGCGTGACCCATGAATCTTGATTTGAGCTTTTGTGTATGCACCATGTTTAATTACATGACCTCCAACTTTTTGTTCAACAGTGCTTGTAGCAGACAAACGCATCCTAAGGTATGACTTTGCTGGCGTGGGCAGGCTCATAAGATTGCATATTACTGGAGTTCCAGAGTTCCACCTGTCACAAAATCGAGTTTTCAGCTGTGTTCTTCTTTAGATATAGTAACCTTGAACTGAACTCCTGCTTTGTGCACACATATTCCCGCACTGTTTGAAACTGGATTGTATCTAGGTCCAGTCATTGGAACAAATAAGTCAGGCTCTTTTTCTTTTTGTTGTTTTGTACCCCCATGGAGACACAGAGGAGGAGTTGCCTTGGAGGTAGGCTGGGAAAAGGCAAACATATATAAATAAATGGAAGGAATTGGGACAAGAACAAGTGAGGGGTGGACAGTGGGCATAACAGAGCTTCAGTATGGGATGAGGAATGAGAAAACGCCTGGGATGTTTAGATGGAGTAAACTTGGTCCCTCATGTGTTTACATTTAATTATGAGGCTACACTATTTTTCCACAGAATTCCTACCTCATGCAGGATGCACTTAATGAGCAGCTATTAAATACATTGCTTTGCCCTTATCATACGTGGCTTCAAGCCCTACTTGTTACAGACATTCCAAATACTTGTTCAAAGGTAGAATTATTCATTTTTTTCTGAGATTTTATAGGGCCTCTGCCACTCTTAGCTTTTTTAAGTGGGATTGTACCAACAACACTAATTCCAGTGTTTTCTAAATTTTCAGTGCTTCAAGTCGTAGTCTCAATATATAAATGTTTGTTGTGTATAATTACACATATACATACATATATATATATATATGAGAATGAAGTAGTGTGAGCAAACAGACTGAGGTGTAAGTGTTACTGAAGGACAGAAAGCTGCTTTAATTTTCATTTTAAAAGGACAGAAAGTTACACGAGGGCATGAAGAACTCCGGAAATGACTGGCAGTAAAAGAAAGCAAAGCTATTCCTTACTATTTTTAACCATTGTGTTACATCACGTAGTTCTGCAGCAGATTAGTCATTGCACTGAAAGGTTGATGGAAATAATAGTGAAAAGCACTTGGCGGACTTTGAGCATCTATGAGGTAATCCAACAGAAGTGACAAATGACTTCTGGCATTTAAAGGTGAAATGGAAAAACTACAGCCAGAAAACCTGACATTTCTGGCTCTTTTATGGTTGTTTTTTGGAGGTTTTTTTGCTTGGAATTTTAAAAAATTCCTGATTGCAATATGTTGATAACAGTGCAGGTTCTAGAGGTCTGTTCAGAAATTAGGTAGAGTACAAGGGTATCAGTTATAATAAAGGAGTTCTGTGATTTTAACTATTTTTAGGTAATGTAGTCTAGAGAAATAAGCAGATGAAGTTCTAGCTGGAATGTCTAGGAATGTGATATTTGAGGGAAGGAAGCTGGTGATTTCTAAATCTCATCAGTATATTGGGACAAACTTCTCCCTAGAAGTATATAATATCTGACAACAGTCTTTACGATTCCTTGAAAAAACTTACAACAATTTTTCTGCAGAGCTCTACAAAAGCATTTTGCAAGGCTGGCATAAAATTATTGACTGGCTCAAATTGGTGGAATGCATGTTTAGCATCATATAGTTAAGAAGAAAGGAGTAAAGAAGAGAGTTTGTACTTACTTTTTTTTTCTTTTAGAAACAAGATCATTTCACCAGATAGGAATAGTACATTTCTACAAAATTACTGCTATGTGTCCTAGGCAGATACATTAGTTGATATGTCTTTATTGTTTCACATCTACAACACCTATTTAGATTTACCTGTCAGGACCTTCAGTGGGGCTAAAAATTACAGGAACAAATAAAATAAAGCATATGCACAGTGAGGAAGTAGAAGAAACTTGTACGTGAATATATTAATTATTGCTGGACTGATCAAAATGCTGTATCTCAAATTTTTTCCAAAGTGCATCATTACTATGTGTATACTAACAGTCAGTAACAATCATTTTTAAGGCATCTGACATAAAATGAGGATAAAATTTATTTCACATTTTCCTTGTGTGATGAAATGGCAATGCAGGTATTTTGTTACGTTAGGTTTAATAACAAGTTATAAAAGTTAATACTTATGAAAAAAAAATAGATAAGGGGCAAAAAATTATCTAAAAGCTCCCTTTTTCAGTAAGATCCTAAGGTAAATACATTTTAATAAACAGGTGATTCAGTGCTTGGTAAAGTGATATGTAAATTTCTTGATTGTACATATTAACCATGGCACATTAACATCTACTTAGTTGAGCATTTAGTATTCAAGGTGCTGTGCTGTTGAAGATGGTGATCAGTATGTTCAGCAAAGTTTTTTGTGATTCGAGGGCTGCAGTTTCACGGTTGGTGTAAACCAGTTTAAGTCTATTCTGCTACTGTCCCACCACTTTCCCACTCCAGGCAATGGGTTATAATGCCTTTCTTCTGCTGGCACCAACGTTCAGGCAGCTGTGTAATTGGTTAGATCAAAAAGCTGATCTGCCTGAAAACTAATTAATTAATTTTTATAGTTTTCAGCTGAGTAGAGTCAATCTGTCTGATCCAGTCAGTGTTGGCACAAAAGAGGGGCCAAGGGTTTAATGAAATAGGGAGAACTTTCCCTTTTGGTGGTAACATGGCCATGGATTGTGAAAGAAACTAGCTGTGAAACTGTGCCTGAATTGTGATCAACAGCATGGTCTACAGAGGATGGAGAAATAAAAAATGAACTAACAAGTTGTAAATGGGTACAGCATAATCAGTGGAAGTGTTGTAGGAAACTGAAAACTCTGTTTTGAAGTTTATACACTGTATCATGGAGTGAGGAGGGACTATTTCTTCTCTGTGGGCCTACTCCAGTTCTCTTATGAGTCCCTGGAAAAACTATTGTGTTTTTAATATAAGAATAGTCAATTTTCTGCTTGAATATGAGTCAAATTGAATGGCTGAAAGAAGAATAGTAGTGACACATTTACCAAGGTAAAAGACCTTCACTAAATATCTGTAAACCAGTGAAATGATTAAATATAGTTATTTGAAATGTATTAACAAAACATTTCATTTATTTGGAATGTAGTATGGCTTGCTGTTTGAAAAAAATATTTAAAAGCTTATTTTATTTGGTTACTAATGATCACAAAAGTTATACAGTATTAGTACTGGTCAAATACATGCTGCTGATGGAAATGTTTAATTTTTATTTTTCATTGATACTTACCTTAAAATTAGTTCCTTGGTCATAATAGAAGTATTTGTTGAGATGAATGCAACATAAATCACAGATCACAGATAGGTATCACAGATAGTTGATTTCTACATTGAATGTAGCTTCATGGGTGCAAGGAGATTATAGTATTTATTTATCCCAGAAAATTGTAGTTTGCTTCTAACCATAAAATTTCCAGGAACCTTGGAGAGGGCAGTAAAGAGATGAGGTTACAGCAATGTTTTAAAAGACAAAGTTGGGGTTTTTTTTCAATATTATATTTTCAGTATAGTTTTCAGTATATATTCAGTACAGCTGGGTGAGTGATTTATTTTCCTGGAAAAGATTCTTTAGATTAATATTAGGATTCTCTCTTTAGCTAGTTAGGTGAAGGTTAGTAGTGAAGTCTTGCTGTCCAAGTCATCTGCCTTTTTTCCTCCTCTTGACCTTAATCCCACTTCCCAAGGATTCATCTAATTCAGATAGCCTTCCGGAATTAGATTTACAAAGTCCTCTGGCCTTCTAAGTTGCTTTTCTCACATTCATTCGACTCTCCCCTGCCAACTTAGCCTTCTGTCCTCCACCCATCCCTGTTTTGATTCATTTCCCTCATGCCGTGTGCCTAAATATTGCCCAACCCATGTGGAAAGTCCTTAATTCTTGTCAAGACAGGGTCATGACTAGCCCACCCAGGAAGATCAGAACCATGGCTCTGAAACTGGGAACAAGGCTTGCCCACTTTATAGTATAAAAGCCATTATTCCCTCATGCTCATCCAGGCCTTTGGGTTAGCAGACAGTTGGAGCAGAGGCACAGAAGGCATGTGTTAGGAGATGGATACACTGGGAAACAGTAACAGATTTATCAGGGACACGCAGGGGATGATGCAAGGGGCAAGGGGGTAGTGAGACAGTCTGTGAGACTGTACACAAGAGCAGTAAACTGATGTTAGAGGTATGGTACAGGAAGGGTCAGCAGGTGAACCGTGCAGGGGAAAGAGGTCTTGGTAAGTTGGCCAGTATGTTTTCCCTTAGTTAAATCTGGGCACTTGTAGGAGCTGTGGAAACTAAGTTTGGCAGAGGACCAGCAGGCCACCTACCCCAGCTTTCTTACCCCATGGGGGAGGCATGAATTAAAAAGAATTACTGAGCAGACTGAGGCTATGCAGGGCTTAGTTGTGGAACAGGCCCACCCTCAGTTCTGTGATGCCTTTGGCCACCTCCATCCAAGTCTTTGATGAGCGTTGTCCTTGCTCCACTGGATTCTTTAACTGCACAGCCTAATAGTCCATTGACCAATCCATGGCCTGTAGGATACTTGGAGAATTTAAAAGGCTAGTGAATAATTAGAGGAACAAATCAAGTGCCTTGGGGATTTGAAAAACTGAAAACTGACCACACAAGAATTTTTGAGGAAAGGAAACTTTTTGAGGATGGTATCGACAAGCAGCAGGACTTGAATAAATATTAGAAAACTCCATTAATCCCAGCTGTGCCTTCACAAAATGACAGTGGACATATGGCATGAATATAATTACCATCTGTAATACCAACCTCTATTTTGCATACCTGGGTCAAGTTTCTGGGATCTGCGTAGAATCTGTTCCAGCCCAGCCTCGAGATATGCTTGAGACAAGCACAGTTCTCTAAAAGCTGACATCTTTTTTAGTGCTCTCCAGGCAGCAGCCATTTCTGACTATTCTGCTACTCTTATCTGCTTTCAGGTAGCAAAAGTATGTTATGCATAGCAGGGCTATCTCTTAGGCACATTTTACTAGACAACAACTTCTGTGGCTTATTATCATCAGAGCCTGAAAATATGATCCACCAAGTACTATTGTACACAGCACTTGATGGACCTGATGTTCTCAGAGATCTTTTCCAACTTGATTAATTCTGTGATTATGTCCCTTCCAATCCAAACCATTCTGTCATCCCTGTCATCCTATGACTTACAGTAAACTGCTAAACACCTGTTTTCTGGGGAAGAATAGGAAGAGGCAATGGTTATGCTGAGGAAGCTGTTGTGATTTGTTAGCTTAAATGTCTTTAGATTACACTGCAGAGGCCAAACTTTGTGGCTACCTACATGTATGTTGTTTTACAGATGTTTCTGTTTTTACCTGAGAGAAGGCATCTAAAGCATGCAAAACACTCAGATCTATGTCCTCAATAGTTTTCTTAGGTGGGCTTCAGTTCTGTGGGTTGAGAAGTCTTAATTTTGGAAGTCTGGTCATCACAGTGGGCTTTAAACAGAGCTGCTAAGTTCTGATTCAAAGGCAGTTACCTTATTCCAGTCAGGCTCTGCTATTTATTCCTTTCCATTGTGTCCTGTGGCATCTTGTCAAGTAGTGTAAGTTCCCGTGACACCTTCTGAAGTCCTTAGCCTTTCTAATGATTGCCATGAAGTGTGGAATTAACTGGACCATCTGACCCTAAATATTTGGCTCTCCTACATGATATTTGTGACCCGAAATAATCAGAGAAGTGGCTTATTTGGCTATGAAGTGGCTAACCTCAGTTTGTTACTCAACAGACTCCTTTATAGACCTTAATTTTGGTCATCTTATCTGTGCTTTGTGTAAAGGATGTTCTTAGGAGTTTATTAGAAGTCTGTTTCAAGGAACCTCTTAGGAGAATGAGGCCTTGTACACCAGAGATCTGGTTGTTTCCTCTTAGAGCTCACTATTTAATTCATGCAGTTCATATGGAATTACGACAGGGAATGAACAGCAGGAACCTAAAGATGTGCACAGGAACTTATACATTCTACAGATGCAAAGAAAGGCTAGGGAGAAGAGCTCTGCTCACAAATGGAATACATGAAAGATGTATCAAGAAAAAATAAAATGCTTTCAAGGATCCTATAGAATAAATTTCCTTATTAATTAGGAGAAATTGTATTACTTCAATGTGCTCATGAGAGAAGATAAATGAAAGGTGCAGAGCACTTCTGAATGGACAAGGGCTGGATGAGGTGACCTTATAACTCTGCCAGCTGTAATACCTCAGCACACACAGTGCAGCTACGGTAGGAACTGAAATAAGAAGAAAGCTCACCACACCTATTAATGGCTGGATCATCTCTGTTAAAAATTGGAACAGAAGCATTTGTGGAGTGAAGGTTAGCGTGCTTGACCAATGTTTGTGGTATGCACTGAAAGTATCAAAAAGAATGTTGCTCTCCTCCATTGTAGGCTATTTATAGTATATTTGAGATTTTACTGCCTGATGTATTGAAGTTCCCATTTGATTTATTTGGATGTAAGGCATGAAAAATATTTTAAGTTGCATTTTAGGTGTGATAGTTCTCCCAGCTGAACTAGGAAAATTGATTTCAGTCCCTTTAATCTATGCTCCAAGATGGGAGCTAAAAATGTGAAGTTTAAGTTTTTGCTTACTTTTTTCAGAATTAGTTTTGAGACAGAATTTAATGTCTTCCATTCTTTGGCATTTGCCTGGAGCTTCTCTGTTTATATCACAGGATGCACTGGTATTGTTTTAATTTTTGTCTGGAAAAGCAATTCTTGTTTCTTTTGACTGAAATTGAACTGATGGAAATTATTACTTATAAAGTCATGCAATTACTTATTGCTAGTGTAGATGATGGGACAGTGTGTCTCCAGTTTTCAGGAGCTTGAAGTATAGTCATGTCAAAGAGTAATGATATAGTTTAAGTAAGTAATACAGCTTGAAACCTGTTTCTCTGTTCATAACTAGGCTTGATTATTTTCAGTAAGACACTTGCTAAGACAATAGCACTGCAACATCCAGGATTTTAAAATAATTAACTCTAAATTTTCATGTTATATTTTTTAACTAAATTGCAGTAAGAGAAAGTGCCTTAATTTTTTTTCCCTTCATTTCACCAGAAATGCTATTTTAGTGTGAATGCTAAAACTTTTAATACTTTCTTTTAGAAACGTTATGTGACAAATCAATCTATTTAATATCATTTGAGACATTATTTCTATGGACAGAAATTAAGATAAATGTTTATTTGGCTCCATTATAAACAAGTGGGCTTATTGCTCTACAAACTGTGGCAAGACATAAACTGACAGGACCATGTTTTTACATCAGTAAATGCTGTAATTCTGTTTTAGTCATGTCCCTGAAAACTTGGGTTTTGGAAACATTGGCATTTAAATACAAAGCAAATTATTTCTTTGAAATACAGCATATACTTTTGTGGATGACAGGTTGGAATTAACATCTGTTGTTTCTGTGAATGAGGACATTCAACACCATGATTATCCAACAGTTTTGGTCTTTAGTCCAACTAGGAGCATTTGTAAGCACGTGTTTCCAATGTACAACATGGTGCTAACTTCAACATGTTTAATCTAAAAGCACTGACAAAAGGAAAAAATAGAAAGAGATTTTAATCACCCTAACTTTGATTATGTTTTCAAGCTTTCTACAATGCAGTTGTCCAAATACAATACAATTATCCAAACGAAGCAGAATATTAAAGACAAAGATTTAAATACAAATTAATAGCCAGAGACACTACTGCCAAAAAGCAGATGTAATTTATGTCCAAAATAAGTATGTACATACACAATATATGCCTGTGTCTTTGGACATAATTTTGCAAGTCTGCTGAGTCTTATCTATGATATTCTATTAACCAGTGATATATAGCCACAGGAATGGCTCTTTGTGTGAATTATAACTTTGGCATTGTCTTATCCTCTTTATAACTATTGGTATTTTGGAGCTGTCTGTGAGGGAGGTAGGAAGAGTTTTCTGAAGGTGCTCAACAATTTTAATTCGCATTAGACAAGTTGGCCCAAAAGCATGTATAACCTCTGAGCTCAAATAGAAGTTTACACACTTCAAAAATTGAAATAAATATGTATGGAGACCTACCTGAGTAGATGAAGGCTAGAATTCAGCAACACTGCTGTACGTACCAAAACATGGAAGAAATCCAGTGGCTAGTTACTGTTCTTCATTTTGGAAAAGTTACTTGACTAGTCCCTAAGAAAGGGCAAATTTGTATTTTAAGATGGATTTACTACTTCAAATATTTTCAGGTGGCAAGTGACACTCATTTGCAAATGTATTGGCTGAGATTGTTAAATATGTTTACTTAACATAGTAGTAGAGAGGAAGTATTAGTATGTCTTGACTCTTACCAATATATTTGTAAAAGGAGAGGTCAATGAAATGTGATTTTTATCATATTGATGTTTTCTGGTGAGAGGAAAACATTCAACAAATATGTAAATATTGTAATGGAAGGAAAGGAGGAGAGGGTAGCTTTTGATATTTGCCTCTGTGACAAATATGAAGTAAATAAGATGTTTAGAAACATCACAACTCATATGAAATCCATCATGTTTGCTCAAAAACATTTTAATGAAATGTAATACTTCATTGTAAGACAAGCAGGAAAAGTCTTGTGATTTCCATTTGCATTTAAACATTAAACCATATTTTCTGTATTCTTAAATTTTCTAGTTTGATTCCTTATTCCTTGATGATACTTAACTGGAAAAGGTTATTATCATTGTATTTAATGCATTAATGGTTTAAGTGATTTATATTATTCTGTAAGAATTGGGGTTTTAAAAAACATAATATTTGCTTATAAGGAGTATCAATAAAATAATCTATTTCTAAAACATGTCAAAAGCTATGTCAGCCTGTACCATTTCTTACAGCCACATTTAAAGGTTTTTTTATAGGCTATTGGAACTACAGAACTAAAATACATAAACAATTAATAAAATATGAAGCATACCATGAATGCACATCAGTGAAACTCTATAAAGTTAGAATGAATTATTTTTTTGCAACTTGGTGTGGCTTTTGCTTTGGAAATCATGCATCAGTTTTCTAGTTTTGACTGAAATAAGGACCACCCTGAAGCCAAGCTTAATTGAAATAAATCCCTTAGGAGGCTCTATTTATCATTTTGTTGTAAAATTGGCAGCTAAAAAGACATAACAAAATATGCAAATTGGCGATGAGATCAATTTTACATTAAAACAAACATTTAATTTGGAGTATTGAATTAATCGTCATTGACAACTGATTCTTTGAGGAGACAGAAAATTACTTAAAAATAGTTCTGAAATATTGCCAGGGAATGTGGTACTAGAAGGTGCAGGGTTTCTCCACAACAAACTTTAGTAGGTTTTTTTTCATAAGGAAACACTTCTGGAGAGACAAATACTGTTAGTAACTTAAACCCATTAATATTTACCAGCAAGCATGACTCTCTTCATCTGTTTCTTTGTGTTGATAAAGGAGAGCCTCTATGAATAATTATCTTCTAGGGAAAAAAATTATGCCAGTATGTTTTCTGTCCTCTACTCAGAAGAGTTTCGAAATCTGAGCTGTCGGGCAGTCCTTAGATTATCACTTGATACAGAGTGTGATGTTAATCTCTGTTGGATGCCTTTATTACCAATAATTGGAGTTTGGAAAAATATTATTAAAAGTATACATCACTCTGACTAAACAGCATGGAGTTGTTGGTAATAAATTGTTCCCCCTTTTGTGTCACTTAATCACTGTGATAAAAGGGTTCTTTAGTTGCTGCTGCATACTGTTGTTCCATAAAAAAGTAGCAAATTGTGAAAGCATTAAATGTTAATAGGAAAATATTTTTTTAATGAAACTTTACATTTTGTTTCCTTGTGTCAGCACAATTTATTAGATCTAAATATCTTTTACTGATCATATATGCATTTTGTATTGTTTTTTTGTCATGCCAAGGAGATGAAAAAAGGTTTCCCCCAGTCTTTACTGCTCAAAAAGCAGTGATGTAGCAGGAAACTTGAAAGAATGCATGAAAATAAAGCAAGACATTCAGTTCAGGTGATTGGATCTTGTTTTGTTCCTCAGAAATGGACAGAAGATGTAGAAATTCTTGTTCTTTGTTGCTCAGTAGCAAGAGAAAACATGCCATCCAAGCTGCTTTCTGCTTACAATGTTGACTTACTGTTATTTCTTTTTCCTCCCCTTGCTCATCTTTCCAAAGTGTATCCCAGTTCATGACAGCATACCTGTTATTTGGCAGTTCACAGGTAGAATAATTTCCTTCGGTTGTACACCAATCCCTTTCCAATAACACATATGAAATATTTAAAGGGATATTCCATGTAGAAGTACTTAAGGTAGGTAAGAGTTTTCATTTCACATTTCAGAGTGTTTTTTGGCTCTGGCTGGGTGCTGTGTTTTTCCACTATGTGCTTTGTCATATTTTGCACGACACTGTTTCTAATAGCAATGTGCACTTGCACATTTACTTGCTTGCAAAGTGCAAGTTTTGCTTACATTTTTGATCTGTCTCCCACATGGTCACCAAGGAAAAAACAGATTCTGTGCATGATTACTCTTATTAAGGATTTAGTAGTTCAAGAAGTCAGAAGAAATACAGTTGGAAAAAACGAAGACAATTGTATTTAAGTGTTGTCATGCACACATCTGAAATAACTGCATTATAAATAAATTTTTGATGAAATACCTCTTGAAGTGCCAGGCATGGCAAGAATGGTAAGAACAGGCTGCTGGAACAGATACAGTCCTGGTCAATGTGGTAATGGCCCTGAGTGTGAAGAGTGATGACTGTTAAGGTTCTAGGCCTACAAGGTGACAAGGTGCTGCCTACTTGTCAGAGACAGATAGACAGTGGTGGCCAGCTTTATAGCCTCCCTAAGAGACAGACATGGCCTGGTTTAGGAGTTCGAATTATAAAATGCCCTTAAATTCTCTGATGAATACTTTCAGTGCAGGAACCTTTTGAAGCCAACCCTCCTGTTTACTCTAGTGGCTTCCCATTCAAATATAGGTCTATCTAATTCCACATCACCTCCCAGAAAGGAATCACAACTGCACTCGATCAGACATTGCTCTGGAGGAAGGTGTAACATAAGGAGGTTGTACTGCTAGGCAGGGGTGATTGTGAGAATAATGCATGTCCTAAGATATGTGGTAAAGAGTATGCTGAGATAACAGGCATTTTACAGCCTACCATTACAACAGCTTGCAGTCATAATTTTTGTGATATTTCATGGCCTTAATAAAATGGCAGGATTAAGGTCTTAACCATGTTTTTCATTTCTTTCTGTACTTCAGAAGCAGAGTGATACACTGTGATATGTTCAAATTACTTATAAGAACAACATCAGCCCCATCAGTTAAAATGAAATAATAACCATAACTCCTGTCTATTTTTAATGCATAAGGGCATAAGAACTGGTAATTATTTATTCTTATGTATAAACTTACGTTTGGGAAAAAAGAGTTATAAGTATACTGGAGTGATTTAAAAATTGTTACAATGTTTATGTTCTTTGAAATTGTAGGAGCATTTTCAGACAATTTTAGTTTTTAGAATTTGCAGTCAGTTCGTCCCTGGAGTACCCTGCATATGTCACTTTTTATTCTGGCGACAAAACATTATTTGGTAGTTCATGTCAGCAGTAAGTTAAGTCCCTGTCAACTTGCACTGCACTGACTGGTAGCCATTGCCCAGCAAAACCCAGCAAAGGTATGAGGATGAGCTCTGCTGCTTAGCCAACTTAAAACTAGAAGTCAGTTTACTTGCCATTCCTACAGTTCACTAGAACTTTGATGTATTAAAATGTAGACTTAGAAAGAAAACTTAATTCAATGGATTTACCATTTAGACTTAAGGATCTCAGAGGAGTTTTCCAGCCTCTAAATGATTCTGTGATTTTATGAATCCTTCTGTTACCGACTTCTTAAGGATGATCCTACTTCATTGCCAAAAGCAAGGCAGTGAGATTAGTCAGATCGATATTAAAATTTCATCTTGCTACAGTTCAGATGAGTAAAAACTACCATTGAGGTAGACAGAGATTCTCAGGGGAAGAGTGCAACTCAAGAAACAGTGAGGAAGCCTGAAGCATTTCTGTGCATTGCACCATGTAGCATATAGTCTGCTTCAGCTCCAGGCTTCTAATTCAGCTGGGCTCTGAGTTTGGACTTGCATGATCAGACCAGGAAGAATGCAACTGTATTTTACTGAGTTGTAACATAAAGGCAGAGGGATTATACTAATATGTAAAGAGAATTAGATGAAAAATGTTCTGTACCTCCATGCTTAGCCACCTGCACTTGAGACTCTGAGCACTGGAAGCTTCACAGCTTCACAGCTTCTGTTCATTTCATTCTATTTTAAAACTTCACCTGCATAGACTATTTTCATATTCCACTGTTTTTTGATAAAGTGAATGAAATCACAGACTAAGAAATATTCATTTAGAAAAGTCATTAAATGTTGGATCCATGCCAGCTGGATCTACATTAGCAGATTTGTATTTATTGGGAAGTGATTAAATGAACAATCCCATTATTTATTATTTCTGCATCTTTAAAATGCTGACTAGCCTGCAATCTGCCTTCTTGGAAATCCTAATTATACAGTAATTCAGTCTGTTTATAACATGTTTTCAATTTTCACTACATATTCTACTGTCAGAAAAATATGACATTTGGTTTTATGGAAATATTTAAATCACAACAGCAAGCTACTGCACTGGAACTCTGGCTTTTGGAGACAAAGATGGGCTGGTCAAATTGTTCTGTCATAAATTGGACATTCAGAAGAATTCCCAATTGATTTCCATAACAGATGAGTTAAGTCAGTGTGGAGAGCATCTGAAATTCCATTGTATTTTAGCAGCACTTGTAAAATGGAAGCAACATCTAAAATGCTGATGAGCAGTGTTCAAATACTGATCTAAATCAACATTTTGATTTATTCATTCATGAATCAAATATATCCGTGTGACTCAGAAATTATCAAACTATTTGTACCATTTTAATATATATGCTTTTCAAATATGTGTTATCAGATCAATTTCAGGAGTATTTTTTATAAGGCTAATTTTTCTCATACTAATTTTCACTGGAAATACCTAAAGAATTCCTATTGCTTTGTATTGCTAAATAGTCTGTTTTTTATAATGGTGTATGGTTTCTTACAAACCTCGTAATAGCTAATGAAGTAGCATGAGTAGTAAAAGCATGCAATATTGGCAGCATCATTAAAACAAGGCCTTAAAAATAGGTACCTGTAGGCAAGAGCCAGGCTTGACTACTCTCCCCAAATCCCATCAATTACTATCACTATTGAAAACAGAACAATAGGCTGGATGGACCTTTCCCTCATCCAGTGAGACATTTATTTCCTTATGGTCTTCCAGTGTTATCTGCTCACTTTTGTGGCTACAAATACACTGTGCAGTGTATTTTACTTCACACATAGACAAGTATAATTGTAATTCAAGATGCTGCTTGAGTGGGCTTGAAATATCAGAGAATTTGCATATGAAATGTCAGAAAGGGATTAATTAGCTTTGCATGACAAATAAGGTATCTCCTTGAATCTGCAGCTTTTTGTGTGAATTTTTCCACTTTAATTAAATTTATTGACACTCTTCACATGCTCTTCTTGTACATAGTGATGCTGACTCTATAACTCTTCAGAAATTTCCAGTGAGCCTGCTATTTTAAACCTACTATGGAAGCTAGACAACAAAACTCCTCTCTGAACTTAGGGCATACTTTCCATCCCACGTTTATTGTACAGCCATGCAAAATGCTACATTGCTGCCATGTGAAGTATTACCACTTGTTTTGCTATTACCTAGCCAGGAAACTATGTGGTAGATTGCTGGTTTACACCATTGGGAGACTCCAGCCAGAATTCACAGAACCTGACTTTATAAATCTGACAATAGTGATTTTCCTTAGGACTGTCAGTCATTTCCTCACTGTCCATGTAAAGACCTCATCATATCAACTAGTAGTTAGTTCTGTGGGGTGTAGTGCTGTTTCAGAGGCAAGATTTACTTTGCTGATTTTTACCCTCTGAGATTTCCACAACTGGGAATCATGTGGTGATAGGGACAATGGAAATTCTCTGACGGACAAGCAGGTACCTCTAGCTAAAATCCTATTTTCATACTGGGCATTCCTTTCTTTCTCTGACGTTTTACTCCTTGCAGTAAATCTCAAAGTCCTGAAGTCTCTGCCATGAAAACTTCCCTATGCTGGGTTTTACTTCCTGGCTTTGCAGGTTTTACTTCTTTATTCAGATAAATACCTTTAAAAGATTTACTTTACAGCTTTGGTAAAAATCCAAACAAACCCACTCAAATGTTATATTTGTGGTAGCCTCATTAGTCCCATTTTCATCTGATTTTCTAATAGCTGTTTATTTCCGAATTTGATTTCTTCAAATCTCATAAAAGATCAAAAATTTACTTTACGCCAATGATGTGACCGGCTATTGTTCAAAATCTTACTGATAGTTCACAGAGTATTTTGGAGTAAATTTTCTTGATTCAAATAATTTACCTGATTGGAGCATAAATCTATGAACTTTCCATATTTAAAACATGTCCTTTTCTTGCAAAAGCATCACAGACCAAAATTTTTTTGTCATGTTAAATTTTATATTGATACGGAGAAAGATAGGGAGAGAGCGGAACTCAAGTTAAAATAAAAAACACAAGTTCACCCTGCTAAAATATTTCTAGAAATATTGTCTTCTTTCAATGGATGTTTTAAGACTTTTCTCTAGTTTCTACTTTTTTCAAGTAATAGATAGGAATTATATCCACTGAGAAGAGGCTTCTGGTGGTCGGTTTAATACAATGAAGGATAGTCAATTTTTAGAATATAATCAAATTAATTTTCTGAAAAAATTCTATATGGAATGTCTAAGAAGCTCAGAAATTTCTAAATCAGGAAGCTAATTCAGATGATTCTGTGTGATCTCGGAAGAGGGCTAGTTTTCAATATCATAATGCTGATACTTAGTTTCAGGGACAGGATTTAAACCGTTTTTTTAAACATTGTAGAAAGCTTTCCCATAGTAGGGATGTGAACCCTGTTTACAGTTCCAGACTCAGTGAACTCCAGTTCAGTTTCTAGATGTAGCCAAAGCAGATGGGGAGGTCTTGCCCCTTCCCCAAGACATAATGAGAATCCACACTCACAATATCTAACAGGAAGCTCTTTGCTGCTAATGCCACTGTCTTTCCAAGGCAATAAAGAAATAGTACATAATTTTAAAACACAACATCTATCTCTCCAGGCTGTACTCACACACAAAAATTCTAATTACAGGTGTCTCATCTGAATCAATACCAAAGTAAGCCCCCCAATGCAGTGCTTTTGGAATGAGCCATATTCAGTTTCCCCCTGAAAACATAAGGAACTGCATCCCTTTGGAAAACCTCTGATTTGGATTTCATCAGACCTGCAAACTGGTGATGTTCATCATAAGCAGTTATTAATTTGTACCTGCAAAAGCAGGGGGGTTAATAGTGACAAAGCTCCAGGTTCGATTTGCTTGTCTTCATTTTCTTTCAAGTTTCTCTTTACTTTGCTCCTTGTCTAAACTATCAAGTGTTTTTGAAGCCAACCACTGTTTAACAATTGCCACATTTCCTCCCATAGGCAGTTATGTTTCACTTGTGGTTTAACTAATCCATAGCATGTTACTGGTTACTATGAGTTTGTCAAAGTATTAGTATTTGACTTACTAATATCTTTGGGAGACAAAGAAAATCACATTCATTTCCAAAACCAAGTGCTACTGCCATAGAAACTCTCTAAATGCTGGTAGTTCCTCTATGACAGGGGACTATTAAAAGAGAAGGATTGAGAAAGGGAAATATTGTTCTGGAATGAAATCTCATACTGCGTCAGTGCTGTGGCATACCATGAGAGAGAAACACAGCTAAAATGCAAACAGAGACAGGGAAATTTTTTTGAGAACTTTTGGCCACAATAAATTTCGGTTTGGAACTGAAAAAAAAAGAGGTGGAAAGAGAAGACATACATGCCTAATACTGAAGTAGAACTTGTTTGTATCTAACATATTGGAGAAATTGTTTGAGAACAGTTCATTCTAGGGAAAATATTACTTTTGTAATACTGCCAAGATCAGTGTTTTCTCATTCATGAATCAGAGTTCTTTGCTCATTTGTGGTTGCTTTCTTCTCATCCTCTTTCCTTGCTTTGCTGTCCTTTTACAGCAAAAAGCCATCCACAGTTGCCTAGCTAAGCACTTGCTCAAGTATCAGTGGTGAGGGTTCTGCAGAACAAGTCAGCAAGGCCTGATGTTCTCTTCTTATTTGAAAACTCTTTGGTTTTGTGTGGACATGCTGGGATTCTTTTGCAGTTATTTCGTTCTACTGCAGAAGAACTTGTCTGTCTTCTGGTAAGAAGTGTGGAAAAGGTGTTGAAAGGCTGGGCCTTGCTGCAGATGTGGGCAGTCCAGCACAAGCAAAAGCATAATGTGGGCTTTAATTCCTGCCACCAGCTACAAATTAGGTGTGGGATCGAAGACCAAGTAAATGTGTGCTTTAAAATCTGGAGGTGCTGGGCAAAAATATGGAGGTGACACAGGTGTAGGTATCTCCCTTATAGAAACTGTTACGTAATGACTAGATACCATTTGGGTTATGAAAATATTGGTCTATCACTACATCTATCCAGGGGTTACTTTTCTTAGATGGATTTACTGATTCTACCTAATTCTGTTCATATGAAACCTGAAGACGTCTGACAATTACATAGCCGTGGATGTTCTGTGCAGGAGAATATTGGCCATTTCATTATAACAAATCCAACTAAAACAAAATGATAGCTGGGGAAGGAGGGAGAGAGGGGAAAGAAAGGCATTCCTCACCACAAAATGTTCCTCTCTTTCTCTTCCTCCTCTAACCAAATTAACAGAGTAGGTTCTTTATGCATGCAGGCCTGTGCAGGAAAGTTACTGAAGCACTGACACAGAAGGAAATCATACAAGATGCTGTACCTGGTTCCAGTAAAATTTGAGTGTGTGGGTGGCAGGGAGCTTAGTTCCATGTGCTTTCCACCCCACAGGCAACTCCACAACTTCCTGTTGTGGAGATTTCTCCTCTTTCCTATGTGGCTTTGTGCAGTAGGTTTGCCTTTCCCTTGGTTGACGTTATATTGCAGCCTGTGTACAGTAAGTAGCCTTGTGCAGTTTGCTCATCCAAAAAGGCTGCATATAAATTTGACTTATGAACTCTGTCGGGTGGCGTTACGAAGAATTATCTCAACTAAGAATAATTTTTCATTAAACAGGAGATGACATAGTCCCTGACTTTTTTCCCCTGGACTTTGCAATATGTCCCATTCAGGAATCAGGACCAAAGACAATGTTATTTTAGTTCTTTTTGGAATATATTTACTCACTCCCAATGTGTTCTGTTCTTAAAGTGACACGTGTTTACTCAGAAAGGAATATACCAACCACTAAAATTGTATATTTTCTGCTTTTATGTGAAGTGGGTTTTGGCAGCCTGAAAGAAAATTTTGAGACTAAAATCTGATCTCACAGTCTTAAGTAATAGGTCCTGGCTTTAATGATTTACAAGCAGAATTACATACCTACTCCCTTTTCTTCTGAGTTTTCAAATTAAGGGTCATCATGAGGGCAAGCTGTATCTTGCTGAAACATAGACAAATGTGACTGAACTGTTAAATTTATGCCTTTTTTTTTTTTTTTTTTAAATCCTCTTGATTTATTAAGGAAGATGACAGCAGAATGAATGAAAGTGTAGATCAGAGCCACGACTCATCTTTGGTGTGGATCGGATCTGGATAGCAAGGTGAATGTTTTGTGGTTGAATGACTGTCAGGGAGTAGCAAGAGTGATTAAGTAGCTCGATGTAATGCACATGTAAGTAATCTTTTTAATGATTGAAAGCTTTAAGTGTTTTGATCACTAACATGGAGAGGTGCAAAAGCCTGTTTGATGACATAGGGTGTATATAAAGAGGATGAGGAGTTACAATGTTTTATATATATTTATCTGTCAGTCATCATCAATAAGCATTCAGATTCTGTTGACACAGCAGTATTAAAGTTGTTTCAGCTTCAGTAATGTGAGTTTGTTTTACATTTCAAGGGATTTAGCTAAAAATTGGTAATGAAAACATACTACATATTTCCATTTACCATTTTAGTTTTACTAGTACAGGTCAAACAGCTTTGTATTTTATTGCCTTGAATATGTGGAGTATATTATGGTGGGGTATTTCATAGTTAAGGCAAACTAATGCTTTTCAAATTGAAGGCAATCACAATAAATGTTTATAATATAAGTAGCATCAATAACTCTTGAATAGGCACAGATGTCAGTTGCTTCATTTACCAGATAGTTTAGCCAGGATACTCAAGTTAAATAACAATTTGGCTGACTTTGAGGAAACTATTCCATAAGTCTAAAGAAAAGACTTCCTTGACAAACTATAGATATGATTTGATCACGTAAACAATATTGATTATATACCCTTCTGCTATTTATTTTACTAGCAGTGTTTTCACTTGCCATCAAACTGGAATCACAATTTAAATACAGAATAATAAAAATATCAACCTCTTTTCAAATGGTGATACTAGCTTACTAACTGGGAGCTACTAAGTCCTTTTTTTTTTTTTTTAAAAAGCTCATTAAGCCTTTATATAGTTTAAATAGGCTTTATACTAAATACTTTGGAAAGAATGAGAAAGTTTACAGATTTTGATCCTCTGTGCAAATCTGCTTGAGCATTTTGTTTAGTCACAAAATAGAGTGCATTTGGTTGGTCCAAGTACCAGGCACATGAGTCCCAACTGGCCAATTTGTGTGGGAGTGTGTGTCTTTCATCTACATACCTCATTCCTGGCCACTCTTTTTTCCCTTTATCCAGTCTTCAATGAGCTGCTGCACACACATTAATTGCCCTGAGCAGACAAGTAGTCTTTTCTGTTTCTACCATAAATGCCACTCAATGAACCAGCCACTAGGTCATGCTCAAGTGCAATGGAATCTTGTTTTTCGCTCCCAAACATCTAATATCACCTCCACCCTGACTTCAGCTTCTGTGAGGCCAATGAAGTCCTTTCACAAATACTCTTAGTGTGGTTGGTATAAAGAAAATATTTGTAGATCAAAAATATATTAAAACTATAAGCATTTACAGGTGCAGGATGTAGAGGTAATTGTCAAATTTATCTTTTTTTCCCCCCTAAAATTTCTCTCATATTTTAAAAATTGCTTATTTTATCACTGTAGAATTAAACAATACTGTAAAAGGCTTCCTAAGATTAAGCCTTTCAGAAACCACCTAAGGGATTGTATCACCAATATCTTCTCCTTCATGAGGACAACAATTGAGTATAAAATTTTTTGTCTTTCTTCATATACTTTCATCAACAGATCATTATTTATTGTCTTCAAACTTTTTTAATGAAATCTTTTTTTTAGGAGTGTACTTAAGAGAAAAATTAATAATAATGAAGAGTGTTGTCTATGAAAACAGGCTAAAATGTTCATCTTCACACTTCTAGTGTCAATACAGATTTTAATTGGAAAAATAATCAAGGAAATAAGATACTAAAATGTTGTGGAACAAATAGCAGAAGCTTCTTGGAGATCCTCATGCAGAAGAAATCGCAGGGTTTTTGGGTACACTTTTTGAGTCACTACTGTGTAAAGAGTCCTTTAGATGGAGAAGATCACTAGACATAAAGCCATTAACTTCATGTGTGGGTTTTTTTAGCTTTTTCTACAGTCTTTGTGAAAACTAGGGAAGACTAATTTGGTTTTACATAAGATTCTTTCTGACAGAAGATTGTTAAATTAGCATAATGATGCCTTAGCATTTTAAACCTATTTGAAGTATGTTGTACATCTGAAATGACTGAGAACCATTGGCTTGAACAGACATTACCTAACCCTGCAAAGTCTGTGTTTGTGGAATTTGATGAATATATGGAGAAATACATTGAGTGCAGCGCTCTTTCCACTGGCTTAATCAGTCCTCTGGAATTACCTCACCTTGATGGCTCTTCCTCTAGCAGATTCCCTTTGAGAAATTTCCTTGCTTTCAGGCAATAGATCAATTGTGACAGTACCAATCTCTTCCAGTGACTGCTGCCTCACTCTGTAGCTTGTACCACTCATTTTTGTGGCCTGTTTACACTATGTGACTTGGGATGCAGCCTTGGGCACAAGTAGAAAAGCTGCAAAGCTGGTTAAACTGATGTTCTTTGTTTAAGGCATGGTACAGAACTCTATACAAGTTGTGAAAGAGGGAGCCAAGAAACAAGGACCATCTAGCAAATCAGATATAAAGCTAGGAATGGAATTTAAGTCTGCTGCATTGTGATTTTAGGTTCTTTTTTCTCTATCATCCTTTTTTTCTGAGTTCTGGCTAGTCTTTATCAAACCATGTTACTGACATGCAGCTCCTGGGCTAATACATTGCAGAGTGTCTGGAATTGAACCAAAGTACTTTAGAAAGCAAGGTGTGAAAAATGTTAGGTAAAATGGTGAGTTAGTTATAGGTTAGTTTTTATATAGGATTGTGAAAAATGAAGATTGTTGTTGGTATTTATCTTCAAACAATTTCATAAAGGCTCTGCTGGTTGCTAAGAATCACTGTGGAATGAATATTTGCCTGACTGGCAATATTTGGTTGAGGAATGGCTGTGCAGAGTTGTGACTCACAGGGACATTTTACTGATCTGTATTGGAGGCTGCAGGAAAGGACTTTAAGGACATTTGAGACTCACCCATTATGAAGGATGCTAGTAGACACAGGACTACTAGGAAGGTGGTGCTGGGGAAAAGATCAAAGTGCTTAAAACCCAGCAGCTTCTGAGAAGGAGGATTAAACTGAGACTGCAATAAAACTTTTCTCTGCCTGAGAGTTTTAAAAGGAGATCTGCTATGACATTAATTTAGTCATTACATCTTAGCTGTGAATATTAAATAAAAGTTTATGAAATAACTCTAAAGTGACAAACTGTGGCCAGAGACTGTCTTGAAAGAGGGTACAGAATAACTTCAAAAAGTCTTAAACCCAGCAAATATTCAATAGGCATTCTTTCCATTCTCAATTACACTGATTTAGTTCTGCGTAAGTTGTGGGTCAGATTGAAGCAAAATTTTTCCTGTGTTTTATCATAGTGTTATCTAGAATCTCAAACTGGGATAGGCTAAATCATAGTTATGTAAGTGGCTGTCTCTCTGAATCTACTAGAAATGGAGCTTTGCTTGTATATTCAGACCAGATGCAGTTGTTAGAGTTAGGTGAGATGAATGCCATTGATAATGCAATAACACATTTGTAATGGTTATCAAAGGCTTGTTCCTATCACTTACTGGATTACAGAAGACCAGATCTCACACCTTAGAGAAGGGATTTTTTTGTGTTTTGATGTATGCTTGCTACTGAATTTTTATGTGGTATTTAATAAATACTGTCTGAGTCTGATATCTCAGTAAACTGCTACTGTGTTACTAAGGCCTTCAGGTTTTAGTGCTAGCAAATTTGGATTGGAAAAAAGACATGTCTTATTTACTCTTTCTACAACATTTCCTAGGGCAAATTACTGTAAGCATATCAACCTCAGTATTTAATTAGTAATGCCATTATTTTAAGAGCCTTGCTTAATGTGCTTTTTCACATCCTAGCAGCATCAAGGTTAATTATGTTAATTTTTGCATTCAGTGCTCTTAAGCAACATGCAATAGGTTCTCAGAAACAACAACAGATGTGTAGAGGTAAGTCTTTTCATCACCTTACAAGTACAACAGGGTCCTCTAAATGCTTTAGTAATGAACATGAAAGAAAAAAAATAGCTGATCCTGAAAATACCATTACCATTATTTATTTTGAAATTGACACTGCACAGTTTTCAGGCTAACACCCAGATTTAGCTGTGTATCTGAGATAATCCAACACATACACAAATCAGCCTAAAATGTCTTTTCCTTCATCTCTGTTATATCCATTTAATTTCTTGAAAAGGTGAAGAAAACATAGATCGAGAAAAAGAAATCAACTAAGGAATTTTGTTTATTATGATTGGACAGCTGCAGTTGGTCCACTAAGGATCACTTTATGTTTTATTTTGATTAAGGAGATACCAGTCTGCCAACCATAATTTGTACAATGCTGCTATTGCAGTTGAAAATAGATGACCTTTTGCAGCTGACAGTGGTACTAATTAAGGTGTCATTGCTGGGCAAAATTTTCCATCTGTGACATAATCAGTAATAGGACTTTTGTTTTTATTTCTGCATATTGGTATGCTGCCAGTTTAGTCAGTTACTCTTTGCTGAGAGTTGTAGTGGCCCCCATTAACATGTGTGAGATTTAATTCTAGTCATATATTCAGTCAATCACATATTTAGTAAATGTTCGTGAATAATTTGTACACGTGTTCAAAGTTAACAATTTTGCTGACTCAGGGTTAAAATTTAATTTTTCCCCACCCAACTTAGTTGAAGAATAAATATTTGTCCAAACAATATTTGTTTCTATTTTGATAGGAAAATAAGAGTTCTCTCTTTTTTAAAAAAAATTTCCATCTTCATATTCTTGGAACTGCAGTCTTTGCCCATGTGGCCATGTACCTTTCCTAGCCTTTGCACTGTCTTTTCATCTTGTGGGAAGTCATGGACATCATGCTAGTCTTCAGGTTTTTTCTCATTTTATGCCTGTTTTTCCATCTCAGAAGAGAGATACAGAACAAAATTATACAGTCCAGCCAAAATCGTGGCTACTGAATACAGTGATTGCCTTATGTTTTGCACAGTGGTTCGACCACTGAATTCAAGTATAAAAGAGAAAAGCAGAATGCCATTCTATAGCCATCGTGTAGATTTTGTCATGTCTCTCAATTATGCAAATTAATCTTGTACTGGGGAATACTTTCACTCAAATGAATGCCAGTGCATCTATTGAATTAAAGAAAAAAGCGAACAAGACACTACTGCGTTTCAAATAAGAAAGTAATACACTGGGCTTAATTTAAAAAGGCCATATTTGCTGTTCCAGCACCTCTTGCCCTTTGCAGATTTTCTCCAAATAGCAGGAGCACGTGAGACAGAAGTGTTTCAATGCCCATTTTTTATTTTTGAAGCAAATCTGAGCAGAAAATACAGCAGTACCTACCCTCTCTTGAAGGAGAAACAGGTAGCAGCTTGAACGGTTCTGGTTCTGGAGTTTGCTCAGATGGAGTTCAGGTTTATTAATATTTGGGCCATGCTACAAAAAGGCATTTAAATATTCATTAGCATATGAAAAATAATTGGTTTGGGGGAGAAAAGGACAGTAGGATATGACAGGCATGGTGTGAGACAGTCTAATGGGCTTTACTGATTGTCAGCTCTAAGGTAATATTCTGTTGCTATGAAACAATTGTTTGGAACAAAGGTTCTAAAACATTTAGAGAACAAAGGTGTAGCATTGATGCAATTCTATATCCATACCAATTGAGAGATTAAGCAAAATACTCTCAAAAATCAAAAGTTTCTGGATTGCTGCACTACTCTATAGTATTTCTCTAGGAAAATATACTTTAAAATATTAGTTTTTAAGGTATAAGTAAAGGCTGATCATTTGATTTTTACACCACTACTGAATTTAGCAGAAGTTTTGGACTTTTTTTATAAGATTTAGACTTTACTGTTTCATCAATAATTTCTTTTTAACTAAATTTTTAAATACTTCTCAGTTTGGTTTTTTTTTAATTCCTGAGTTTAGCAAAATTCACTCTAAGAACTGAGTTTTTGTGTCACTGAACACTTAAAAAAGTAATAAAATTTCGAATTATTATTCAAAAGAATAATAGCATGGGCTTCTTCTTCTATGTTTTTCAAACTTCTAGATATATTCTTTACCTGAGATATTTCCAATCAAATATAATAACTGAAATGGAACCTCTGTCACTATTGTCTCTGCAGAACTGCAGTGCAATGTAAATAATTTTTCAAATAAAAATAATGACATGAGGAAATCTATTTTTATTTGCCACGTGCTTACAATTCTTCAGGTTCTGGGACAACATATCTTGCATCTCACCTGTACTTATTTTGTGAGATTATTTGCTGTGATGCAAAAACCCCAGAGCTGAAACAGCAGTTTAAAATCAGTAACGTGACAGCAGTTTTACAGCAAATAAATGGGTCTAGGTTGCCAAAAAAGCACCAAACAGTGCATGCCATGCAGTGGTGAGATTTTCAGCAGAGAGGGAAAGACAGCTGTAGCTGGAAGCCTGCCAAGATGCTCTCCTCGAAGTACTGCTTCTGTCCTTGCACAGACTACTGTCCTTGGTTGCGGCAGTTGCAGGGAGCATGACAGATGCAGTAATCTATTTTAAGTTTACAGTCACTTTTGTGCAACCCATCAGTTTTTAGAAGTGGCTGTAATTAAATAGACCAGGCCCTGCCTTTCTTTAGGTGTTTGTGCACTTCATTGCAGCTAATTTCAGTAGGGTTGTGAGGCAAGACCTGTGACATAACACAAAAAATATTCACATTACAGTCTTCCTTTCTTTTTTTTTAGGAACATACTGATTTACTCCAATCTCCTACTTTAAGTCTACTTGTGTAATTGAATTTTTGTGTTTATTGAGTTTTGATGAAAGTATTTCGTAGTCTTGAGCTCTGTATCAAAGTACTGGGAAAAAAAGGAGATGTCTGGATCTATGCCTCAGCGATCTAAAACAATTATTTCATACCGTCACTGAATAAATACAGTCTTTAGCACTCAATCTGCAATACTGACTGCTTTCCACAAGAATTCAGATTTTTTTTCCGCTAAGTTTTGAAGGGGGTTCTGGTTAAAAATAGCATTTAAGAAGGAAGGCATACTAGCTGTGATTGAAAGGGCAATAGTAGTTAAAGAACACATCAGTAACAATAATGCACTATTTACCAGAAATATATGTCATATATTGTACTGTTTCTGTGTGAGAAAAAAAAATCATAAGATTTACCACAGTAATTTTTCATACGTTTAGATGGAAACAAGGCATTAAATTATTCATTATCAAGAGACTGATTGGGGTTTTTTTTTGGCTTTCAGACAACACTATGGTGATCTCTTCCTTTTCCTCTCTAATTATACCAGTATTAAATGTTGATTCTGTGCTGTCTGCATGCTGTCACAGGTCATGTAGCTGAAAAGCCGTGGTGCATCATGACAAGTTATTTCTTCATTGTGATGGCATTGTGATTGTCCAAACAGGTTCCTTTCGTCCAAATGAAGTGGTACTGACTGCCACCAAACATTCACAAAAGGAATTGTGAAAACTAAGTTGGATACGATGAAACAACTCAAAGAGAGTAAAAAAGAGGTTAAAGATACTTAGCGGGACTGAAATTCAGATACTGGATTTGAGCACTGTGCACTTCCCCTATTGGGACCACATCTCTCAGCCAGCAAAACACTGAGAACAAAAGTGGTTGGTGGTCATCAGAAAAAAACCAAAAGCCTTTTAATGGACCCCTACCACCAACCCAGAGCAATGTACATACTGAAAATATCTATACTTCTAAAACCTCAAATATGAGGAAAACCCAGGAATGAAGAGAGTGTTCCAGCTAGTTCCCGATTGCCGTTAGATCTGTTATCACTCATTATTGCCCACCCAGTCTTCACTGTGCACTTGACAATTTCTTTTTAGTATTCACAGAACCACATGCAAGAATCAAAACCACAGATCACTAGGATATTTATTAGGAAATTAGATTCTTGAATAAGAAATGTGATTCAAACAATCTTCTAGCAATATAGTATCTTGACCTCTGTATATAGTTTTGCCAATTTTATGACAGAGCAACATTAAATTGAGTGGGTGGTGTAAGCAAAGAAGGATTATACAGGCCAGAGGGAACAGATCCCATTACTGTTGTGTTCCAGATATTTCTAATTTAAGGGTTTTCTAGGACAATAGTTTTGAAATAGTACACACAGTACTTGTTTACAGGAGTTATTGGACTTCATTTAAACATATGTTCAACTTTCCCTCTTTTTTAGTATTTTTGTTTCTTCATCCTGGATTCTGTAAAGAGGCCCTAGATACGTGAAGTGATTTATGCATAGGGTGTGTTGGAAGAGCCACATAGGGTGTGGGAAGTCCTCCACCTGAGGCCTTTCAAAACAGGTTCCTCCACAGGAGAAGTGTGGTGGGCTGTGGGGAACAGAGGATGCTGAAAGGGAGCTGGCAGACATATATTCACATGGAATATATTAAGCGCATTCCAGTCACTCCTCTGGGTTTCCCCAATAGCTTGAACCTCTGCATCTGACTCACTTGGTTTTATGACCTCTTATTACTCCTCCTTTTGTGCTTTTGATGTTCCTTCTCCTTTATCATGTCTTTGTCTGCCCACACAATTTGTTTCTTTAATGTGCTTCGTCTCTCTCCTAGCTGAAAGCAGCGTGCTTTTCATCCACTGTTCATATACCCTTCTCCTTTCCCCTTGCTCTCTGGTGTTCCCTCTGCAGAATCTCAGCATATTTGTGTGCTAATGGGTGCAGTGCTTTAATATTAAATGCCTTACCACAGGGTTGTCAGCTGGTTCTTGGCTTATCTTAGTGTGATTATAAGTATTATAAACTGTAATGGGCTTCCCTTTGACGTTGAAGATATTCCTAGATGCCTTCCCCTGCATTTCTGTCGCTGTGCTTTTCGCAGAGTACTGAATAAACGGGTAATCCTGCTCCACACTGGAACTGTGAGATGCATTTCAGAACACCATGTGTAATTATGTTTGTCATTCCACAACATTTGGCATGCTGCTGCTGGTGGCCTACTTGTTGACAAGTAACAGATTTTGTCACAGGCCGCACAATATACCATAAAATACTGAGTATCAACACTGGGCAATCAATCAAATGGGCTTAATAATACAAAGAGATTATTATTTGAGGAATATTAAATGTTCTTAGGAGCCTATGCAGAGATGAAAGTGGTTTTGCAAGCTCCACTAGACCAACAAGGACTACTGTTTTAACAGAAGGGGTAAAAAGAACTTCTGTGTTAATATCTTGTCAAGGTAGGTAGAGGAAACCCTAAATGAGGGGAGAAAGGATAAAAGTGGCTGGTCTAGCAATGAATCACATCAAGCTGCCAAACTCAGAAGAGAACTTACACTTTGATTTATGCTTTGTAGCCACTGCTGTGTGTTTGCTAAAAAAGACAGGGACCAGGGAGGGAAATGTTTGGACTATATTCACTGCAGAGACAATGTGGGAACTAAGTACTTCTTTGGTTAAACCTTTATTAAAGCAGGATAGAAATTAGTTGCAGTCTCTTAGCTAAGCTTCCATGCAATTAATGTAGACCTCAAAGGTACCATTTTTCAGGCTAGATGACGTTCACTTTGAGAGCCAGCATGGCGTTCATTTTGATCAAATCTTTATTTTCAAAGATTGTGTACTTTATAATAATTATGTGCTAAAAACAGCTTGTTACTCTGTGAAAGTTCACGTGGCTCTTCTGAATAGAACATTTTACAAACTTGACCATGTCTAAATTATGCAATGGATCCTCTACTGCCATTTTTAGAGTGCTGTGTTTGTTCTTACACTTGTTTTAAGGTAAGCTTACAATATTCACAGTGCAGTCAATAACCTTTTTGTAAGATACCATATGATTTTTGGCTTTGCAGGCAGTAAGTATTCAAGAGAAATTTTTAACCTGAAAGTTCAGAAAAAGGCCCCACAACACATCAAACCACAAGAAATGGTGGATGTGAATATTAAGTTTGTGGATAAGAAAGCTTAATGATTCATTTTGCAGTAGTCTCTGTGGAGGGAAGAGGATTGTTAAATATGGAAGGAGATCACTAATAAAAAATGGTGTCTGTCATTTAGTCTGAACTACAAACGTCCACAGTGACTTCATGCTGGATCATGTTCTGACTCACTTTCAAATGGGGAGAAATGTGAAAACTGATGGGGTAGTAGCCCAAACTCTGATCTTAGCAGCAGACTGGAAATAACCAACACCTGATTTTCATTTTTCACTGCCTTGCCTTATTTTCCAAAGATTATTAAACAAGATTTACAGCTCAGAAGAAACAAGTTGGTCTGGCAGTTGCCTTCTTCAGTTTTGGTGAAAGCAAGTCTTTTTTGGGAAAACTAGAGGAGAAAAAAGACAACTGCTTATGGCAGCTGGAAGAGAAGGAAAGTGTCAAAGGTGAATGACTGAGGGAGAAGGAGAAGGAATGATTGAAAACAGGCAGGAAGCAATGCCAGAGGTTTTGGTTTATTCCAAAACCCATTTTGGAGAAACATAAAGTGTCTTCCATTTTTCGTGTAACAATCCAAAAGCTGTATGACCACTTTGTAGGCAGAGCCTGTGACAGTTCCTGTTGTTTACCCAGGGATGTGTGACAGTTTCCAAAAGGAAGATGTGCATATTGGGTCCAAATGTGCAAGTTGCTGCCCACTAACATTACTGTGTGTACTTTCTGGCTAGGGATGAAGAGGCCCAGATTCTCATTACAAGGTAATCTTTTATATGCCCCATTGTGCAGTCTGCATGAGGCCCCAGTGGTCTGGTAGAGCCTTTATTGTGATGTAGTGAAGTCCCTTTCATTAATAGCATTAAGATCATTAAATTCCTTTGGGAAATTATAGACATACACAGGCACAAATGTGTTAGAGACAGGTGGTAAATCCAAATGGAGCCCTGCTCCAAGTGGATGCAGCTGATAGTATAGGCAAATAAAGCGTAGTGGTAATGGAAACTCTTGGTTCAACTTAGCAAAAATGAGGCTAAATTCTGATGCAACTACTAAAAGAAATAGAACTGTAGCCAAAAAGACCTGTTAATGACTCCATTCAGACTCTGGTGTGGACTTTGGATGCTCAAAAAATTTCCTGTTTTTTAAAATTCATAGTTCTCTTTAATCTTACTCAAATAGAAGTTTTGCAGAATTGGTACCTTATGTTAGTATCTGTCTTGCTTAACACTTATGGTTCAAACCATGCCCCGATAAATAATTGCCAGTGGTAATTTCTGCTTGGCAGTTTTAATTTAAGATTCATTTAGAGGTGACCAAGAAAGAGGAGATTATACCAGAGGAAATCTGAATTTTTCAACATCTTTTTTCCAAGTTTGATGGAAATAATGAAGCACCAGTCATACATTTTTCAGTTCTGTGCTTTATTACAATGGATTAAAGTTCTCAGTGAGAAGACCTTTTCCAAATTTCAATGTTTATAAAAACAATATGTGAAAAATTATTTTAAAACTCAGCTCCTTAATTTAAAATATCACTTTCTTAATATTGAAATTGAGCAAAATGACATATCCTCATGGCATTTCTGCTATGGTTTTCAATTAAGTTAAAGTAATGTCTCCTAAGGGAGAAAACAGGGTCTGACTCATTTATGTGCACTTGCATGTTAGCCAAAATGTTGAGGTGTTACAATTTTTTCAAAGAATATTATTTATTTGATATTTTTAGAATATTTTTTATGCCAGCATGAATCTACCATAATAAATCTTGGTCAGCTGGCATAGAAACTAACAATTACATTCACTCAGTATTATTCATGCATGCTAGCTTTGAATAACAGAACTCTGTGGGATTTTTTCAACCAAGTTCCAAAAGTATTTATTGGGATGCTGGCACTATGAGGCAGGTGTGTGCTTGCTCTGACCTTGATGACACATGCATTTTAGACAGCCTGAAATCTGACTATTAAAATATTGCAACTTGACCATCTGGCTTTTAGTGTTTGTTTAAGGTTCTCATCTCATTTACAAATTAGCACTGGATGCCCGTTATGGTGGTGTAATGGTGTTTTACCTTTCCCTTATCTGCTGTGAAAAGTGAAGTTGGATTTTTCCTTGTCATTTCCCTGGGCAGTCATCTGTTAAAAGAGAAAACAGAGTTCCCATGAGAGGGAAGGCAATAAAGACCTGTAACAAGGACAAATTTGGAGGCTGGTGGTGCTGAAAGATGATTCTTTTAAGCACACTTTTGCATTTACATTGAAGCTTTGTGAAATGGAACAGATAATGTGAGTTTCTTCCTATTATTCAGTCTTAAGTTATAGGATTACTTTGTTTCTTAAAGGTTAAATTTTAGAACTTTTACTTCATCATCCAATTAAGGGATTTGCTTGTAAATATCCAGAGAACAGTCTCTCAAAGAAGAAATGCTATAATTTTATAAATAATTTCATAAGCAGAAACGTGTTATTTTAAGAACAGTAATCAAGTGAGCACTAATGTAACCTCAGTAATAAAGGTTTTATCTTTTTAGCCTGATTCTTGAAGGTTTGCATTGACTTCTTTAATTGGCACAAATTAAACTAGTACATGTGCAAATTATGTAATACAAAGCCATCTTTCTACCTTTCTCAAAGTCATTGTGTCTTGAGGTTACTGGAGGTACATTAATAAAGATTAGCAAGTATATATGAGAGAAGAGACGGTCAGAGCCAAATTCAATTTCCAGAAAGATCACCCTTGAGAAACAAGATGGCAATTGGTTTGGTGTTTCATGTCAGTATTTCTCCACTTTTTTTTTCCTGTTTCCTTTATTGTGAACCTGCAGTAAAGCCTATTTAGTAGGCATAGGATTTACTACTGCTGGTAAACAGATTCAGCAACTGAATATTACAATTATCAAAAAACATTGTTATTAGTAATTTCAAATATTTCTGCTTTCCATAGTGGATAATATAAACAGAAACTTTCAGGGTGTGCTTTTAAACGAAAACAGGATAGTGATCCATACAAAACCAGTTCTTAGGTAGGCTTCTGGCATGAAGTTTGATTCATTTCAATGTACTTGGAGTACCAAAGACAGCTCTCATGCTACTAGACCATAGTTTGTTTGGGTTTTTTTCTGTGTCCTAATAAGCTGGAGTTTTTTCCCAAAATATAATAATTTTGTTGCAAAGGACCGATTTTTTGCCCAAGTAGTTAGGATGTTCTTCTGGGAAATCTAAATTATTGAGAATCATGGAATATGGGCAGGAAGGCCCTCCACCCAGCCCTGCGCAGGACACCCCAGGAATCATACCATGTACCCAAGAGCATTTTCCAAACACTTCTTGAACTCTGTCAGGCTGCTGCTGTGACCACTTCCCTGGATAGCCTGTTCCAGTGCCCAGCCACCCTTTTCTACCATCCAGCCTCAACCTCCCCTGACACAACTCCAGACAATTTTTTCAGGTCCGGTCAGTGGTCACCACAGAGAAGAGATCAGTGCCTGCCCCTGCTCTTTCCCTCACGAGGAACTTGTATTTTTTTGCTTCAAGTTAAATCAGTGTTTTGAATCTGTGTGTCCCATATCCTGTCTTAGTGCAAATTTGAGGTTTCTGACCTTAGATTTGGCTGGAAAATTCTACCTGGCCAGGATTTAACTTCCTGGTGAAAGCTCAGTATGTTTCCATGAGAAATTGTTGTTTTAGTGCATGGACATTCTCAATTAGAAACCCAAAATTTATGAAAGGAGAGAATGAAAAAAGAAGTCTTGACTGGTTCTATGTCATGTTTATCGCTCTGTGTGATTCTTTAGGGCATTTGCCCTAGTGAGGCATGCTGAGTTCTTCCCCACGGCAACTCACTAGTCCTCTTAGGAAATTGCACCCCACCTTGTGGGCTGCTTCCAGGTGTGATGAGTCACAGCACATAACTTGGCCTGACTACACACACAGGAGTGCAGGAAAGAACTTTTAAATTCGTAGATCTCTAGTTTTGTTTAAAAATCTGAACCTCTCTGGCATGATTAAATGATTCCCATAAAATACTGGTGATGATAGTGGGGAAGAAGGTAGCAGTTTAGGCTTTCAGGGCAACCTGGATTTATACCTTGAAACAGCTACCAACACTTGGCAGTAACATTTGACATTTTAGTTAAATTGCTACTGACTTCTCATCTTAGTGCCAAAAATTCTAGAGTGCTTTCCCAAATGGAGATGAGGAAATTTGCAGACTATATGCTTGAGGCTTTTTTTCTCTTTTAAGATTGTAGGACAGGATCTTTTCACTTGTGGCCTCTCGATTAAAAGCAATTGGACTTCGGCCACTTTGCTTTTCCTCTTCCTAGGACTGCCAGTGTTTTGCACAGTGGCCTGGGTTGTTACTGGACATTTGCACAGTAGGTTGTTTCTTGCCTGATGCCTCTACACCAGGGTGGCCAAACTTTTTTGACGTGTTGGCTGCACAGTGATTTACAGATTAAGACTCTGGCCAGCAGCAGTGCCAGCAGGGCTGCTGTTCTCTCTCACTGACACCTCGTGCTGCTTTCAGCTGCAAACTCTTTGCTTTTACCCTTTTGGACCTGTATTCCCGTACCCACATTTCCCTTTGGTGCAGAACACTCCATTTGGCACAAAACACTTATGCTCTGTGCCGAGCTCCACTCCTATCTCTGTTCTCAAGTAGCCCATGAAAATGAGAGAGCAAACAGAAGCAGCTGGCTGTGGCCTACCTGTCTTGGAAAGGGTGCACAGAAGGGATGACATCTGCTGCAGCATGAAGTACAAACCTGGGCCAGATGTTGAGGATTATTCTAAAAATATTTGCCTTGCAGCATTGTTCTTTGCAAGTCTGTACAGAGATTATTCTTGAAATATGCAACACACTAAGAAGGTTGGCATAGGATTTCTTAGGCCAGCGTGTGTTCATGGATCCTAGTCAGAACTGAGTTCTGAGCCCTGTGTAACTGTGTCATTTAAAATGCAATATGGTAAGTTAAAGGTCATTCAGTAATGCATCCATGAAGCTTCACCAGAACTGGCAGTTGCATTTAAAGGGAGTCCATCGTCCTAACTGGGAGTTCCCTGAAATTACAGTGTGTAACAGCTGCCAAAAAACCCTAAGAAATTGGTGGCATTATCAGGAAGGGTACTGAGAACAGGACAGAGCCAAACTGTGTAAAGACCCTGATGTGTCCACGTGCTGAGTACTGTGTGTACTTCTGTGTTTCAAGAGGAGATGGTGGAGGTGAAAAAGGTTCAGAGGAGGGCAATTTAAAAGGTAATGAAGATGAAACATCTACTTTATGAAGACCAGCTGAAATACTATGTTTGAAACAGAGATAGCTAGAAAGAATTATGAACAAACTTTGCAAAGTCATGAAGGTGGCAGGTAAAATGAATGCAAAATGTTAATTAGCTCCAAACCTGGTGCTTCTACAGTCGGAAGTCAGTTGTTGAAACTAACAGGAGGTCCATTTAAAATGGATAATTCTGTTCTACAAGACAGATAGCTGATTTTTGTGTGCATTTTGACAGAAGACTGTGGAGACAGTACAGGTGGGTTAAAAAAGGGTTTAAAACAACTCGTGAACATCCGGTCCGTAAACAAACACTAAATAAAATAGAGAGGGAGGCACTCTTTAACATCCCTAATCTGGAAATTTTGATTGTTGGAGAACAGGGATGACTCTGGATAAAGATCAGGCTTGTGTATTCTCCCCAGTCAGCATCTCCTGTTGCTATTTTTCAGGATCCCAGGCTAAGATGGACCATAGCTCTGACCCAGTACAACATTCACCACATTCTTTTATTTTTAAATGTATATGGTAGTAGCCAATAATGGGAAATTTGCAGCAATGCATTAGAAGTTGTAGGCACAAATTGTGGATAAATTGCATATTTCCCAAAAATGATTTAACGAAGAAGCTACATTGCTAACCAGAATTCTCCTTATATATCAAATAGCTGCCAATTATAGATATTATATTTATTTTTGCTATAGAACACCAGGGATTTGCAGCCAATAAGTCACTCACATGCATCCATGTGCCACTTTTAACTTCTGTTTTTGTTATTGATTGCTATATTACTCTTAAGTACAGAGAAAAATGCTCACAGAATAACAGAATCGTTTTGGCTGTTCTAGTAATTCCAAAGTTGGAAGGGAAAAAATGCTTGCTTATTTGAACTCCTAACCTTTTGCTCTGTAATTCTTACATCAGAGTGTTTCCTGAGTATTCTGCCTTCAGACATGTCAGAAATATCACTGACATAGTCTCTTTTGCAGATATTTGATACTTCCACTTCCAGCTGAGATCAGAAGGTGTGGAGAAGTGTGATTTTTTGCTTGTTGGTTTCAGCTAAGCAAGCTCTTTGAAAGTTTAGAAACAAAACCTGGTTTTCACTCAGCTTTGAGGTGAAAGAATAATTGGCATTACACATATTTTGAAGTCCCCGTCCAGGTAATGCTAGGGTTTTATCATTTTTCTATTATCTAAACAAACTTGTTATTCTCCAGTAATGGAGAGCTGCAATAGCCTTATATGATATATACTAAAGTGCAGTAAAACACGCTTGATGGCTTCTATATTTGTAAATGGTTTTTGGAATTTCTGTTAAGTGGGCAATTTGAAAGATATTTTTACAATCCAGCCATTAATTGCCAGCATGGAATCTTTATCTTTGATTGATAAAGTCCAGGTTACTTCACCTGTAAGCATTCCATAGACAGCTTATGAACTAAATAGCACAGTGAGAGTTTGGGGATGATAGAGCATGGACATTAAGATATTATGCAATCATTATTGTCTGATATCTTCTGAATACCTTTCTAAAAATTATGCACTGTGGCGTGAATATCTTTTCAAAAAGAACGTGCTGTGGAATTAATGCAATTGAAAACTGCCACTGGTCATCCTGCACATTCCTTACAGCACTGCTTGCCTAGTAGTTCTGCTGCTATTCTCTGACAATGATGTGCAAATGCCTGACAACTTCATTGCAAGAAAGCCTTTTTTTAAAAAAAAGTTGAGTTTCATCATCCTATCTTCTAATTTATTGAGGTATTTATTCATGAGAGGCAAAAGGGACGAGATGAACTGTAGGCAGTGAAAAGCCATTTCAGTCTAGTTGCTGGCACTGCAGATTTTATAAATTACTACAGGAGCTCTCCACATTTCTTGTATACAAGAAATAAGTTTCTAATTTAATGTCTTCTGTATCTAAATTTTCTGTTTGAGGTTTCTGCTAGAGAAGTAGTTCCCAACAAGAAGCGAGTCAGCTTTGCTACTGTACTAATTTTTAAAAAAGAGTTGAGGTTTTTGTGGGAAGAAATAATTTGAAAGTATTCAAAGAATAGTAGTTATTTAGCAGCATTAAAATAATGAAAAGCTGTATGATTCTTTTATTTGCTACTAAAAGAAGCTTTTTCCCCTAATTATAAGAAATTGTGATTTCCTTCTTCAGATGGAGCATCCCATTCAAATGTGGGATAATTCTTGATTGCAACCTTTTCATCCTTTGGCACAGAAAGTGGACATTTAATTTGCATAGGACAAACCAGTGTTTAAAATATTTTCATTAGATTTGAATACTAAGATAATTTTCAAAGAAAGTTTGTGAGTTTATCTCTCAGCCGAACTATCTTCCACAGGTTTTCTCCCCTTTTCCAAGTATCCCAGCAGCGTGCTGATCTTCCTGGAGGTAATCCACTACATGCCTGAAAGAGATTAAGGTAGTCTGAAGGGATGGGAGATATTTCATCAGGATTTATTACTGTTCAAAGACACCATAAGAGTCTCCATTGAAGTTTCAGTGTTAAAACCCATGAAAATTGCTGATACCATGGCAAGTTAAAAATGCTGTAGGTGTTTTCCATGCAGTATTCTGAGAGAGATCACAAAGAACAAGTAGCTTAAAACTTGCCTAACTTGCCTTTAGTCTTTTGCCATATTGAATCCAGGTTACAGTTTCTATTGTGCAACACAGAGATAAACTTTGGGTCTATGTACCTTCTGTTGCTGTTAAGTGAGTGAGCTGGCTTAGTTTTTCTCCATGTCTTAATAAAAGATACCAAAGAGCTCAAGAAAATACCCCATTTATAAAATTTTGAGCAATGAAAGCTTAAAAATAAAACCCCCAAAAAATTAACAAAGGGATGTGGTTTCTTAGCAAACATGCCACTCGTAGCAGTTACATCAATCTCATCACTAAATATCTTTACTTTGCCTTTAGGAGTGTGGCCCATCTTCTTGTGTTGTGTCTTGAGCATGTAACCAGATGTAAAAGGTTGAAACTTTTGTTAAACCACACAGTAAAATACTCTGGAAAGGCCACAGTAGTGCTGAATTCCTTTTGATGTGAGCACCTTAGTTCCTTTCACTTCCAAAGGGAAAAGTTGAAGGTAACTATGTAAAATAGGAAGTTGCAGATAAGGTATGAGAGATCCTATGGATTTTAAGAAACAGGCCATTTCTCTTTTTGCCATTGTTTTTAAAGGATGCTGTATTGCCAGATTGCAGGTTCCTGTGTGAGTGTGGAGTTGTTCAGTTAAAAGGGAATATACTGATTCAACAGCTTTCAATGGAAATGAAAAGGATTCACAGCAGCAGGAGTCCCCACTGCCATGCCATGTGTCACAGTAGGCATCATTCTCTCTGCATCTTTACATGTATTTGTCTCTACATCTGTGTTTTGGTTTTCCTGGTTAACTCAAACAATGCTGAAGACAGTGGGAATTTCCACTGTCACAAAGAGTGCCCCTTTTTAGACTTCAGGGTCCATTCTGTTGTTGCTGTGCAAAATAGCAGTAAGATTGTGGCTTCGGGAATATGAGCAATATACAATGTTATACCAAAGAGCCATCAGCAATCATTTGGAAGGCTGCTGATTCTAATTCCAAGGGGTTTGTCACCTCCTAGGCTGAATCTCCACCAGTCTGCTCTGCCATTTTGAAGAGACTGGCTGTTTTCCGTGTGTCAGCCGGGAACCAAAGGAAATGCTGGCATGTAGTTATTTGATTCAAACCATTCACATTCAATATGCATTCCATCTTTTTGATAGTGGGTTTATGATCTTCTAATCCATTTTTCTGGGATTTTTGCTGGTCTTTATTTTCAGAGAAAGTATTTTCGATATAAATTATGAGTGTAATTTGTAGTGATAAAGTAACAAATCTAGGGCTTTTTCCTTATGTCTCATCTTTTAGGAACAGAGAATTGGATCTTTTTCAATCCTGTCTGTTGTTGGCAGATTCAAAATTATGAACTCATTGAAACCAATTTTAGGAACAGGTGCAGAAACCTGCCACTTTCGAGACATTTTCAATTATCAAGGATGTAGAAACCGAGGAATCAGGTTGTAGGCTGTAATAAAGCAATAAACCAAAAATATTTATATTACTTTTTAAAAGAGATTAGGTTCCACCTATCTTGCCATCTTACCCAGAAAAAAACCCAAGTAGTGTTAATATCAGTTTTAAAAAGTAAAGAAGTTTCTTTCAAATATGAAAAATGTAACACTGCCTTGTACACTGAATGTCATAGTGAATACTGTAATATTCCATATTAAATTTTGAGCCAAACAATCTGTATATGTAGATGTATGTGGTGACAGTGACACCAAAAGCAGTTGCATGAATACCACAAAGATAATACAAATTTACTCAGGAGAGAGATACTCTTAACTTTCATTTTATTTTGTCTTTTAGAGAAAGAACCATTACAACAAACCATTGATCTGATGTTTAATTTATAGTTCTATGCAATACCCACCTTGGCATCATTTTTTTGTTGAAGAAATAGGCATTTATCAACAGATGCCCCAACATTTCTTTGTATTTATTATCCTATGACTACTTGACAGAAACACCTTCCAGAAGTGATGCCTACGCATTGGCATTGCAGTTTGGTTGAGCAGTGAGATGCGACCCTTCTTACTTTAAGGAAGCCTCAGCATTCCACTGAAGACTGTGTTCCATTAACAAGGAGAACACTTTTCTATTGATATTTGCTATTTTTCTACTGGAAATACTTCCTTGGAATATACTGCTCAAGAAAGTCAAATAAAATCACATGCAAGCTAATGGGATTCCTAAACTGGATTCTTCTATCTGATTGAAGTTTTGTCTTTATGACTCATGTTCTTTTAATTCATATGCTCTTGTCAAGGCTAATATAATTTGTGATTATATACATATTTTTATAAAACTAATTTAGAAATGTACCCAGAGATTTAAGGCAGAATCTTCTTTGAAAGTTCTTAAAGAGACCATAGGACATTTTCCAAAGATAGCTTCAGCTTCTGTGTGCCTTGCTTATTTATATCAAAAAGGTGATGGAATTAAGTGGACAAACTTTGAGACTATAAAATATGTAAACTGAGGAAATTGTAGTTTCACTGCAACAAAATTCCTGTAATTTTAGCAGAGCCAAGACCTCATTCTCCTGTGCTTCCTGAAGGGGTGGGCAAACCATTTCTTTTAGGACATTGACAGAATAAGCTCCTCCTAAATTCAATCTTAGAAGCTTAGGGTTTCAAAGTTTCTCTCTGGATCCTGCTTTTTCACAGTTTCAGACCATGTCTAATTTAAGGCCATGTCAGTTTATAATTTAACCATATATGGTAATAACTGTAATACCTTAAAGGATGCTTTAAGGGCTTAGGAAAGAGGTCAAGGTAATAATTGCTGGCTTGTCTTTCATGGTAGTTAATGACAATGAAAGAGTTTCATCACGGATCATAATGTATATTATGATATATCATCACCAATCAGTGATGTATATTACACTGAATCACTTAAAATCAGGTTTGATTCATGGTTTGAGGGATGTTTTTGGCCAATAAAATTTTGTTGAAACATGCTTCAAAATTTAATATCAATGTATATGCATATAGAATCATACTTTAGATCTGAATATTGTCTGGTCCAGCCCCCTGCTAGAAGCAGGGGCAGCTTCCATCTTATGTCAGCTTGCTCCATGCCTTGTCCAGTAGAACTCAGAGTACTTCCAAGGATGGACATTTCCCAACCTCTCTAAGCAATTTCTTCCCTGCATAATTGTCTTCTTTTTAATGTTTTTTGACTTGTATGTGATTAGGATTTCATTTTTTTTCTTCTGCTCTGCATTTCTGCAAATACCCTGACTGGCTTTTAGATAGCTGAAAAAGAGAAACCCGAAGACTTGACTTCACAGATTCAACTCTCAGCCTCTTCTCTTGTGTCATGTGCTCCAGACCAGTTTAGGGTCCTCTGGACTCACTCCAGTTTGTCTGTCTTGCTTTTACTGGGGGCCATGGACCATGTGATACCTCTATAAACTGTTCAATAAAAGAAATTACCTTCTGCATTAATAGCCTTTAAATTAGGGGGGGTTCATCTTTAAATTATTGCACAAAAGAGAAGCTGTAAAATTTCCTCTATCATTTAATTTTTGTATTCTCATTCAAGAAATAACTAAACTGAAGTAAATAACCATATAAAGGTTGCTAATCTGGATAGTGGCAGATCTGAAATTAAGTCAGAAGCTCTGCTGCTAATTTTTTCATTCAATGACTAAGTAAAGTTATTTATTTTCTTCTTTGGTCCCTGAAAACTTGGCCTAGTATTTATATTTAAGGAAATTCAAAAGCATCTATGTAATTGTAGGTTTTGCATCTCTGTTATTTTCTAGGTTTCTTTTAGAATATAATTTCTCTTAGTACAAATGAAAAGAGGCTAGCTTTTACTTTCTTTCATAGAATTCAGATTAATTTTTTTTTAGGTATATCTTCTCGGCTTTTTTATTTGGAAAAATGTTCTCCTTCTGATTCACCTTCCTGTGTACATTATTCAAGATGTATTGCCCCCACAAGCAGTCTTACAGCAAACCACAGAGTGCAGGAAAATGTAAGTTACTGCTCACCTGTAAAGCCATTTTTCTACTAACTTAAGACCTTCACTGCAGCGTCAAAGACATGAGTTGCCATGCTAAAGAAGACCCCAGTACTCCTTGTTGGCTTTGGAAGGTTCATTTCAATGGGGGTTGGCTGTATTAAAGAGCCATTTACACTTTGTTGTCAAGGAGAACTTGCCAGGGGACCTAAAGGGTCATTAGCCTCCACTTAGCACCATGCAGTGTAGCAGATGCTTCCTGACATGGAACAAGGAAAGGCTTTAAATCGAGTGTCAAGAAATCCCAGCCTCATCACTTAATTTTTTACTAATCTGTTGCTGTCTAGAAATTTTAGCCATTTTATTGATAGTTGAGCTTTTACTTATACGTGCAAGTGATGACAATAGTAGGAAATTAAAGAAGCATTTCTGGGGACGTTGCATATTTTACTTTGGCTTTTAGTAATTCATCCTACTACATATAGTGAGTTGGCCCTTAGACAAGAAGTAAACCCAGAAATGTAAATTCCTTGAGCTTTTAAAATTCCATTTGACTCCTTAATTGTCAGTACAGACAATTAAACCATCTATTTTTTTTAACTACACAAGGATTTCAAGGACCAGCATAACTGTCAACTTCCTTTGTGCTCTATAGTTACTAATGTGTTGTGATCCACAAGTGTCAGATGTGGCCTGTGCACATTTTCAAGACCCTTCCTCAAACACAACATCATGGAATAGAAGGATAAATAGAAGGTACAGAGAGTAGTACCTGGGGTACTTGTTACAGAAAATGTTCCTTTGCAGGAGTCTTTATCATTCCTTGTGTTTCAAATACATATAGCACATGATCTGAGGAGATACAAACAGCAACAGAGATTGCCTGAGGACATGGGAGGTAAAGTTCTAAACACCAAAAAAACCCAGCAGAAAGGAAACCCTTAAAATGAAGTTCTCTGGGCAGACAGTATGTGACTGCCTGTTTTACTTGATAAACAGGAAAATTTGTATCATGGTTTGTTTGAATTTAGCCACTCTTTTAACCATCATGGTGGCCCTACAATGTGATTTGCCTTTCTCTCTCTTATTTAGAGAACGGTCTTCAGTGCTACATAAATCATCTCAGTTAATCTGAGAGGTGAAGCTTTCCAACTAAAAGTGACCACACCCTGAGGACATGACATGTGAGACAGAATGCCTTCTATTTTAGGAATTCTTCCTTTCATCCAAAGAAAATCCCTCAAAAAGTCATGCCTTGCCATGAGGACCCCCAGGATAAATGAGAATTTATTTTGTTGTCTTGACACTAAAAACCAGTGATTTCCCTTCTGTGGTTATGAAGTGTCCAGTGATCCTTGGTGTTCAGGATGGACAAATAGGTTTCACTAGCAGCCATTAGCTATGGAAAGCCTTTATCCAAAAGGGAACATCTATGCCTATTTCTTATTTGTTCCATTTGAATAAGGTAAGTTTAATACTATTTATTTATCTTTACCCTGTGAGAGAATGGAAACCTCTTGCAGGAAAAAAAAAGAACAATATAGTTAACCAAGGTTAAAATTCCCACTCTGGGATCACTTCTCTCAGAATCATTGGGGTTTTACTGAACAAGATTTCCAAGATTATGAATACATCTATCTGACTCTTTTTGAAGGGAAATCTTTACACAGTATCGCGTAGTGAACATGTAGAGAGCCCAATGAAGCCCATTTGTATTGGATCAGCTGCATGTGTAGAAACCAGTGAGTTTGTACAGATGCAGATCAATTCTAAGATAAGGTTTCCTTTCTCTTCTGGCTGTCTGTAAATCTCTGACAAGTCATCAGAGTCCACTTTGTCTGCCCAGGCAAAATTTCCAGCTGGGAATAGGATGTCATGGCTGGCAGAACCAAAATGTACAGTATCTCAGAGTTCTCCTACTCAAGGTTCCCAGTCATTTCCTAGTGTGAATCAGAAAAAGACATAGAGGTGGTACTACACAGTACTTCTTTATGTGTTTGCAGACACACCAGGTGTGTTTCATCTGATACACAATCACACTGGGACCCTGCAATTTGCAGACAGAATGCTTCTGTTTTATAGCATTTAGCTGGTAGATAGAAATGATCAGAGGGTAGACCTGCATTACTAAGCAGAATTGTGACTTGTGAAATAGAAATCTGTGAGTTAACAGTGCTCATGAGCCAAGTTTTGGAATCTATCAGGATTATATTTTTCACAGTTCTTTTTTGAGGATGTGGGGACATGTGATGATTTCAAAGTTAATAGTCTAAAATGAGGCCTATAGAGTGTATTACCTGTTTAAGAGATGCATTGTATTCCCTTTAATCTTGATGTATATACATTTAAATGTCTTGAATATGAAACACCTGAATATATAAACTATCTTTGGGCCTCTCCAAGGGAGGTTTCCTAACCTATGCTTTCAAAATAATGCACTTTTTCGAAGTGAGGTAACTTTAAGGCAATTACACCTATTCTATAGAAAAGATCAGTGAAGTTACTAACATCACTGTCTATTTACTCTTGTCTCAGTGAAATTGCTTTGTTTTAAAAATGGGCAAAGAAAATAAAAAGAACAATGTGTTACCTGTTATTGGAAGATACGGCTACTCATAATCTCACTGGAAGATCCATTGTGTATTATTTTAGGAGTAGGAAGTGAAATAGACATTCCATAGGAAAAATTGGAACTTTCAGAACATGTTTGTAAGTCTCCCCACATAAATATGCCTTGATGTGATCCTCATCCTGGTTTTTTATTCCTATTCTGGAATTAAATTCTGTCCTGGGTTAAACAAGTATTTTTACTGCTTAATTCGCTGGTGTCAAGACTCAGCTGTTATCATTTGTACCAAGACTGTCTTCCTCTGGAGCTGTTCTGTGATGGAAACGAGTGTTCACGATGAAGCAGGACAGATCCAGTGATTCAGTGACAAGGTTCTGATGGGGGATAGTAGCTTCTTGCAAATACAGATATTTCATAATGAAAAGAAGCACTGTATGTGAAAAAGATGAAGGAGACATTCTTGTTATAGGAATCTGTAACATAATTAGAAGGAAGAAAATGTGCTTGGTAGAGAAACAGCAACGAAGAGAAGAAAAATCAATAAATCAAAAAGTAATGTGATCTGCACAGGCTATGGAGCCATATCTGACAATTGCCAGCAAAGGAGATCTTGAGAATAATATTGTAGCTGTTACCCGGTAAATGGTAAGAAATCTGAGAAATGCAAAGATGGAAATGAAGCTGCTCAGAGCACAGCCAAGCACCATACTTTGTGTATCTGCCCAAACAAGGGAAATGTACAACACTAATCCATTAAAAGCTCCCATAATGATAATAACCCAAATTAGAGCGATGCTTTCTGACCTTTGGCATAAGCCTTGGAGCCCAGTAGATCTCACAATACGAAAATGAGCATTCATACTTTGAAGATGTGATTTTTCTGGACCACCTCCATTTCAGCTATTGGAATAACATGTAGGAAGCAGAGAACAGATCCCCTTAGAATAACATTTACCACTGAAGCAAAAGCAAAGTCAAAGTAGATGTATTCTGCATTTTCTTCCTCTAAAGCCTCCCTCAATAGAAGAAAACAGGGGAAAAGCATGGCTGGTTGCCCATCCAGCTGACAGAAAGTCTGCAGGGCGTGCCATCAGATGATATATGTTTTCTTATTACCTAGGGCTTTAGCTTTACTTTGAGTTTGATGATATTTTTATTTGTTTGGGTTTTTTTGTTCTGGAATGCACAAGTAATTTTGAAACAGTTTTAAAGAAGGGGGAGTACAGTTTGAATTGTTTAGTTTTTTCTTTTCTCTTTGCAAGGCCTGTGGAATTTGGCATCTTAACCCAGCCTTGCCTGATGTGATCACAAACACAGTTAAATTTTTATTAAAATGTTTTGAATCTTTCAAACATGATATTGATAACTGAAATGGAGCAAAGAGACAGTAGCATCTGGTTTTAATGAACATGGTCTGCTTATACTTGAAAGCAAAACCATGCAGGAAAAGACTGGAAATTCTTGTTCAGCGAATCAAAGTGCAATAGTGTTTTTTCAATACCTGACATTGTATGCTTAGAATGACCTGGGTGACTTCACTCAACCAATTGTTCATATTTTTTAGATTAAAATGCCATATTTATGTCTGAAATATAGTTGGTGCTTTTTCTTTTCTTTTTTTTTTTTCAGTGTGTTGTGTACTCTTTCTCTTTTTTTGTGTGTGTACTTACCAAAGCTCATTGCTTTGAGCTCTGTTGTACCTTTTAGACTCGTGTCCTTCTTCAATATAGTACATATCAAACTATTTTTATTTAGAAGTGTGGGTTCCTGTTACTACATTGTATTCTTAATAAACAAGGCAACCCCTTTGTGGGGATATTTTTTTCTCCTATACGTATTAACGTGTGGAATAACAGAATTGCCTGAAACAACCTCCTAAACTACAGTCTCGTATAAAAGCCAATCTTGTCAGGGGAAATGGTCAGGGCATTGTCAAAACAAATTCTACAAGAAGCCTCTGCCTCGCTGCCTCCAACTCAAGTTTGTTAGCAGCACTGCAGCCCAGGCTTTTCATGGACATACTGCAAACCACTGGGGTTTGAACTAGGGTTTGAACTTTTTTATCAGAGCCGTAGTGATAAAATGTACTAATTCAGCTTCCTGCATCTTTTCTTGGAACTCAGCTTGCTTATGTGAGGTGGGTGAACGTGCTTGGAAATGCAGCCTAGAATCTGTTCAGGACCTGTAGTACAAGCTCTTCCCAGTCAAGATAGTGATGATGCTAAATAAATAGTAATTTTTATAACCCAACCACCTTCTCTGTTACTGTCTTCACAGCTAAATCCTCTCTTGGATTCAGAGAAAAAATGACTGAGGTTTGTAGCAGAACAATGTAAGGCTGTGAATAACTGCGGGAAAAGATGTAGTGGACACTTTTCATACCACAGAGAAATTTAATGCATGGTAAATGCATTTAACTGTGAAGAATAAACCAGGTCCTTGAAAATGGTAATTTAAATTCCATTTATTCTACTTATGTCATTCCACTTATTTTAGCATAGTATTGTCCTTATACTGGAATTTGAATTAAGAGTAAAAGGTTGGAAAAGAATAAATGCTTTTGACCATAAGCACTTACCCACTGTCTGCATTTTGAAGTTTTTTCACATAAAAGGCAGAGGATAAGTGCCCCAATTACTTAACAATATCCAAATTCCTAAAGTTTTCAGCTCTTAAAGCTTTAGTAGAAGTGGCTTTCAGTTACCACTAATAGCTTCTTTGAATCCTTTTGTTTTAGTCCCAAAGCTGAGAAATCAATGAAGTTGGCCTCTTTGATTAAATAGTTTTCTGAAGTCAAACTATTGTAAAGTTAGCCTTTAAAAACAAATATGCTGCATCGCCTTTGACCATTTACAGTTTTTCTTTGGCTCCACCAAGCATGTGGATGTCTAATCAGGGGATTATCAAGTAGACTAGAGAAATATAACAAAGTACTGTGCTCTAGTAAATATTTGTATAGCACAAGCCTGGAGAAAGTCCATGTTATATTTTACTGTTGATAATTTAATAACTCTGTGGCATGCCTGAAATTGTACAGTAAATGTCAAGATGTGTCAAATGAGGTATCCTGTAAAATTTAATAACCTCATACTTAAGATGATGTGCATGCATGGGTAGGTAACACTGTCATTGGAAAATATGTTTTGCATAATATTTAGGGCATTTATTTGAATTTTGCCAGGAAATAAAGTGAGCAGTGGCCTTCTGTCTGATAGTTAATAACAATGACAATGTAAGTGACAAACAGAATAACTCATGCAGAAATAGTCCAGTCTGTCAAATGATCATGAAGGCAACCAACAGATTTCATAGAACAGACAAAAGATCTGTGATGTCCTCCTGCAACAGAAAATAGCCCATACAGTAAACAATTGATAAAATGAAGTGAATCTGTGTTGCTTGTGTTTAAGGGATAGACAGCACGCTGTCTGCCACAGTAGTTTGTTTGCACTGAAATTAAGCAATAACGATTGAGGCACAGAGCATTTCCTGGGGATTAATGACCGTCTGAGAGGAGTTGATGGCCCAAGGAACATCCTGGCCATTAACCCCAGACAGTCATTAATCCAAAGGAAATGCCCTTCCCCAAGATCTTTATTACTCTTAGAAAATGAAAATGAAGAAAAATAAACCAGTAAGGACCTAGGTATTTGTTCTGATGGGTGAAGTTACAAATTATTTAGTGCATGCAGATTTTGATAAAATGAATACCTTACCAGTTATTAAACTGGAATGCTTGGTTCTCTCTAAAGCATCTTGGTATCATCTAGGCCTACAGAGGCAAACTAGAGAAAAATCATCTTTTTTCACCTTTACTAATCTTTTTCTAAGTATGGAAGGCAACTTATGTCTAATTGTAATGTGATTTAAGTAAGGTGACTGTGTACTTAAAATAAGTATCTTTAAATAGTCTGTATTGTGTTAAGAATCTAGATTAAGTGTTGGCAGAGCACCAACCAGATCTAGGTGCTGCTCTTGTTATATTTAAGCCCTTCTTTTCCTAGTTTTGGAAGCAATGGATCATCTATACCTTTATAAGCAAAAGTAGTTGTAAATGTGACATTACACAAAAAATTATTTTTCAGAAAATGTGTGTGTTGGATTTCTTAAAGTAGATTGCAAGTTAAGTTCCTGGATGCTTGTTGTTTCCTCTGTTTGTTTTCCTGAGCTGAAGGACTCTTCAGAAAATTAAAAAGAAAAAAAAGAGATGGCTGTTCTTCAAATTGAAATTTATCAGATGGTCTACCTCTAGCCATGTCTAATAGGAGGAGAGAGGCCAGAATAAAAGTTTCAGTGACGCAACTTAGTTTCATGCCATACACTAAGGTTAGTGTATATATAGGCCAGAGATTTGTATACAATTTTCAGGGGTTTTGTGGACATATGCTATGGCACAACTGAATACTGAAAGATTTTTTTCTTGTTTTCTTTAAAGGCAGATTTAAGTTGTCCATATAGCTCAAAAACAAATAGTTAATGTACAAATAAAAATCTCTGTATAGGTGAATCCTAAGAGTTTGGCTAAATAAGAGGAAAACAAATTGGTGAAGATAAAGCTCCACAAAGAATTTGAGGCAACATGTCTTTTTTTTAAAAATTCCCTTGAAACTGCAATACAATTTAAATTAATTTATTGTAAAGATACATTGTGCTTTTGGTATGTCATTAATTTTATATCAAAGTAATATGAATTACACATTATTTCAAAAGTGAATGTAAAACTATACTTACCTGCAGTTGTGGGAGGGTGTCTTGTGGGACTATAGTGACTGGTTCACTGCCAATCAGGCAGAAAACTGAAATCCTGTTCCTGCATTTTCATCTATATAAGTATGTATATGTAGAACAGAAATCTTCTAATAAATTTATAAAAAATAAATTAATCTTCTCATAAATTTGCCTTCATTCTAGCAGGCAAAGTTAGAAATCAGCACAACTGATAAGTTAACTAGAAAAATTTTGGCTTCAACTAAAGTGTTATTTAGAGGACAGAAAGTGAGTAACCTTTGGAGCAGTGCAAGAACAGGACAGTCACTGCATATCTTTGAATTACACTTTATTTCTTACTTCCATCCATTTATTTCTAGAAGATATGCTCTATTTTAAACCAGATTTATTTATTTAAACTCCAGATCCTTGAACGATGCTATTTATGCGATCAGACAGGATGATTGCAATGGTTTGTTGTGCCCTATTAACCTGCTCCTAGGTTGTTGTGCAATATTGAGAAAATTGCTTTTTCCCTATTCTTTAGTGTCTCCATGTCTAAAAAAACCCCATATAGATACTTATATTTTATTTTGAATTCTTCAAAGGGAACCTGGCATATAACTTAGGAATATTTTGATAAAATTACCTCTGTTGTATATGTCATTGATTCAAAGGTTTAGTCATTAGTCAAACAATGATGAGAAAATGTTAACTCATAAACTTCAATGATTATAGTGCTGAAACTATGGAGAAAGGTTTTCACATAAATACATTCTTCAGGTCAGTAGAATTTGCAGTGAATTTATTTGGACCAGGAAAAGTGTTTAAATAAATATAATGGTGTACCTGAACATATTTGTCATCTCCTGTTAATGTGGAAGAGAACATTCAAATCACTGTAAAGATGCTAGGACTTGGTTCAAAACTGATGGAATTTGCCCTGTTTGGTGTGGAGAGTCTTTCAGTTAAACTCACTGGGATTTGGATCAAGATCCTGTTTTGGAATCTTCAGTCTTGTATGCATTTTAGAGGCATTTCCAAAGTAGTACAGTTTACAACAGAGTTCTTTTTTTTCCCCTGCTTTATACTGACTACAAAAGGAATTACTTCTGTTTGGGTATTTGACATCCCCGTTATTTCCTTTAAAACAAGAGCTATTGTAAATGTAGAAAGCTACATAAATCAGGTTTGTAATAAATACAGTTCAAATCAGCATGTTGCATAGTAAAAATGAAAGAAATAGTATAATCTTTCTAGCAAACTTAATTTAAAAATTAAATCAACTTACTTATTAATTTGAAGAGGAAACAAAACTAGCTTCAATTTAATTCTTATTCCTCTTCTACTCAGGATGCTATTCATTAGGAAAGACCTTCAAGTAGTGCTAAAACCAGGGAACGTGTAGTAAATGCTAGCTTGGCACTTGCAAATCTAAAAACTGTGTTTCTGAAAACACAGATACAAAGGTACAAGCAGTGTCATTCCACACTAAGGGCTAGAGCTCACTGCTCCATCCTGACATTCTCATGTTGTGCTTGTGGCACAGTTGACTTGAAACTCTGATTTTATTTATAGAAAGAGGAATGCCTTGGAAGGCCCCAGAGCCATTGGGCATGTAGTTTTTCGGTGGAGGGGGATGAAGGCAGAGGTGCATTTTGAATTCCTGCTGTAAGATGTTTGAGAGGTGAGCACTTGGTTCTGTTAGAGCAGCAGAACTCCCAGCATAACTTTAAGAATAACGTAAGTTTCAGTAGGTTTCTTTGATGTTTGGTTTGTTGTGGTTTTGTTGTGGTTTTGTGGCTTCTTTTGTTATTGTTTTGTGTTTTTTTTTTAAATCTTCCAGTGGCCATGACAACCTCCAAAACAATTAAGATGTCTGTTACCAGTGCTCACACACTGGGCTTGCAAAGTACATAGTCTTTCTTCCATTATAGAGGACTCAGGCTTTTCCTCTGCTGTGACAAGAAGAGTAATTGTCTCAGAGGGATACAGGGATTCTAACTCTTCCCTTGAGTCTTGACCACTACAGATGAATTCATTGGAGCAAGTATGGACAGTGTTGTCAGACTTGGTGATGAAGCCTTCCCTCTAGCAGCAAGAGAGTCAGGAGCTTACCAGTGCTAGAATCATCTGTTTATGGACTGACTGATTTTTTCCCCCTACAAATTATCACTACTGTTCTTGGAGCATGAGACAAAACTCCAGCTCCACATCTTTTTCTGTTTTGTTCTAGTCATAGAACAGAAACCTTCAAAACTTGATTTTCCTGAAACAGCTTCAGCACAATGATTCTAGCTGTTCTTCATACATACACATCTATTTCTTTCCCAGCCTGCAGTAATAAATTGCTTTGCAAAGGATTTGAATCTTTTTAGACAGAGGATAGTGGATTCTGCATGTGCTAGACTAGAAATAAAAAATAGTGGTAGTCTAACCCTTTGCCATATCTTAAAAAAACAGAAGTTGTCGTTACTATGGCACTGGTTTTTGAAGCTGATCTCAAATGTCTACAAACTGGCCAGAGATCCTCAGGATCTCATGATTAGGCAGGAATGATGGTTTAATGAGCTGCTCCGCTCTGCGGTAACTCATGTGTTTAGTGGCAGGCATAAAAGAAGCAATGAAGCCTCCCAGGATTTTTAAAAATGAAAACAGGTGCTTTTAGAGTTTGATTATATTTGGTGGGAGCTGAATAGCCTTTTCACAATTGTCTAAATTCTACCTGAATCTTCAGTTATATTTCTGCATCTTTTTTGAGTCTGACTGTGACTGTTCACTGAATAAAGATCAAAATCACACCTTGCACAGTTGCCATATATGGCAAAAATCCAGTGCTTTTGGTTTTCCATTTTAACATCAAAGCATTGTAAAGAGCATCTTTACAGAATTCACTGACATTCTTTAACAGGGTGGTCTGTAAACAGTCTGAAGGTTTGCTTGCATCACAAGCATACAGTGTATTTCTTTTCTTAATCAGGAATCCCAACATATGTTGGGAAAAGAAGGGAAATTTAAATTATCAGGTGCTAATTCTTGTCTCAATGAGAAGCAGTTAGGCTGAGTTGTTCCTCTCTGTACAGAACGTGCTAACCATCTTAAAGGTCTTTTCCAATTTAAATGATTCTCGATTCTATGACCTGAAACAGTTTGGACTTTGTCTTCAAGGTAATTTAACCAATTCTAAACCCATATTGCTGTTTTCAAAATAGGCCTAATTTTTCAGTCATGCAGGCAAGTGAACTGTAAACCAGAACAAAAAGTGACAAAACAAGTATGAAAAAATCATTTTCTGCATACAAGAAGGAAAGTGGATGCACAGCCTTTGGAATAAATGTCTCCATTATACATGTAAGGGAAAGCTGGGACTGTCTGGGGACCAGCAACTCCTGTTCTGAGCTTTCTGCACCACGAGAAAAAGATGTGTTGTGTTAATTTTAGGTTAGTGAGATAAAGATGCCAAAGTCAGATAGATGCTCTTAAATAATTAATGTATTAAAATATATTCCAACTGTTTATCAGGCATAGAATAGTTGTAAAATCCAGCTAGGATTCCCTCTCAAGTAAACTCTCTCTCTCATTATCAAATAAAACTTTTACAGGGACCAAGCTTGTAGCCATAAGTGTGCTCCTGTGTTAAACATAGCTACCCTTTAGAACCATCTCAAGATACTTCTGTATCTTGAGCTTTAAACCCTCATTTTCAATTTGTGATAGATGTCAGGAACAAGAGGGCATCTCTTTCTGTATATATTCATTCACGTAACTTAATTCGGCAAGATGGCACACATTTACTCATGGGTTAAGATTATAATTGCATTTCAAAGCAGTTCTCTTGAAACATTCTAAAACAGATTATGTTCTTAAAAATTCTGTTCTTTACTTTGCATGTTTTAGTACTACATCCCATTAAAGCTGTGTTTGAAGTTACTAGGATTTGTTAAAAATTTGATCATGCCTAAGCAGATAAGAGATTATATGCTTTATGTATATATTTGAAGGATTTGTTCCAGCTTGGATACAGTGTATTAATTGGCCACCTACAGTGAACAGCAGTGTTTAATATTTAGAACCCTTTTCCTCATTGTTTTCCAGGCAGAAGAGCATGTAAGTATTCTTTTAACTAAATTTGCTAACTTTCTGGAACACATTTAAACAATGTGTGCTACTTGTGTCATATTACATTAACTTCACTTCTACAGACAGGTTGTATACATATGTAATAAATAGCCCCTCAGGGATCAGATCTAGATTAACTGAGAAAAACGTACTCTGCTGTACATTAAGTAATTTACAATATCTCAGTAAACATTAGAAAAGACGTGTTTGTCTCACCAGAACAGGTTAACAGTGCCTGCAGACTCAGTAATGATTGTAGAATGTTAAACTATCAAGTGGAAAGTTATAATCACTTTACATAGTCTATTTTTTTCCCCTAAAACATCAGACTATCTGGAGTTTGATACCATGATGTCTGTAATAACACTGAATGTTTATGATATAGATTGAAAGTAGTAAAGAAAGACACCAGTTCTGCAAAGGATCTAAACAGAGTGACTTAAAACTGAGAGGGAGGCTTGGAGAGAAAACTTGTTTAAGTGGATAATCTTTTATTTAAATATTATTCCTTTTAAATTAAATTTCAATATCTACAGTTAGAGATGAAGCATGTTTTAGGCATGCCAGTTCTATTTACATATGAAAAATCCCTGTAGCCTCTATTTCTATCATTTCAGATCTGCCTGGTAATTATTTAAATAAAGGTGTGGTAAGTGTGCTATCACTGGCTTTGGTTTTTATTGCTCCAGTTTCAGTATAATTAACAAAAAGGGTTCTGACTAAGCGTGTGAATGTTACTTCAGCATACTTCAGATGTTTAACATGGACATTCATTGGAATTCTAGAACTCACTTCTTGTATCTGTCAGATATTGAAGAAAGTAACATATTTATGTGGTACAGCAAGAAGTAAAAATTGTCTTTTCTTCATGTTAGATCCATGCAGCTGCTGGCTGCATTGATTGGCTGTGTAGAGTAAGTTTTTCCTAAAAAAGGAGCACTCACCACATAGCACTCATGTAAGTTTAGGATGAACCACATAAAATAAGAAGTGCAGTGATTTCTGAATTTAGCCTAGCTGCCTTGTCTCTGATACACAGAGGGAGATAGAAAGTAGGCTAAAATCCAAATGAGGAAGCATGTTTAGAATTCTGTCTTAATTGATCATTTAAGGACAATCATCTTAATTGTTTAATTACATTATTTAACTGTCTTAAACTCAGGCAAGAGGCCCACCAGCATAGAGAAATAACAAACTGTAGTAAGAGTGGCTGGAGCAGAGGATCAAAAGCCCTGGATTGTGGAGAAGCCATTTAACACTGTTTGCTTGTCCTGAACTAGAAATAATAAATACTTCATTATATTCAATCATTGGAGATCCTAAGACAAGCAACACTGTATTACAAATAATCATTATTATTTCATTATATATTAGCTTTGCAACAAAAACAACAGAATGCTTTTCTACGTGGAGCAAAGGTAATTCAATATGCATTATGTAGGAATACCATAGTCTATATTAATTGCATATGAAAATGTCAAAACCACTAAAAAGCAGTTGATGCAAATGTTCATAAACATTGTGGCTACTAAGGTAAAAACCGAGGTGTCCTATTTACTTAGTCACTTAGTCTGACCTTACAGAAGCAGCTTGATTCATTGTACATGTACTGTTTGAGGGGAGAAGAAAAGTTTAAAAGACTGTAAAAGTAAGTAGGAAGAAGACTGAGAGAGGGACACAAATTTAAGAGAAGACTGGTGAGGGATAGTCTTGTAGCACTGGTACCAGTTGGGGTCAGAATCCCTTAGTTTCAGGTAGGCCTGACTCTCTGCTGTCCTGTTCCATTTGTCTGCAAAGAACAATGGAAAAAACACAGTCATTTGTTGGTCAGCTGAGCCCCTGACATAGTGACAAATATGTCAGGCTTTGAGAGAAATTCAGAAGTGGAGTTTGCTGGAATTTACTTACAAATGATGCTTTGCAGTTATCCTCTGAAGCTGAAGGAATTCTGTGCTTTCCTTGTTTACTTACTCCTTTCTATCCAGGGAATAACTGGAATCTAAGACACAAGTCTTGTGTAGTGCCACTAACTCAACATACAGGTTCATCTGTAATGAAATATACTGCCTTTAATTAAAAAAAAATTAAAAAAAAAAAAAAAAAAAAAAAGAGGGAAAACCAGAGAGTGAAGGGCTTTTTTACAAAGATATACTAATAACTTAAAAAATGAGTGACATTGATTTTTAAAGAATGCTGACTTGTATCTTATCATACCAAAAATGAGAAAGTAAATTAGAAGCCTACCATGAACTCAAGAATTATGTGGACACAATCCCTGTTACTTTAAAGTGAGATATAAATCCAGAGATTTCTCATGCCATCATTTTGTAAATAATTACAGTTCTGCTGAATCTGTTGTATAAAGTTTACATGGGAGGTTCAGTGCACCCTTGCTCTTGTTTAGAACATTGGGAACCACCAGAGAGATGTTGACATATGGCTGCACTGTTTTAGTGCACAAGACATCGACTACATGGGAGCATAATAAACAGGAGCATAAAGACAGGTTTGTGCAAGCAGTTTGAATTGACCTTTTTGGCAGCTGAAATCCATCTAGAGTACATGGTGCTGATGTGGACAGGCATGTAAACCTCATCTTGTTATCCCAACTACCAGTTTTACAAATATATTCCAATGCTCAAAATTTACATCATTCTAAGTAAAGTGATTTTAAATGGGAGAGGGTTTGCAGCAGCAGAAACTTTCTCTTAAGTTTGTGGAATTACCCCCACTGATAAATAAAGAGTTAGTAAGTGTGTTTTACACCAGTAGAAATTCTTATAATCATTTCAAGGTGATGGCTTACTTCATGCATTTTTAGCCTAGCAAAATATTTGACTGATAGAGTATTTTAAGTTTGGCGTTTAAGAAGAACAATCTGTTGTCCTTTCAATAAGCAGTTTCGGTATAAGAGTTTTCCAAATTAGAAATATTTGTATAAACACCTTTTGCTTCTGAAAAACAGTGTCTGAATCTGGTCTACAGCAGTGTTCTTAGAAACAGAATGAATCCAATTGTAATGCATTTTTGAAGGAACATTTTTAAAGAACTTAGCACTTTCTTTTGAAACACACCTTTTGAATACAATCTTAACAGCCAAATTTCTTTTAACAAGTCTTAATCTACTGTTGCATACCAAAGTATGAGCCTCTTTGTATAGCCACAGTAGTGTTTGGATTCAAGACTATAAAGTAATCTCTCATTGTGATAATAAATTTTAAAGTTTAGTCTTAACTGATGGGATATAGGCAAATGTCACCTCACAGTTTTGAGTGATTGTTATGTCCTCAGTAATTTTTGTTAAATCAGGGGAAGCACTGTGCACTGTGTGTGGGTACTGCCCATCAGTTCTGAATAGTTATGCAATAATGAAAGAGTACACCTTTGACTTGTGAGCATACCTATAGCATTGTGAGTAGCATGCTTCTAACAGTTTTCCTAAATTTATCAATTCACCAGTTAGTAAAATCCTGAAATCTGCAAAAGTAAGATGAAAAAAATTCTTATTGTTGTAATTCTAAGGAGCAGTGAAGATGCAGAGGAAGGTGGCAAAGAAGTAATTACTCAATTAGGCACAATAGAGAAGCTGGTTAGCAAGAGATATTCCTTGGATATCACAAGGTATCTTTAAAACAGGAGTGGCTGGTACTATCTTATCATAACCACACACCTAGCTTTACCCTTGGGTTTTTGGAAAAACTTTTCTGGAAAGAGGGGCTACATTTTACATGGGTGCTTGTGCATGTTGGAAATAGTGATGAGGTAGTAGTCCAGAGTACTTGAAATTTAGTTTACACCTAGTCACACTTAATACAGAGTTATGGAGTGAGCAATATTTTACTTATATTGAAGTGTTATTTCAGTGTAAACTGTTTTTCACAGTCTGTTGTAATAAATACACACACTGTTAATCTGTTATTTAGAAATACTGAAAACATGAACCTTTAATGACTGACTTATCCAAGTCATGCAACAAGTGCACTCTTTCATACTCTTCAGTACAATTAGCAATTTGTCTAGAATTTGTAGCCTGAAAGTGCCTCAGATTCAACCTTGAATTTTGACAGTTTCAGAGGTTTTTAAGTCAACATAAACACAGAATGGCTGAGGCTGGAAGGAGCCTTTGGAGGGCACCTGTTCCAAGCCAGGGCTCAAGCAGGGGCACCTGGAGCCAGTTAGGCAGGACCCTTTCCAGACATCTTCTGAATATCTCCAAGGAAGAGACTCCACATGCTCTCAGCCTGTGCCTGGGCACCCTCACAGTTAAACCTGAGGTTCAGAGAGAACTTCCTGCATTGTTCTTTCACTGGACACTAACATCAAGAGCCTTGATTCATCTTCTATGCACCCTCCCACCAGGTATTTATATATACATTGATAAAACATATCCCCACACACTCTGAGCCTTCTCTTCTCCAAGCAGGCAGCCCCAGCTCTCTCCAAGCCTTTATAGGCATGGGAGATGCTTACATTTTTTATAAATTGTATTATGTGTGTTGATTTGCATTACATAAACTGTTCCTGGAATTTGCTCAGTAAAAGTGGAAGACCCCTGTATTTGCTCAGGAAAGCTTCTGACTCTTAGGATTTCTGTGATTTGAGTTTTGCTCTTGTTGGTACTTGTTGGTACAAAAGACACCATTGCAGAATAGGTTGTCAGATACTATTCTTTCATTGAAGCATCCTGAATCTTAGGTTCATTTGCAAAGGTAGAAATAATGGTATGCAATGAAAATCCATGTGCTTCTTGTGTATGTAACCCTGTTTAATTTTCTTGTCCATACATCTGAGGAAGAGGTGTGGTGCTATGTTGCCGATAGCACATATTATTTAAGGATTAAATCATTTCCCTATCTCCTTTTCTTTTTCAGAAGGGCAAAAATACCTGAACGTTTCTGTATTCTGGGGGTGGCAGAGTTAAACTCAATTGAAAGCTTTGAGCTTTGATTAGGACAGCAAGCAAAAGGGGAAAGTGAGAGGGGAAGGTTGGCCTTTTGTCCCTCACCTGAACCTTTAAGGCTCCCTTCTCCTTGCTTTGAGAAAGCCTTTCTTCCCTTCCCTTACACATATTACATTACCCTACCCTGGGCTCATGCCAGATTCTGGAGAGCATGTACCCATGCCAGATTCTGGAGAGAGAATTTGGCCTCACAATGTTTGCATTGTGTTTGTTCATTGCAAGTGAGAGTGCTTTGAAAGTAGCCACATTTGAATCTGTAGCTGTCCTTGTATGAAGCAGGCCTATGAAATTCTCTGTGTTGCTTATGCTCATACACATTTGGACAAAGCAAGTATATTTTTATGTGGTTTTAATTTTAAAATCATTGAAGTGGTATCCTTGATTCTTGCTGCTAGTGGAGTCTAGTATTGCAGTCCTCACTTGAGCAAATCTCCCAGTGAGATCAATACAAATTCTGCCTAAGGAAAAGGTTTAAAAATTGGCTTATAGAGGCCAAAAAGGAGCTGTACTTCATGCAGCTTCTCTTGGTAACTGCATCAGTTTGAAATCTCAAGTATTAGAGATCTTTTGAGTGCCCCAGTTTCAGGGGGAGTATGCTGTATGAACTCTAAGAATGTCTTTTGCTGGTGGGGAAAACACATGTATAAAGATGTTAAAAGCTGGCTGTTCCACTGGAATGAGTGAAATCTTAAATTTTACACAGTTCTACATTTTTCCACTGAGGGATTTTTATTTATTGTTATTCTGGTTAAAGTGGTACTTAATCCATCAGTAAGAATTCCATGATAAAATTCAGGCCGTGCCTTGGGTGACCTGTCAGAAACTGTATATCTTATTGCTAGGAATCTTTTGAGACTTGGGATTTGATTTTTCTCCTGCACATATATAAGATGTCTTTGGCAAAGGTCACATAAGTTTTAACCCACAATATTAAGTCACAAATGAAATGGATTTAAGTGGTCTTGCCCTACTCCCCTGTGAGTGCTTGCTCACATCTCAAAACCACTGTATAATTTGTCACAATTCAACATGATTATCTGTCTTTGCTCAGGAGGACTATAATAGCTAAAGAGTAAGTTATATTGCAGGTAAGGATATAGGATTACTGGTAGAGCTGATTGAAAGAGCTTTCTAAGCTCTGGTCTAAGCCTATCTAACCCTCGCTTATGTTCTTTTAATTCCTTTTTTTTTTGTTGTGGTTGTTTTGGGGGGGTTTGGGGGGTTTTTTTGGGTTTTTTTGGTTCTGTTGTCCTTCAGCTTTTTAGGTTTGTTTTTACATTTTTCTTCACCGGTGTTTTTTTTGGTTTTTTTGTTGTGCTTAAAAATACCCTAGATTGCACCAAAAATGCCAACCCAAAATAGGGTAGGGAACAAAGGTTCAGCTGACAGTGTGTAAATAGACCCAGCAATCCCTGATTCAGCTGTCCTCCCTTCTCAGCACAGTTTTTCAGCATGTAGACAGTGAAGCATATAAATGTTATTTTCTAAATGCTGCATGTCCAAATGATCTAGACAGGATCCCGGAACAGAACCTGGTTTGAAAAGCTGCTCTCCCAGCCGCTCCCCCTGCCCACCCCACTGGGGGGCTTTGAGAAGCAGGGCATGTTCAAGTTGCCAATCAAGCTCTTATGTAAAGTCCCACTAAAGTTCAGTGCACTTTTTAAAGTATTTCGGGGTTTGGTACATTTTAAAGAAACACTCCTTAGCATAATGAGCTGTGCATATCTTCTCCATGTTCATTAGTTGCATGCTAATGGCTATGTTTAAAATTCCTTCTTATCTTGTTTTCTGATTGATGGGAACTTGAACCAACCTCTAGACTTCCAGACCTTGCTCAGTTACTGTTGTTTTCATTGGCAGAATAAATCATTTGATGTGAAAAGTATTGTGCACTATTCTGATTCCTTGTTCAGTCCTATATTATATATTATTTATCAACATCTATTTTGATTTCTCTGGGTATCTGATGAGGTTCAGTATTGTATAACAGCCTCTCTTATTTAACAGACCAACAGGAATTTTTACCTTCTGCTGTTGCAACACAGGACAAAGGAATTGCATGCCACTCTTTTTATTTTTGTCTGCTTTTCTTCTTTGCTGTAGCTGCTTGGGTTAAAAGACAAACAAACAAACAAATCTCTGTGTGCTTCAAAGAGATCACATTTTAAAAAAACCAAAAAAGCAAATAATTTCTTAAAGCTAGGCTGTTTTGCTGTGTTTCTCTCCTGTTTTTCTTTTCTTCCCCCTTTTTTTTTTTAATTCTGAAAAGAAATAGCAGGCTGTAGGCACTGCCTGTGGCTTGCTAGCCTTGCTTCTTGTGTGGTCTGTGCAGACTTTATGATTTATTCAGCTAATGGGAAAGGAGCATGACCCCCAGTGGCCACAGAAAGAGAGCTGCATGTGGGTTTAATGCTTTCACCACAAAAATGTCTGCTATGACTAAGCTGTGTGGCTGAAGTCACTGTCTGAATGGTGCTAAAAAGGAACTTAGGCATTAAGTGTGCACTATTTACTATAGATTGGCTCTTGGGATTAGGCCAAGGGTTTCTTACTCAGTTTCAAAGAATAGCATGGAAGCTGCTAGGAAAATTAGAGCTGTGCAATTTATTTTTACCAGTCTCCCCAGTGAGTGACCCAGTGAAGGATTTGCCTCATAACACTTTTTTTTCATCAGTTACCAAAGAGCAATTCAAAATGTACTGGTTTGTTTGGGAGTTTTACGGGGCTTATTGTTTACATTTTCCTGTCTTCTACTTTTTTTCATGTTAACGTGACTTTCTAACAATATTTTTCTTCATGTATTGCTTAGAACTGTAGAGGAAAACAGATTTGGACAACATTTGAGCATCATTGCTTGAGACCAGTGACAGTACTCTCTCTGATTAAAAGGATGAAACTATGGGCTAAATTAGGAGTCTGCTCTTGTCTTTGCTCAAGAGAGCTGCATGACCGCAAATTCTTCAATTGGGAAGGAACTGAAATATTCTACTTTATTATGGCAACAGTGCCACTAGGTTTACATGATTTTGTTGACTTTTAAGGGCAGGTTAAAATTCTCTATATCTGTTTTCCTACTGACAGCTAACTGTCTTCACAAGGATGTATTGAAAAACAAACCTACTACCACTACCTGTATTGAGAAAAAAATTGTAAAGTGCTTTGTAGTCTTTAAAAAGCATTTAGAAATTCTGCTTTTCCAGCACTGACATCCTTCATGCTGTGCATGAAACCCAGTGCAGCATTAAAAATTAATCACAAACGCTTTGCTAGTGGTTATGTTTGTTTGTTTTCTGAAAAATGTTCTTTGTTATCTGAAAATGGTGAGCACACCTCTTAACAGCTAAATATTCAAGAGAATGAGGGAAAAAACCACAGAGCTAGGAAATGATACTCCAGATTCATTCTGTTCTTTCAGTTTGATCTTGGTCAGCGCTGGCAACAATAACTTCAGCATAATGAAAAGCAAGATTTCTTGCCAGTATTTAGTGAATTTATTGAAACATGTAGAGAAAGAAAATTTTAAAATCAAGTATAAAAGATATTATATTCTTTCAGTGTCAAATAAGTGACAGGGTAAAAGTGGCCATTTTTTGTCACTAAGTTTTGGAAAATGAGAAAAAACGAAAATTTAACAGATTTTATGCAAATAAAAATACTTTATGTGTATGTCTTTGCAGTCTTGTAGATTTTTTGACTTGTAACCAAAATTTTAAAATCTAGATGACAAATGTTAAGATCTTAAATTGTATTTCTGCATACAGGCATCAGTTCCTATAAGTGCTGAGAACCCTCAAAACAGAAGTCACTTAAGTGAAAGAGTACTGCAGGTGTTTCGCAGTTTTAAAATTCAGACCATTTTTACTTAAAAATATTATTGAGGAAAAAAATGTCATGCAACATTTCTTTTTGGAGAAAGTAAAGTGTGGGCATCACTTGAAAGATTAGATACATAGGAAAATATGATAAGTTCCTTGGTGAAAAATACTTAGGTAAAAAAGGCTAGATATGTTAATTTTGCACTTTGAAAATAATGTATTTTGGTTTTGCATTTTGAAACAATCTTTCCTGTGTATAGCCATTCTTTTGTTTTAATGAATTCCAAAATATCATTTGTATCTTGTCAGATGAAACTCTTGAAAATAACTTGTTAAACTGAAACAGTTTTTAAAAATATTTTTTCCCTTCAGACAAGAGCTGAAAGAAGTTATTCATAAAGTTCTGTTTCATAATCTTAAGGCACAGAGGTTTGAAATTTTTGCTTGACTCTGGTTAGAAGTTTATCCTTCCTTCCTGTCCAGTTTTCTGGGATGTCTGAAATAAGGGTTGAATTCTCAAGGTGGAAGACTTCCTGCTGTGCTTAGTTTATTCCTGATTCTTGCACAACCAGGAAGAAAAAAATGTGAAGAAATGAGCAGCGATGCTGTTATCTAAACGCAGCAATTGGTGAAAATGGAGTGAGTGGGTTCTGCAGTAGAGGATTCAGCCTGGTTTTAGCCTTATAAACATCTGTATTTCCTGCCTAGAGGAGGGCTTTGACTTTGTGCTGCCCTGTAACCCAAGACTAGAATGATGTGATTGTACTGTAAGAGAATTTGAAAAGCCATTACTTTGGGTTCTATTGAACATATTTGCGGGGCTGTTGTATGTTGTGGAGAAGTTCCCCTCTGCATGCTGTGGGGGGGATGGTAGGGAGAACTGTACAAGAGCAGTGGGAATCATAATCCTAAAAGTCTCCTTACCTACAGCAAGCAAACTGGTGTGTGTGGTGTGCAGCACAGATGCCTTGTCAGCAAGAGGCAGGGGAGAGGGACAGCTGGACGTGTCTGGTGTGCAGGTGTTTCAGCTGGTATTCACACTGGCTACTGGCAAACAGATTTTTTTTTTTTTCTTTAATTTCTTTTTCTGGTGGAGGAGGAAGAGACAGTGGGAGGTAAAGAAAGAAGAGGGATCACCCACAGTTATTTCCCAGAATGGAAGAGGAGAAAAGCAACACATCAGCTCAACCCCTGTTTACACACAGAACTGGCTCAACTTTCCTTTGCGAGTATAAATCAAATGGTACAGACTTGGGATGTTTTTCTCTCTCCTGTGAAGACAGCCTCTTTGCTTTTTTTTTGACTTATCAGGATTGTGTTAGTACTCCAGGAGCTCTGCATTACAAGTTGTAAACTTGACTCTGGGCTTTTTTGATTGAACGCGACAATTTTCTCTTCAGTAGGTTTCTTTTTCCCCGGAAAGTCACATTGTGACTTGTGTCACTAAGAACTGCTTCAGTGACATAAAGAGGTTACATATTCAGTAGCTTTAGATGCTTCCTTGGGAGCATTTTTTTCTGAGGAAAATATTTTCCAGATTATCGTGACTGCACCTGCCTTCTGTGACTGAAGCATGAAGGCCATGGAGAGGTTATTTGAATTCTGAAATCTTGACAGTGATTTCTGAAGTGATTGACAGCTGATAAAGGCTAGAGTAGCCCTTGGGATATTCTTACCTAAGTCAAACTAAAGAATAACTCAGAGAAGTTGTAGGTGATCTGCAAGCTTTAATTCACTGTTCTGTGCAATATATAGGCTTTTGATAATGAGGCCCTAGTATAAATTTCTGTGGTCTGCCTGTACTCACATAAATATTGCAGTCAAAAGATGTTTCTCCTTTTTTGTTGTTATTGGGTTTTTTGTTTAGTTTGGTTTTTTTGGTTTTTTGGGGTTTGTTTTGGTTTTGTTTTGTTTTGTTTTGTTTTGTTTTGTTTTTTTTGGAGGGGGGTGTGTGTTTGGTTTGTTGAGGGTTTTTTTTCTTTCCCCTCATGTAAATGTAGCAGTCAGGAATCAGGTTTTTCATCTAGATTGGACACGTGCCACTTAGTCCTACATCTGTTCTCTGACAGTAGCTGGTTTCAGATGCCTTGAAGGGGAGAATATGCAATATAAATTATTATTACCCTTATTGTATTTGCTACAGTACAGTATTACTACCAGATGCCACTTGGGGGTTGCATCTCTCCTCATTTGGGATATACATTATACTTAAATCTTGTCAACCATTTTTCAGTTTTGTCAAGGCTGTGTTGGAACCATCACTTAGTGTAGAGAAAATCATAATGTGCTTCCTCAGTTAGATCCTCTTTGGTTCCCATTCTATCAGTGGCATTTCCCATAGAGTTTGGTTTTGCTCTTGAGTCAAAGGGCAGAGTTTTCTCATGATTCTCTGTTAGCTAGTCATAAGATCTGAAAGATTTTGATCGCTTAGTTTATGGAAACATTGACTTCCATGTCTCTTAAAGCCAAGCTAAGATGCCTTTGCTTGCTGGAATTTCTGATAGTTTTAGAGTGGCTATTATGGTTAAGTTATTATAATAGCAGCCAGGGCTCTAGCCTGTTTCTTCATCCTTGAAGCTTGCTTTCCTTCTTCACAGAACTGCTCTGTTAATATCATACAGTAGTTTGGTGAAAAGGTTTGCTTTTTCACAAAGCAAAGATTATTATATGCATCTTCTTAGACCAAACTAGAATAATATGTAACATGTAAGTCAGTGATGTCATTGTTTCGGAGAATGCCTTCTAAACAATTGGGAGTTTTGTCCTTCGCCAATCAATATGCTGACATATTTAGTCATGTGGACATTATTGTCTATCCCATAATTGCGTGAATTTATGTAGGTCTTCAGGAGACAAGGGATTTGGGTTTGATTTTTGGTTCTCTCATATAATATTCTGGGAGTGTCACATTCTGGTTGATGTTTAATTTCTTTTCATTGGAACATGTGTATGAATATTCCCTAAACAGACAAGTGATCTGTGCAGCCTAATTACTTCCCACTTCCCAAACAATTTCAGATCTTTAGATGAAAGTCACTATGAAAGCTATGGATTTTTCATGTAATTTAGAATTACTTCTTCCAAATCTAGAATCAGTTGTTTTTATTGGGAAATGCTAGATGCAGACCCTGACACTATCATTTCCTCACACAACTTACTGCTTCTTTTTTCACTTGGCCTTTTTAATATATTTTATGTTGCGTTCATCTTCGGTTTTGTACGCAGACATTTATCTCCCCTGTGGCAATTTGCCAAATGTATTCTACAATCTCAGGATTGTAGATGGATGTAGAAGGATGATCACTTCTTTTCTCCTATCTGTCCTTTTGAGACTATTCTGCAATACATAAGGCTAAAACTCTGTTATTGAGAGCTAGTTACGAATAGTCTTGTGAAAAAGTGTTCTGAGAGTTCATCTTGAAGCTACTTAGCCCTTACTCTGTCTAAGAATGCCGCAGTTGTGATGGAGTTTCAAAGCTCTGAATATTGTCTGTTGCATTAATCTTCCTAATCAATACCCCCTTTCTTTGCCAGAAGGAGCTCCTGTACTGTCCAGGAGTTTATTCTACCCTTACATCAGGTCTAGCAGATCGTGCTGCTGCAAGGGTGTCAGCTCATCCAGCATCACTCATTTCTTGGTGGAGGGAGACAGGATTTTTTCACTGGAGCAGCTCACTGAACTGATTCAGTGAAGGGCCTTGGGATCTTTGCTTCCAAATGAAACTGGAGCGAGGGAGAGAGCATTCAGCTCATGGGTTGGGGGTAGGGGGAGCAGGATTTCCCCTTTTGGCAGCCACTAGCCACCTGCAGCTAGACCAGATTATGTATAATGTCAAGCCACATTCTTAAACAACTCACAGTGTTTCTGATCTAGTGAGACCGGAGTGTTTGATGTGCTTAGTGGAGATTTGACTTTTCAAATAGGTCTGGCATCAAGTACTAGAAAGCAGGTGTCCTCCAGATTGGTGTATGACTTATATAGCTAAGAGAAGGCTTCACAGAAGCCTAGAAAAAAAAAATAATCATAAAACAAACAAGACACCATTAGTTTAAATGAGAAAAAGTCCACAAAGGAAAGGACCTGGCAGCTGACACCAATATTATTACTGGCTGAAAAGAGAGTTGAACTTTTTGGTAACAATAAATGTCAGAGAATTGGATTTGAACAGGTGAAATTTATTATAACCTTTGGACACAAATAGCCACAGAAGATCAGTGTGCGTGTTCAAATAATGAGGACTATCTGCAGCAACAGGTAAAGAAGAGAATCAGAGTATATAAAATTGTCATTGTAAGAAAGTACAGGGGAAGTTTTCCTAAGAATATGAGTCACAGAAAATCAGTGGGATTTGGGTGCCTTCTTTTCTCTTCTGCAAAGCCTCCAGCTAAGCTCCCTGAAATGACACTTCTGAGAAAATGAGTTCTTTCTCAGATCTTCTAAATGCAAGCCTGTTCAAAGCGCAGGAAAGTCACATATTTCAGGGCCTTCAGGAAGGTGGAGGAGGCGAACTACCAAAGCAGTAAAGATTTTAAGGAAGAGAGAAATTCATGTTGTGCTCAAAAAATACAAACCCTGGGTTTACAGCATTGATGGTGAACTGTCTGCTGAGACTTTAAAATGACATTTACTCTGTCTAAAAACTGAAGAAAACAATGGAATGTTTTTAAGAGCAGGATTTCACCTATTTTTCTTTTATATTTTCCAATGCTTCAGTAAAATTTTTCAAGCATAAACTGTGGTTCTGCTCATCCTTTTGTTCAAAATGCAATGTATCAATTTAGTTTCTACTAAAGTATTATATGCATTGCACTTGATGTGTTATCAAAAATACCTGTTCTCAATCCTAACAAAAATATTTGAAAATTAATGTGTATGGTAATATAAATTCATATATTGGATAGAGTAAATTAATAGACTAAGTATATTATACTTCAGCTGGGTAGAATTTGGTTTCTGTTCTCAAGAAAATACGGTGTGCAGCTGTTTTTAAATCTGCTTTCTATGTTGAAATGTGTACTGTTACATATTCTTGTCTTGTTTTTGTTCTGCCCTAGGACAGCACTGGGGATAAATTACTCTATCTGAATGGACCATTTCCTATTAGAATACTTAAATAAACATAGGAGAAACTAGCATATATGCAGGCACCTAGGTACTCATTTTTACGTAAGCTTAATCACTCTGAATTTGTAATTTTTTTTTCTTTTTCTTTTTGAGTGGAAGAAACATTATAATATATCATCTGCTTTTGAAATAGTGGTGTAGGTTTTTTCTTTTTTCTTTTCGGTTTGAGGGATTTAATTGTTCAGGGTTGGAAGGGTTGGATGTTTTTGTGCTTGGGTTTTTTTTATTTGTTTGTTTTTTTACTGTGGGATGCTCAAACACTGGCACCGATTGCACAGTGAGGTTATGAAGCCTCTGCCTTTGGATATACTTAAAAAACCCAAATAGACATGGTCCTGGGCAACCTGCTCTAGGTGATCCTGCTTGAGCAGGAAGCCCTCCGGAGATCCCTTTCAACCTCAGGAATTCTGTGGCTTTTAACTGGAGACTTACTTGTATTCTTTTTTTTAGCTGGGTGTTTTTTCTAGCATGGAGAGAAAAATAAGTCAAGCAAGGTAGGATTTTATAAAGAGGTTTAAAAACTGAGAAATGTCAGGAAGAAATGCAAGTGAACAGTGTGTATCCTACCAAGCTGATGGTTGACGAGGAGCAATGAGAGCTTGGAAGAGCAAAAGCACATCTGGCAAAGGTGGTCTTTCCAGAAGGATGAAAAGGTATAAAAGTTCTTCATAATGAAGAAAGTATGAAGCAGTAATATTTTTGGTTAGTTTCTTATTTAGCTTTCTCTGTGTTTTTAGATTTTTCAAGGACATTGCTTTCAACAACATCTGGTTTTCTCAGTTTTACCAAAGAGTGAGTCTTGTTTTTCTGAAAAGCTGGAAATGCTACTTACTGTACATGGATTACTGATCTTTCCAGAGCTGCTCACAGCTGACATGCACAGATCCATCGAGTGAGTCATAAAGCCCAGTCAGCTGTATCTTTTGCTTGTTCCTAGGTGAGATTTAGTGGGTATTCACTTTATAGACTTGGAAACCTGGCCAGAAGCTTTCACAAAAAACAGCCTGAATGTTGCTGCTAAAAAAACAAAACAAAACAAAAAAAAACCAACATTGGAAAGCTGCTTTTTCATAACCTATACTGTATTTTCTGCTGCAAGCAGTTGAAATTTTGTTGTCAGGAAAGCCCTTCTACTAATACAGTGTGAGATTTGTGGTGGATAGAAGATTGTCCTTTGAAATGGCATTGCACTGGCATGACAAAGCCTTTAATTTTTTATTCTTTAGACTGAGTAGAATTTGCATTGGAAGACTTATAACCTTCCCTTAAGGAATCTTTGGGTCATGCTAGATTGAGTTATAGCAAACAACCTGACTCCTCTTCTCTTTCTCCTTTTCATGTGTGTAACTGTGCTACCATGGATTTAGTTGGAAACCTCTTTACAGATGGGTGTTTTCTTCCATGGTAGGAAACTGGGTAAGTCTTTTAAAATAAGAACAGTTCATATACCTGCTAGGGGTATGAATTTCTTCTCCTCTCAGTATATTTTGGGGTTTTAGAGCAACTGGATGGACTCTCTTGCTTGCCAGTGGAGAGGAACTCAGTCTCTATGTAAGCTTCCTAATGCTAACAGTCTTTTTGAAATGCTACAGTTCAGATGTTCTCAGTTTTGAAACCTTTTATTCTGTGCTTTTATCATTCGCTGTCTTTTTCTTTTTTGTTTGAGCTCCAAATTTACTTGTAAGTATTTTACACTTTGGAAATATTATCAAAGATTAAAAGGTAGATGCTTAGAATTAGGGACTTCATTCTGCAGTTGGCAGACCTTTGTTTCTTTGAACTATTAAATTATAATAGGCCTGATTGTTACTTAGAGAAATAATCCATGTTTTTAAAATGTTGGGAATCTACTGCTTTTTAAACAAAAAACCCTAAACAAGCCAAGTTCATAACACTAGTTGATCTCAACGGGAATTACACAATAGACAAAATTTTAGATATTAGTTATTTCTGATATTATGCCTGTGGTACACCAGTGCACTGAAAATCTTTGTTGTTCTTTGAAAATGCCGTTTCATAGCTGTCTGAATGTCACCTACACATACCAGTAGTTTCTGGATGCCAAATACTTTTTCAGAATAAAAAGGCAGGAGATGGCCAAAGGTTCAAGGTCAAGTGCAAAGTAGGACAGGAGAGGGAGGACATCAATTTCAAGTGCCTCTTGGTAAAATAACCAGAGAAGACAGTAAGCCATTCATAAGGATTACGGCTAATGGGTGAAAGTGAATTGTTTTAATTAGGTTTCTGAGTTTTAATCCAAAACAAAACTTGCAGGAGGCATATTGTAGATATCAGCATTTCATCCTACCCTATTAAATACATTTTCAACATCTCAAGAAAAAGCAGCAATGGGATCGTCATCATCTCTCACCTCTCATAATATCTGTAGCACTCTTCTTAAATTATCAGCTGCCTCCCTGCCTGGCATGAAACTGCCTTGATCTTGATTTACAATGGTGGTAATACTTTTGTTTAGTCTCGTGGTTAGCCATTTAGTAAATATTTTTAGGACTACATTTAACAAAGATACAGAATGATAGTCTTTACATTTACTGAGACTTTATCAGGTTTCAGAGTGCACAGATTCTCCTTCACTTTTCATTGATAATGGTATTGCATCTTTACCTGGTTTTGTGCAGGGCATTTTGGAGGCACCTTTTTAGGTTAATGTAGGGTTTCTGAGATATATCCCCTGCTGTCACCCACCCTGATCAGTTCAGTTGCCACTCCAATTACTGCACCACTTAATTCAATACATACGAGTACAGTTGCATATTCCTTTCAATTTGGCACACATATGGCAGCAGATAGCAATGCCCCAGTGAAGCTTAGAGAGGAGCAGGGGATAGCCATTAAATTTGCAAGTGTAGTCAAGAGAAACATGTAATTCTTTAAGCACATTCTGTAGTGGTCCTAACTATAATATAGACAAAGAACAGAACGTATCTCTCCCTTCTGGCATTTGCAAGGAACTCTTCATGAGCCTCAAAAACATGTGAATGATGTGGACAGGGACATGAATTTAACACTTTTCCGTAGCTGGGGTTGTCCAATATCTAAAAAGCAATCAAAGATTTCCTCAAGTGTGCAGTGTTTGGGTCTCCAGGGGAAAAACAAGGATGTATTTATCTGCTTATCTTCTCTTCCTGTGTATCATTATTCAATGGTGCTTGGATTAGTTTTGTTTGCAATCAATTCTGCCACATTTAGACCAACTCCAAATGTGCATGTCCTCAAGTGTGATAAAAATTCAGCTGAAGAAAGTTAAATTGTGTAGTGAAAGTTCTGAAGTTTTTCAGTAACAATTTTTAATGGAAGAACCATTACTTCTTCTAGGTCAAGAGGATGCAAAAGGTGATGGTCAGACTTGATGAACCCTACGTTATAATGAATTCCAGTTTGTAACTGTTCTAAAGAGTTCTGTGGTATTTTGTCAATATATTATCAATAACCTATGCATCTGAAATGTTTATATAATTTAGCAGCATTTTACAGCTTAAGGCCTTTAATAGAACTCAGTCACTTGTAATGCATCTCACTGTCTGATTGGGTGGGACATACAGGAACTAAGTGTCCATCTACCGATCAAGAGAAACATGAAATGTTTGTTAAGTTTGGAGAGATACTAATGAAAATTGTACATGTAGTCCTTTAGTCTTTATGGAGACTATATTTTGAAATTAGGATTCCCCAAAATAGGGTGATTTAAAGCTTAACAAATACATTCTTACTGAAAGTACCTCTTACAATTTATTCCTATGCATGATCCTCCAGTTAGTGGTTTTAAAAGAGTTAAACCCTTTATCTCTGAGAAAACATTTGCTTTTAGAATAATTCCTTATCTTTCAGCAGTATTCAAGGAAACTGGGTTACAGTACATACTATAATATTGAATAAGAAGGAGCAACAGGAAAGCTTCCTTCATTTTCTTGCTTTCCTTGCCAGCCTGCACTGCAGCTCCAACCTTCTTTTCCCTGGCAGGAAGGAGAAAAGAAGAAAAAAAGCAGTAGATTCCTCAGCATAACTTCCTCTGTTCCTTGAAGTTTAGCCACTGGTCTAATCTCTGAAAGTTTTTCCTGGCTTGCATTGACTTGCTGCTCAGACAATGAGCACTTTTTTAACCTGTCAGCTGAATTGCTTGGCCTGCCATCGGGCTGACAGTGTGCCGCTGTTTCTGAGACTACTCTGTTCCTGAGATGCAGCGCTGACACAAATCTGTACAAGGGCTGATTTTGTGAGTGCCCCAATGGAATCCCCTTCAACCGCTGTCTAGTTAGTAAGGTTCAGTGAATACTCAAGGGGAGACTCCTTGGCAATGGATTTTGCCTTTTGCAGGAATTCTGTGTTGGAATTTTTAGCATAGGATGGCTCTGTTGGGCTGTGTGCTCTTTTTTAAAAAAAAATCACTCAGCCTGCAGTTAAAGTTCTGTTTATGTTTCTGCAGGCAACATAAAGTTGTTCCTTATCTGTTGCCTATGCTCTTTATCATTCGTAAGTCTGAGGGAGATGGAAAAGACCTGCTGGGTTTCAGGGAGGGAGGCAGGCAGGCCAGAGGCAGAGACCAAGGTAGGCTTGGTTCTCAAGAACAAGTAACACAGTAAAGAATGTAATTTCCTTATTATACTGTTTTCCCACAATAAATGTGCCCCCTCCTGCAGCATTTTCAACCAGAAATGCATGCATATATATTTATGTATGCACATACATACACGCCCCTGCATATGTGTGTGTATAAATACAGGCTTCATGACTGCTGAAACCTGAAGGAGTGAAACTCTACTGATGTGGTTTCAGAGGTTGAATGTCACCCACCTGTACCTGCACTCAGGAGATTTCACACCACCACACCAAAACACTCATAACTCACTGTGGTCTTTGACAGCTGACGTCACACCCAGAGCACACCAGACTGCCCCAAGCAGTGTCACACAGGGACTGCCCCTGTACCAGGCAGTGAGAGGGGTGTCCAAAGTCACCTGCATGATAATTCTGTGCGTTATTTGCTTTGCATTAAGCTTGGTGGCTCCAGTTAGCATCTGGATCTCGTTGTGTTTAGTGTATTTTCCGAAGCAAATCTGTGCCCTGAAAATTTTATCTAGCAATATTTGGGTTTTCTTCTCATGTTTATATGTACTTTTTGGGGGGCTTGCAGGGGGCTTTGCATTTGGTCTGTCAGGAAAAATATTTTGCCATATCTATAGTAAGACTGAAAAGATCACTTTTCCAAAAGGTGAGGCTGTTTAGATATTTGCCTCACACTTACTGTTTGATTTCCTATTTCCCTGCTAACTAGTGGTTTCTTTAAATTCCATGCTGTAAAGGAGGGTTAGGCTTCTAAGTCTATTTTAACTTTTATCCTTGATAGCTTTCATTTCCCAATACATGGTAACTTGCAGGATTGGGTCTGTGCTGTAGAATTTACACAAAAAGCTCTATGAGATTTGCTGGGCACAATTGTGAAAACTGTTCAGTATATCCTGTTTTCTAAATGTCAGCTTTTTTCTTTTTTTTTCCTCTTTCATAGTGGGTGGGCTGACTAAACAGAGACTTTTTTACATGGTACTTTGCTGTTTTCTAAACAGAGCAGCTATGTATGCTATCTAGTTTATATACAGCTTCTCTTTTTTTCCCTTTTTTTTTTTTTTTTTTTTTTTTTTTTTAGCAGGGTACCCTTATAAATATGTTGGATTTAAAAGAAGCTAGTCCCACAGAAAGTGCTTTGTTTCTAGTATCTAAAACTTTGATTTTTTTTCTTCATATTTTATTCGTTGCTTTGCTATGTGCCACTTTCTGTGTGTTTTGAAATAATTATGCATAGGTCCTACAACACAATAAGGCCAATGTCTGCAAGACTTTTTGTTCTGACATATAGCATGGAAGGGAGCTAATCAAAACCTAAGTGTGGACTTTGCACTCACTAGAGCTTCTAAAATACATAATCAACATTATTTTGGGCCTTAAAACATTTGGCTTTAGAGCATTAAAAAAAGACCATTCCAAATTAGGAAAATTAGAACAAAGAGCTATTCTAAAATAAATAATGAGTATTCTTAAAATATATCAGCACATAAATACATCTTGGATAACTCTGCCACTTTTGGGCTTGCTGGAGACTCAAAGGAAGGCACACTTTTGCTGCAATTAATGTCTCTAAAGAGACCACATACAAGATGATTATCCTAAATAAGCTGCATAGCTGCTGCCTGGATAATCCTGCAGGCAGAATATCAGATCAAGTTTGAGGTACTGCATGGCAAAATTTGTAGTGGAATTAAAGGCTCTTCAGAGCAAAACTGGTTCCCAGCCAGAGCAGCCCTCATAAGCCCTAGGAAAGTCACCTGAAAGTTGCCACTGGGGATGTTGCACAATCTTTTTTCACTCTAAATCTGAAAATGGATTTCTCTGGATCTGTTGGGACCAAGATCTGATAAAGTGTGTGCTGAAGTCTCTTACTACAGCTCTGCTGATACAGTTTTGTCTTAGTTTCCATGATATTCTTTTTCTTTGTAGTTTCTTCTGGCTTGATTTCTTTATCTTGAGTTTTTCTTGCCTTTTTTACTATTCTGTCCATTCCTGGCAAGACTGACCTCTTTTTTCTAGACTTCACATGCCTCTATCCACATAAAGGTTCTTGACTATGATACTTGGTTTGATAATGCCTATTGAGTGATGTCTTAGAGTTGAAGGCAGTGATAACCAAGCAACTAGCCAGTTAAAAAATTCAGGTTAGGTTTCCTTTGGAAATTATTACTTAGGGCTGCATCAGCTTTCTGCTTTGTTGCATAGTACATTGCTATTTCTGTGTTTCAGAAAGTTTTTTATGAGGATGTACACCACTCTTAGATTAAACCTGGCCTTGTTCCTATGACAGTGTGCGTGTTCTGGCCTTGACCCCAAGTAACAATTAACATCAGAAGCATAAAGAGTTTCTGTGGGTTAATGGTACGAGTCTCATATTGAATGTTCTGTTTCTTTGATAGAAAAGTGTTTATCCAGAAAGCTGCCTTGGAGACAAATTTTTTGTTCAGTGTGATTCAGTTTAATCAGTCATTTTTGTTGGGGAGGTGATCTTTGATGCTTTATTTGGTTATTTGCACTACCACAGAAATATTCCTGGGGAGCAATTGAATTTTAAACTGAGGGGAGCAAAAGGCAGCCTGTTACGTTTGTTTCCCAGGTTCCACTGCCCACAAAACAGCATCACTCCGTGGGGAAGTAGGAGGTTCTAGCATTCCTTGGGATGTGTGGGAAATGGCGTGTGTGTTTATATGGCCGTGGTTTCACCTTACACAGGGACCACCAGGTTTTAATGACACACTTGGCCACAGGAGGTTCAAGCCACTGACCACTGTGTTTATTCCAATGAGCCAGCCCGTTGGCACTGGGAAATCTTTTACCCCAGTTTACACCACGACATAAAAATAAGACAACACATTTCTTGTGTATAGTCACATTTTCCAATATTGGCACTGGAGATTCCTAGGGAAGGCTTTTTTTTAAACTCCCCCCCCCCCCCCCCGTACTACCTGTTAAAGGCAAGTACCATGGAGGGTGTTTTGTGAGAAGGATGTAGGACAGAGTCAGGGTGCAAAAAATGAATTTAGGTAGAACATCTTTAAAGAAACTTCTAGAGTGTGAGGTGAAAACAGTCCAGCTCCCCATGATGTCATGTTTCTAATGAATGCTTTGTTCCACATCAGATTCTTGCTTTTCAGAGTAAATAAAGCTGGATGCTGGAATTTTCTTCAGAAACCTCATGTTTGTTAATACTGTTGGGGGGGAGGGAATGGGAACAAAACTTTTAATGTAACTGAATTATGAATTTTAAAATATTCTCCATTAATTTTTTTTCAAATCCATTCTTAAAGTAACTGGGGAGAGAGAAGAAAGTCAGATGTCCCAGCAATTACAGGCAGATTCTTCTTTATGAAGAATATACGTCCCCTCTGGTATTAATGAATAATGAAAGGCTGTTACCTATTGATGTATTGATGCAATATTGATGTATTGATGCAATATTTATGGCTGACAAAATTCTCATGTAAAGGAGGGATTAGATGGAGGTAAATTATGTAGGGCTAGTAATGAAACGGTGTGTTATAAAAGTGTAGAAAATGTTCTTACAGAATTGGTTTAAGTCTGGATATGTCTTGTACTAGCATTATAAAGCTTAATCTGTTCTTGATTAAGTCAACTAACTGAAATATCTAGTTGGAGGCATATGTATATTTGTTATTGAAGTCAACCCTGAAAACTTGTTGTGGGATTGGTGAAAGCCTGGTTGTCTTTGGTTTGGACCTTTTAACCATGCTTACCACAAGCTACCTAAAATATAAAGAGTCTCCTTTTTACTCAGGCCTTTTCTGATGTTAAAAAATATGGACTGTTTGGCAGGGTGACATGATGGAAGTGCCCTCCTACTCTCCTATATTGTGGAGTAATGGCAAGATTCATTTAAATGCTTCACAAGCTGTTATTCATAATTACTTGTTTTAAAAGGTTTGAAAGGTTTTCCTTTCCAGGTTCTGGCTGGTTTAAACGTTTCCACAGTGGTGAGGCTTTAGCTTTTATAGTGTGTTATCGGATTTGCTTCTTTTCGCTATCATTCTTCCTCACTCATGTTTTGACCACTAAAAATATATTCTGCCTACATATTGCATGTATTTATTTTCTCATTCTCAGTATATCATCAACAATGATTGAAATATGGGCTGCACACAAAAACACAGAAGCATTCACTGAAGTTCTTTGACTGACAAGAAACTTTTTTTTTACCTTTAGCACCTCTTTCCTATCTGCAAGTCTGCCGTGCTAGAAAACTGAGAGAGCTTAGGAGGTCTGCACCTACGTTTTGTGGCACAAATTAAATACATGAGTTATTAGGCAATCTCCAGTCCCACTAGTTGCAGTTAATGATGAGATATGTCTTGAGAAGTGCAGTGAGGATTAATTGCCATTTGGTATATTGAACTTTTAAATTATAAAGGCCCTAATTCAACACTGTTTAAGCATGTGACATGCTCCAAGCCCATCTGCTTTATTTCCATAGGAATCAATGGAATTTAACCATGTGCCTAAAGTTAAACGTGTACTAAATCACTTTTCTGAGTACAAACAAACTGTAATTTAGAGCTTATAACAACTATTTCTTTTCCCCTGAGTTCTTCTGACTGAAGATAAAAAGCTCTCTCTTTTTTAGAAGTAATGTTCAATTTTCTATTCAAAATAGCTCTAGTTTATTTTGATCAATATACTAACTGTAATGCCTATTTTTTTCTCATAGGAAATATCTTCCATCTATTAAAAAAATTCATAACTATTTGCAAAGCAATAGAGTGGGTCATGAAGCTTGTCCAAAACCATCACAGATTCTCATTTGTTTGCAAGGAAGTATTTCTGATTATACTAAAAAAAATTTATCAAAGGGAGATTGTCAGAAAAGTACATTCTTGTGATTCATACTCAGAGAGATTGGCTTTCAAGTAAGATATTCTACAAAATCTGATCAATGGTTAAATAAAAATACAAATCTGTAATTTTTATTAGCTCCTGCTCTTCTGACCAAAAAGACTTTGAGACATGAATCGTTAATCCGTGGTATCAATGATATTCAGTATGTACTCAGTTCTTTAAATATTCTTATTTCATGAATAGTTGCCATGAAGAACTCTGGACAATTACTCAGAAGAGATAATAGCAATACCTGGCAGACTGATGGCAGTAGGATTCTTGCTCAATACAGAGTCTTGTAAGATCATTGCTATTGTCAGAAACCTGTTTTCTGTGAAAGCAAAGGTGGGGAATTTTATAAGGGAGACAGTCAAGTCTAACAGAAACTTCTCTGAGTGAGCTACATCCTGTCTTTCTATAAAGCAGCAGTAACCATTTTACCAAGAATGGGCAAAATCTGAGCCTAATTCCACTATTTAGGAAGTGTAAAGATTTAGTCAGCAGTTGGAGTCTCTGATATCCCACGACTTTGCAGGCTTCAGTAAATGCCTACAAGTAGTAGAAATTTCTGCAACAGCAAACACAGCATTTCTTTTCTCCAGATGTTAGTCCATCCCAACAAAATGGGAAATCTGGAAATGATCAATCTTCTTTGTGAGAACTCTAGTAAACACATAGCAGCTTTATTTCCAGATGGTGAAATCCACGTGCACCAGGCTTTCCACCAAGCACTCAGATTCACCTGAATGAGGCTCTGTGTGTGCTCATTCTGTCGCTTTCCTGCTCCTGCATACATCCCCCCTGCCCGTCTGTGTCTGTTCAAAGGTCTCACTTGCAATCAGCCATACCCAAAATGTGAACTCATTGACTTTCCTCTTGTCTATGCTTTACCTGTAATATTATGCACATGATGAATTTTGGCCTAGCCAGTTATCTCTGTTGTGCAGCACAGACTGTGACATCTAATTCTAGAAGTAATTTTTAACCCCAAAATCACTTTGTCCTTACTGCTTTTTCCATTCATTAATTCTTAAACATCTGCAGTGGTTACCTGCACAATGAATGTAGAATAACTGGGGAGTACAGGAATAGTGGATTATGGTCCTCTTTGGCACAGCCCCAAAAATCCATAAGGAAATATTACAGAAGTGGAGAGAGCAAAGGGGATTCAGAACCACTTCTAAAAAGGATGTTCCACCTTTTACCTAATCTCTGAAAGCTGACTGCATTATATAATGGTGTTTAATTAGAAACTAAATTAAATAGCATTTAAGTAGTATGTTTTTAATAATCTGAAGTCTACTATTAGTAACAGAACTCATTTAAAATTCTTCATTTATGTTAATTATTACTTAGTTTAATGTCCTTGAAAAAATCAGTTGCATTTTAAAGTACCTTTTTGTTCCTGCTTTGTGGTATAAACGGCCCAATGAGATTGTTCCTGCCCAACAGAATTATCAGTCTATATAGACAAGCTACAAAGAGCAGAGGAAGTATCATTATCCCTGTTTTGCAGCTGGGCAAACCTGAATTCAAACATGTGAAAGCTCTGTCTAGAATGAGAAAACAGGGGGAGTTTAGCAGGTTCATTAGTTAGCACATTTTAATAAAATCTGGTTTTAGTCATCTTTTGATGACCAGAATGTACAAACAGATTAGTATTTATAAACAGGGTGTGGTCTGTGATATAGTTACTATTTTGTGAGAAGTGGTGATTTCTATTTTTCTTCAAGCTGCAATTTACTATCACTGCAGTGTGTGGTGTTTTCAGATAGAACTGACAGATTTGTCTGTATTGTTAATTTTGTGTAATAATTTTTGCAGCTGAGATTTTTGTAAGAGCATATAGTATGTATCTGCATTTGAACTACAATCCTTTGGCCAATGGGAATATGCTGGAAAAAGTATGAAAATTATAGCACAGCTGCTCAATTCAGTGCAGTATGTTTAATTTAGTAAAGAGGTGATCAATATACATCAAGAAAACCAAATTAAATGGATTTGCCTGATACTTTTATTGCACTGGTTAAAAGAGTTTAACAGATGCATTTATTATTTAGGAATGCTGTCTATTATACTCAAGAGGTTATTGAGAGTTGAACAGTTAAAAAAATTCTGAAGTACCTGAGCGCCTTAAAAAAATTATGTGTAACCTTGGTTCTTTAGTGCAACAGAAAGACTTAGGAGCCTGGATTCTGCTGGTTTTTAAGGAGTCCTCTGGTCATAAATGCCTATAATTTTTTTAAATAGAGACTCTAAAGAAGGATTTACTAATGGCTTCCAGAAGAAGAAAAAGAAGACATTAAGTTGCAGTTGCGATTTTTTTTTCCAGATTAGAATTCTTCTGACTCACAGCTGTTCACAGCTTGCTGGGAAACTTTCTTGTCCTTTTGGTTAAGGAGTTGTCTTCTTCCAAATGTAGTTTTGATGAAAAGTCTTAACTTGAGTTGAAATGACCCTTCAAATGGCCATACCCAAATCTGTGAAGAATTTTAGATGTGACTGTCAAGGCTTTTCATTTGTCTGTGTTCAACAGAAAGTCAGTGAACAGAGAAGCATACTGGGTGAGGTTTCAGATATGTTTTTATTATCTTCTAGCACAGCAGTTTCAGTGACAACAGCTGAGATCAGTGCCTGAGAATTTTGCCCTCTCCCCAAGCATTTTTTCTTCAGAACAGTCCCTACCCTGAAGATCCTGTAACAAAAAAAAGGGGATCATATAATGTACAAAGGAGAAATTGGGGGATTAAAGGATTTTCCAAACGCCATAAACAAGTGAGGGAAGATATTCTATCCCTCACAGAGGTGATTCTCCAACAGCAAAGTTTAAGTGCATCACTGGGCAGCCGACAGAGGAATTTCTAACACTGGACATTTTTCATCTACATCCATTTTTCAGAATAACACATGATGAAACCATTAGTCCCTGTGAATCAATGAGTATATTGCCACTGATTTAAGTGGAACTGAGATTTCTGTCTAGAACTGTTGGCCTTGTCCCAGCTTTAAAATAGAACTGTCTGCTTTAACAAAAAATTGAGTTCTTTACTCAAACATTCTCCTTTCCTTCCTGGACATTAGGACAACTGACTGGTTTTTGTAGAGGTAACTGCAGCCAGCCAATTGAACTGATAGGTAACTCAGTTTTTAATGGCCTGAAGCCTCTTGGTTTACCAGCCTCAGTCAGAAAATTGCAGAATCATGAAGGATCAGTGCAACTTTCCAGCAAGGTTATACTTTCACTAGTAGTTTATTTTCTTCTTGGTGGAACATAGCAGTAAGTCTAGGGTAATGGGGAGTTTGTTAAGTAAAAAAATACAACAAATCAATAATATCATGGAATAAGTAATGCTTTTCTTCACTACGTCTGTCAAGTGAAATGAATGATACTTTACCGGCAGTTTAGATGAGTAACTACTAGGACAGGATCAGTGTCTTGTGCTTTAAAAATAAACTTCTTTGCTCTGAATCAACATCTGTTTTGCCTTGGCCTTCATTTAGCAGCAGGAGACCATTATCCTGTGATGACTTTCTATTCCACTGACATCTCATCTGGTGCACCGATATTCTTAGTATTTTACTCCCCTGCTGTGCCCCTTCCCTTCAGCCACACACACACAAACACTCTTTATCTCACCCTGTAGAATGCTGTGTTCTGCTGTTTCCATGAATAGGAGATTGCACATAATGCAATCAATCAGTTGCTTCTACCACTAAGGAAAAGTGTGTCCTTCCAAATAACTTCTTACATCCCAATAGCGCAAGCAAGGGTCTTGGATAGGTGCCTAAAATCAGGAACATTTATCTAAACTGCCCTGACATTCAGAATCTAAGGTGGGGGAGTAGACCATTGGAGAAGGCAATCTTGCAAAAGTTCTGGCCTTTCAGATCTCTTCTGGTTATTGCTAGGGTTAAGAAAATGGAAAATAATTATGTAATAAACCAACTAAATTTTTACAGACTTGGCTGGTTTTGGTTTTGGGGCAAATATTTTGAATGAAACCGGTCTTCCCAGACTTGCATGAGATAAATTATTATTCAGCGTCACTAAATCAGTTACATTAATTGTTTTGGGACAGTTAATTCCTAGTACTGTGTCCTTTACTATAAGAGAATACATCAAAGGGGGAATTTCTTCACTTGATGCGGCAGGGTTTTTTTCTCCAGAAAGGAAAAGAGAAGAATATAAAATCAAAATGTAACAATGCTTGTATTGGAGCACTCCAGAGGTCTATTTAACCCAAGATGTCAACAAGAAGATGCTAAGGGGTATGTGATTCTACAACTTTCCTGCTTTTATGGTGGTGCAAGGACTAGATGAACCCTGGGGGCAGGGCAGGGAGGGAAATTGCTGTTATGGTTTGCAGAGCTTCTGGAAGCACTCAGTGCCTAATGGGGTGAGAAGTTTCCTCCTCCTGTGTCTTTTTCCCTGTCTCCTACACAGCCATGCATGTCCACACATGCACTAATGTAATGGAGGATTATTATTTGACAGGAGCATGGGCATGCTTTTCTTTAAGTTGGTTTTTAGGATGCACCCAGAAAGCCCTCTGGATGAGTCAATCAAATTCATCCCATTTCCCTGTATGTCTTTTTGAAGTGCCTGCAGTGAGTACCAAAGCCAAAATCTATCCTTCAGTATTATTATTTTAAATCTAAGTAGGACTAAAAGAGGATGTGTTATATGATGGGTTTACAGGCATAGTTTGAACCTTTCACCAGCAGCAAATTACATCTCTCACATTAAAATATAACCTCCTCAGTACTGTTTATTATACCTGAGTGTAAGCTGATTGTGATGGACCATGATTGTCAACTGATGCAAGGAAGCAAGACAAAGATGGCTTTGTTCAGTTTTCTTTCTTTCCGTGAGAAGTTTAAACTAATGTGTCTGTATGTGGCCAACTGAAAACCTCCTCCATTTACTTTCCTCAATGTGAAAGTATGATCTGTACATTTTCTTTTCTATCCTACTGTCTTTAAGGAATGACTGTGGGAACTTGCAAGATAAAGCTGCTATTTCTGCCTACTGCTTCAGATTATGTAGTGCACACTGCAGAACCACTGTGTGTATTTTTCTTGTTCATGGGTTGTTTCACTGCCTCATACCTAAACAGATAGAATGAACTGGCATTCAGGGTTAGTAACTTATTCTAGATGAAGATAACCTACAAATCTTTGCAGTAATTTGGACTAGTTTCCTTTGAAACAGCATTTTTCTAGTTCAGTTTTTTGACTTATTGTAGATTCCTACTTTCTGTCTATTGCCAATTGTAATTGGTGCTTTTGCAAAGGCAATTAAGATGGGAAAGGGGGAAAAGAGTACAGATTTTCTCACAAATGTGTCCTGAATTTGTTTGAAATGTTTTCAGAAATGGTATTTTCATCTCGTGCTTGAGTATCTTGTAGTTCGGGATGTTTGTGGTCATGTCATGGTGCATATTCTGCCACATTAAGTGACCACAACAGGAGGAAGATGACCCTATACCATCCCTTTTTATGCTCTGCCTTAGGGTAGGTGTACATGGTATCTCTTGAGGTACAGGAAAATGTGTTGAAAAGTGCTGATTTGTGTTTTGATGACAACTGAAACAATTGAATCAAAGACTATGTTAGAACTCCATGTGGAATACCTTGATTTTTGAGTAACTTAGAGAACATCCCAATCAAAGTATTATTTCTGTTAGTTCTCACTTCTTTATCATGAGAAGAAAACAGAGTAATGTGACAGTGGGAAAAGGACTCTCATATTTCGGACTATTTCCATATTGTCTTGCAGTACATTGCAATGTTGAAGAACACATTTTCTGAGCTTAACCAACATGTTTCAGAGAGGTGATTTCTTTGAATTCAGCTTGGGATGAGATTTTAATACTTACTGGTCAGTCATCTGGTTCATAAGGCTCCCAGCTTTGCACCTCTACTGGAGTTTTCCATGTAAATACAGTTTCAAGCATTGGTAAAATATATGTGACAAGTATTTGATCCAGGACACAGCAAAAAATTGCACATGAGTAGATGTGTTTGAGAAGCAACTTTGTTCCCTCAGATATTTATGTGTTAGCATATTTCATGAAGTACATGAGTTTATACTGTTCTTAGAAAAGGAGTAAGATTTAATATAACTTTTGATATAGTCATTAGCCACAGACTTGTCTAATCTTTCCCTTTCTTGAATTCCCTGAGAATGTAGTTATTTCTAATTAAATAATGTGTTTTAAGGAGGAGGACATCTTGAAAAACTCCAGCAATCTATTTTTCTTTAAACTTGGGATGGGACAATCAGTGTAGGAAATGTTTAAAATGCTGAATCTGTGAATCCTTAATTTTAAAGTGCATCTGCATAGAAAAGGTATATTTATGGACCATACAGTTCAAGGAATCAGGCCAGTAAGGTTCAGGGTCCCATTGCCATAGGATGTCTTGTTAGATGTGTTTCAATAGCTCTGTTAATGCCTCTGACTTGGATTTTGGGAATGAGGCAAACCTTGCCAAAACAATAAAGCACTGGTTACCCATTATTGTTCTTTGCTCCAATGAGGCTACATTGCTCTCAGGTAGTAAGCCTGCAAGCTTACTTGTGGAAGGTGAGAAAGTCATCAATATTCACAAACTTGCAGTCTTTCCTGACTATATTTTATGAACATAGTCATTGCATCTTAGTAGTTATATAACTGTAACTTCCTGTCACAAACTTTAAAGGTATTATTGTGTGTTTAATTCTATGTAATAGTCTCAAAAATATTAATGGAGAAATTTTCTTCTCCCTGCAAATGCAAGTAATTTTCATTATTTAGAGTGTGAATGGTGAGGTAAACCAAATACCACCTAAAGCACTTTGTGGTTTTATTCAAATGGCTGTTTGTAAATACTTCTTGCAAAGGGTTTCTTTACCCTGTATTTGCTCAGCATTAATCCTTGAAAAAAAAAACTTGTGCGGTCAATGAAGACATTCAGTAGAAAATTGATCTGCTGAAGTACTTCTCTCAGAATGGAAGTTTCTTATATGACATGCTTCTTTGAACTCTTTTTTCTTAAAATCACGCAAACCTCATATGTAATCTATTCATACAACTTCTCTGCTGTCTTCCATGCTCTTATTAATCTGCCTCATTCCTTTTCTCTGCCCCTTTATCCTTCATGTTTTTTCCATGCTGCTGGTTCAACACCAGATATCAGACAATTCATGTGCGGTTGCTGCGCCTTAGCTCAGCTGACTACGTAACATGCATCGAAAAACGTATTTTCCCAGTATTTTCCAGTGCAGATTCTTTTCCAATGTTGACAGTATGCTAAAGGATGTGTGTAAGCAACAGCTCTGCTGGGACATTTAATGGCCTGTCTGGCTACAGCTCTGTCACACACACAGACACACTCACACACGGCCAGCAATCACTCACAGAAGTTTTAGTCTTCTTCTGCAGTCGTCCTTTGATGCGTCTGGAATGCAAAGGATTCATTTCTAGTCCACACAAGATATATTGCAGAGTATATAGATGTACGGAAATCGGAGCTTAGCTGTTTTTTGGGACTGCCAAAGTTTCACTGTAAACACAACTTCAAACAGAGCTGCTTTCTCTAGACTTAGGTTTATCCTGAAATTCGCAGCTTGTTTTCATTGTGAGTGTGCTTGTGGGAAAAGTCTGTTATACTGTAGATAATTTGCATGGCTGCCCAGAAATCACTGCTGTACAAGCTCGGTACAAGAAGGCTGTTTGGGCAACACAGGCTGTTCTCTCTGGATTTTATTTGAATATGTTGGCACTGGAATGGAGCCTGGAAGGTAAACTTGATGGTTGGTGTTATAAAGGCCTGTTCCTGCTTTTGCTGAGGTTGCAACTGAGTAACTGTAGTAGTCTATAAACTATTAAAACTTTTAGCAGTTCTAACTCCTGGATCCCTGTGTTTGCTACCCTAGAAGTTCTTCCCAGTGTAGGAAGACTAGCATTCTTCCAGAGCCTGGGCTGCCATGTTGTTAGCTTGAAGCCACCTGGATTTGTGGGAGGTCTTATTCTGTCACTCAGCATCATGAATCTTTGCTCAGAACACCCATTTCTGACTTAAATTTCTCTCTTATTTGTCACCCAGTGTTTTTCATTGAGACTCAGGTAAAAAAAAAATCCTTTCAGCAGCTTGAATTCTTTGACTTTTTGCTCACAGGGTAAACACAGGCAACAGGCTGAAGATAGTTTTGGATTGATATGCCAAATACACCTGAATTCCAGGGAGCTCAGACTCTTCTTCTGATTCATTAACAACCATCATTAATCTTGATAGAATCTGTAATGGACATAGTAATTCTTGAATTTTGTCCAATCCTATTACTCAGATAGCTGCCTACAGTCAGACAGTACTGCGTTATCCTAGAATTAACAGATAAATCTTCTCCATGCGCTAATGCCTAAGTAGCTGGAGTTTTAACAGAACAGTTAATGTGACAAGTCTTATGATGTTAATTGGGGCAGAAAATGAAATACTTCTACTTGGTAGAAAAGAACAAATATCCCAACTTAAGATGAAGACAAATTTCTGAACTTGCCAGGAACTTAAAAAGAAATGCATATGGTCATCTTTACTGTTGTGTGTGTCTAAGCTTGCACTGTATGAATTGTCAAAACTGTTTTTCTCAGAATAGTTTTTAAGGGGGGGGGATAATAATTACAAAGAAAGATTTTGCCTCACACAGTATTCATTTATCTGAGCAGCTTACACATACATTGGATGATCTGTTGTTCTTCTAAAAAGAATCTGTGGTTCTAAAAATGATCCTTCTTGCTCAACCATGGATTTGAATTCCTTGCCCAAATATGCATGTGAATGTCAAAACCTAAAGTGCATTCATGTAGCATGTAATTTTCTGTTGAGGAGCAGTGACGACTCCACAGTAAAAATCCATATATAACATATTTTTTAATATACATGTGCATTTGTAAAGCTTTTTAAACTATGAATTCTTCTAAATGAAACAAGAAAACATTTTGCTTTTAAGCTAAGTAATCTTCAGAACTGGAGGTGCTGATAGAGTAATTATGTTTATTCTTCCAGTTTCACAATTTCTGTCTTATAAACATTGTTTTGCATTATTGGGCTCCACATTTCCCCTTCTCATCTGATGTTTTACAAATATTTTTCTAATTGCTTGAGACAGTGTGGTCCAATAAAATTACATCGACTTTCTGCTGAACTTGTTTGTCTGATCCGCTGCCAAAAGTTGTAGGCAGCTAGGCAGAACACTTGGTCTCACTTTCTTTCACTCCCCCTCCTCCAAGGCAATGCTTTCAGTCAGCCCTCTACCCTTAAAAGAACATGCATGTGAAGACTTAGGGTTGTGAACCATGTATTTTGTACTTCTAAGCCATTCAAATGCTTCAGCAAGGCACTACATCCTAGCAGATTTTGGGGACTGAAACAGAATCTCCTTCTCTCTCTGTAGATTGTTTTGTGATGAAGTTAATAGAGATAAATCATACATTATATTTTAAAGCAGACACGCTCCCTTTGGCTCTGTGCCCATTCATGCTTCAGCACAGCAACTCTCTCAGCCTCTATTCAGTACTTCTTCATCTGATAAAGAACAAATTACAGCTTGAAGTGTCTGGAAAGTGAGGTACTGTACTGCCTTATCACCCTGAGAGCCCACATAAAGAAGGTATACGGGGATATAACAGTTGACATACACAGCTGTAAAGCATTCGATATTTTTACAGTGACAGGAATACTCAGAGGAGAAGTGCAATCCTATGGTTCTGAGTGTCTAAAAGAGCTAACAGAACAATGAACTATTATTCTTGGGTCTTGATAACTGAGTGCCTTACAATGAGGGATGAATTGTAACTAGCTGTGAACTGAAAATAGACCCTTCCCTTTCATTGTCACGAACATGTTGCTGTTTATGATCAGTTTGGCAGACACTTTCTTCATGACAGTACATCTCTTATGTTTTTTTTGCTTTCATATAACGAGATGAGTCTGTAATTTCTTTCTTTACCGTATATAGATTTGTTTGGTTGACTTTTAAAAGGACAACATGTGCATCACACACCTCATTTCAGGTGCATTTTTGAATGTTTGCTTACCTTGTGCCACATTTTGTGTGATAGAACATGATCAGGTCTGAGATCCCTTAAAATAACTAGCTGCTTGATATTTGGAATATTTTTTTAAGTACCTTGAGGTAAAAAAACAAAGCAAATAGTACTGGTTTGCCGCAGTGGAAGAGATATGGTATGTGATCAGTTAGCTGCAGCCCTCAGATAAACACAGACAGACAAGCTAGCAAGCATCAACAGAAACCACATTATTGTCCCACTTAGACTTCTGGCCTCATGTTTGTTAAGTGATCTCTAGAGTCGGAAAAGCAAAACAAAAATTTTCAAGTACGGAGAGCTGAATTTGACATTATTTGATATTAGGCGTCTATGGTTCTTTTAATCTTCAGCATCAGTCATTTTTTAGTTGTCTTTCTCTCCACTTAGTTAATAAATACATGGGCTCTATAATGGATGGTATTTATCAGTGCAACCTCATTTAATTTTTTAAGAGCTGAATAAAGCATAAACATAATATCTCTGGCTTGGGCAAATTACTTGACATCCTTAGTAACATAAGAATAGCTAATAGTAATTTCAGAGAGTTTGTTGAAGCCTCCAGATGTCAGGGGCTATGGAAGTGTAAAGTATTATTACAGATGTTTCTCATAATAATAATACATCTGATAGCAGGGCAGAAAAAGGAATTAAGGGCCAAGTACTTCAGTCATTAACTGAGCTGAACTCCCACTAAGGTCTATGTGAGTTTTGCTCAAATAAGGATTACAGAATTCAAATGTAAGTAATTATTTCCAACATGGAATGATTTATACTGCTTTTCCAGCCTTGTCTTTCTAGAATCTTGAAAACAGAGTCAGAGTATATTCACTCACTGTACACAGGAGGAAAGCTTGCCAGTGCAGGGCTTTGGTAGCATGAGGAAAGTTTGACTCAGCCGTAGATACACAAAATCAAGCATGGTGACTTATGTCTGCAGAACAACCAGAAGCGTGCCTGTGGCAGAAAGAGTCAGACCCACAGCCCCATGGGGTTACAGAGAAAACCCTGTGCTGGAATCCTGGCTGCTGCATTCACAGTGCTGCTCACAAGGTGGGGGCTCCAGCTCAGCAGTGCCTGGAGGCACCTCTGGCTGCAGTATGGGCTCAGCTGTCCTTAAAGACAACCCAAAGGATCGATGGGGAGGGAAGCTGCCATGCCAGTTGATGGAGGGATTTTCCCTGAGAGCTTTCTTTTTAGGCACTGAGCTCTAGGTTGTTTGTTTGGGTTTTTTAAAAGCTGTTTATGAAATAAGTAGCTTTAAATAGCCTGTGTGCTTGTGGGAAACCACCGCCAATAACTGCTTTGTTGGAAAGAGCAGGTACTGTAGCAGTGCTAAACACATTCAGATGCAGTTTGATCCTACATTATGGACAGCTCTGACCTTGTTCAAGTGATGTCCCTGAAACTCTGATAAAATGCAGATGTTTAGATATGGTCTGAAACTCTTAAAATACAATTAGGTATGTATTCAACATAGAACTTGTAGGTGTGCCATCTTTCTTGAGCAATCAAATCCTGCAAAATCCTGTTTTTTCTTCTACTACACAAGTAGAAAGTTGCTGTGTATGTGGTACACAAGTCTTCTGAAACACTGGTGTGTGAGATGATAGGTGGAACATTATTTTTGGCAACCTTGAACTTTCTGAAAGCCTCCATATTGCTCCACATCTGTGTCTGGGACACAAAATTGTAGTTGTTTAGTACTGGTATAACTGTTTATACACATGGAGAACAAAAAGAGGACTGGCATAAACAAAATGTCATATACATTCAAATTTTGATTACAATAAAATAATCATTCTGACATCATCACAAAAACCGAGTGCCAAAAATAGTAATCTGCCAGCTCATGAAGGGCAAGCCTCAGATTTCTGTGGTTTGGTTCATTTAAGCACTAAGAAATTTAAGTATGTTCACAAAACTTCTCAGATCGAAGCCCTGTTCCTACTTCTTCACCAAGTGCTAGAGGCTTGAATCATCATGTTCCTTTCTGTCTCCCTGTAGGTCCAGCTCAGATATCCTCTGCAGGATTCACCCTGGTTAACTGGACATCAGCAGTATAAGACTAAACATTAAACTTCTTAAAATCAGTTAAAAAAAAAAAAAAAAAAAAAAAAAAAAAGAGCATTTCATAACCCTGATTCATCAAGCCTGTGTAGCCTTGGAATGAGATGTCTCATGCCTTAATAGTACTGATTTTTCTCCCCGGGCTTAGGAGGGATTCTTGAACTGTTTCACATGTGACAGTCTAGGTCCCACTCATCTGCTGTCTGTCTTTCAATACTCTCAGATTCAGCAGCCAAATAGTTGAGTTTCTCTCAATTTTGCCTTGAAATTGTTACTGTTAGTGTGGTGATGATCAGCAACAGTCAAGCAATTTGAATTTTAACATTACTGCTGGGATGTATTTTTTTTCCCCTAATGCTCTAGTAAATATTTAATAACATTTTGAATTTTGATTCTTTTCCACTCTAACTATTCCATGCCCTGTGTCATTCAATGTAAGAAATAAATTGTCTAGCATCGTGATATTGTGGGTTTTGACAGATATATAAAATAAATATAGTGTTTTGTATATTCAGATATTTATTACATCAGATATTGATATCATTTGCTAGTTAAATAGATTAAGATTTTTGCCTGATCAACTAAAAGACATTTTTGTCCAAATACTGGATGTACACTGTTTCTTTTTGGAGGTAATGTGTTCAAAAGCAAGCCAGCAGAGACTCAAAAATTTACTGGAATGGTGATGCAAATTGGGGGATTCTTAATGATCAAAACTTTGAAGTACTTTGAAGCAAGATTCAATTCCCCAATAATGTTATAAGTCAGATGACAAAACCAAAGAGATGTACTTGGTTGTTTCATGAGCAGCGCTGAAATAAGCTGTCATTAGTTCAGGAATGACAAAATTACCTAGAACACACAATCTGAGCAGAATGTGCCATGTCTGAATTACTTCATGGGTTTTGCTAAATTAACTCAACAACGTAAACGTGAAATGTGAAGCTAGAATATTGATAGCTGTGATGTTTGATAATATTTGTGACAGGAAAGTGTTGGTATTTAGGGAAGATTTGATGCAGGAGAGCAGAACTAGCACTCTTCACTGAAGAAACATCTGGAAATTTCAGCTACTTTCAAGAGAAATTCTGGGAACTCTAAAGAAAACACCAATCATAGGTCTAATAGAAAAGTCATTAGAAATTTTCGTTCCTCAACTTCCAGCAGCTGAAGAATCATAATTCATCAGAGAGCTATATGAAGTCAAGAATGAAGGTTTCTAATTGTAGATCTTGAGTGATCTAACATTTGTAGCATATTTTTATTTTACTCATTTTCAGATTATTTTCATTTTTCAAATGCTCATACTGAAAGGTAGCTTGTGTCTTATAAAAAAAGTATACTCATAAAATGAAAATTGCCAGAAAAATGAAATTTTCTTGAAGGAAGATGGTGGGCCACGTATAGAAATTTGGATGACAAAGTCATTTACAATCATTAAAATAAAGAAAACTTCTTTTATCAAAACATTTTAAACCAGGTTTTGTTAAAAACTGCACAATACATTAATTTCATTTAGATTTACATATGTAGTATCTGTAAGATAGGTAGTTTAACTAGGTGCTAAGGTTTCTTAAGGGAGAAAAATGGCCTCAGAATTCTTATAATATTTAAGAATAGGTGAATTTTTTGAGAATTATTATTTTCTAAAGTAAAAAATGGGTTTTCAGTGAAATATGAAGAGTTTCACAAAGAGCTTTTTCAAGGCTATGTTTCAGTTTTTAAGTATTTTACCAATAATTTCAGGAGAACAGCTCGTTCAGAAAATCTGAAGTCTCCTGTGAGACTTTTCCCCCTGCCCTAAAACAGTGCAGTTTTAACCTGGATAGTTATTTTGCCTCTTTGTAAATGTCTGTTGACACTTTCTTTTCCTTTTTGGCTTCCAAATGCAGAACCTTGGATGCCTGTGTCATCTCTCATGTTGCCCATATTTTGTTTCCCACTGTAAATAACCTTTGTTACAAGAAGGTTCCACTCTTAGAGATTTTTCTGCATATCAGAAAACATTCTCAGAGCAGATTTCACTGAGTCTTTGAGAATGTCTGTAAACATTTTTTAAACTAATCAAATGAAGTCCTTTTTATTCTTCTGCTCCCTGGCAAGGGAAGGGACCACCCCTCAGTAAGTTGTAACTGTTTTTTATATTTGGTGCAATGAAATTAAGATTAGATTCCAGACAAAACTGTTTTACTCAACAGAAATAAAACTGTGATCATTATATACAGAGAAGTCTGTAACTTGACTGGAAATCAGATGAAAGCTTTGAGTCTTCTTCAACTGGCACTTGAAAGACTGTGTATGTTGTACATCTATTGCTCACAGCATTCAGAATTTGGTTGCATTCCCTAACGCTATGGATGCTGGAAAACCAGGGCTTTTTACAGCTGTTTAAAAACGGTGCTTCAGTGAATCTCCTTCTCCAAAACATGCAAGACCTGCTGGGAACTTGGTGGTCCACGGCAGCCTTTTCTAACTCTTGCAGGCTGCAGTGGCCCTAGCTCAGATGTCACTGTGTCCTTCCACAGCAGTCACAGAGCCCTGTCAGGCTGAGCAGAAGGCAGTGTCAGCAACGTTTGTTCCCTCCACTGGTCCTCTGGGGGTTTGATGCTGTAATGAAAAGTTTAAAAATGCTTGCTCTTCTTTCATGGGAAATCAGATGATGAAACTGTAAAAATCCCACTGTAAATATGTAAATATCCTCAGTCTGGAGATAAAAATGAGAAAGAAGTAGTAGTCTCGTTCATCCTATATTAACATGTTTAACTGTGTTGAAATACTGCTCTTTCCCTGACTGGCTTCCTGAGTGTATATATTGCCCATATAATTAGTGTCTTGAAAAATTATATGGGTGGTCAGGGAGAGAGCATCTTTGATAGAATTGCTCCTGTTTATGAATTATGGTAACTGTAATATATTTCTCTTAAGCTAGACTTGGTAATTTCCTGTTTCTTCTTATATTAATATTTCCTCTAAGATGTAAAGAAATTGAAAACTTGCTTTCCATATATTACAGTGCTCAAGTAAAACATTTCACAACAAATCATAGCTTTAGAATGTCTGTATATTTTTAATTTTGTCTCCCCAAATAAACTTCTTGTGACTTTACATTTTTCTGCTCTTAAGAAAGTACTTTATTCCATGTGGAGAATCAGCAGAGTGTGAACCTCACTTTAAGATTCATGCTTTATGGTTGCATTTTACTTTTGGGCAAGAGATTGAAATCTTCCTTGAGGACAAACTTTCTAAACTGTCGTTTTCACAGAATCATGGAATCATTTAGGTTGGAAAAGACCTCCAAGATCATTGAGTCCAACCTTCAACCAAACACCACCATGGCAACTAAACCATAGCAGTAAGTGCCATGTCCAGTCATTTCTTGAACACCTCCAGGGATGGTGGCTCCACCACCTCCTTGGGCAGCCTGTTATAGTGCTTAACCATCTTTTCAGTGAAAAAACTCTGATGTCCAACCTGACTCTCCTTTGCCTCAGCGTGAGGCCATTTCCACTTGTCCTGTTGCTGGTTGCCCAAAAGAAGAGACCAACCTCTACCTTGCCACTACCTGCTTTTAGGTAGCTTTAGGGAATGATAATGGCTCCCTTGAGCCTCTTTCTCTCCAGACTAAACACCCCCAGCTCCCTCAGCTGCTCCTAACATGACTTAACCTCTAGATGCCTTAGCAGCTCCATTGCCCTTCTGTGGACTCGCTCTAGCACCTCAATGTCTTTCTTGAACTAAGGAGCCCAGAACTCTTCTATTCCCCTAATCAGACTTTCAGGAAAATTACAGAAAACCTGTGCAAAGGGAATAAGACTTAAAAATACAAATGATTTCTAATTTCTATTCATTGAAGATGGGACTTGGAACATAATTCTGGTTACACATAAGCACATAAGAATCAAAGCCAAACTTTGAAATCAAGCTTAAGGCAGAGCTGTAAAGTGAACTCTTTATTATTTGTTGTATGTATGTAGGAGCAGAATTTGCTAGTAAAGAACTACTTAAGATTTCCTTCTAGAATGCTGTAAGTGACCTTTGTGACAAATGTCATTTTACAGTTACAGAAATACATGCCCACACACATAACTTTCCTTGACCATGGGGAATTTATCAGGATCCCGTTTCTATGCTGTCACTAGATCTTTTAAAACTAGACAAGGAAACATACAGAAACATGCCAAGGCATAGTCGGCTTCATGTTCTTCAGGAGGGATAATATGTTAGCAATATAATACAGTGAATCTCTGCCACATGAACCAAGAATTCAGAACACAAACCATCAAGCCCACAGGAGAGGTTTGTTTTATCCAAACTTGGAAGAAATGGGCCGATGGAAACAAACCAATCCAAATGATCAGCTGAAGGGATTCTTCAGCAAAAGACCAGAAACAGATGTTGTTGCCTTTTCTCAACAATTGCAAGCCAGTCAGTTAATTTTCCATTTTCTCTCTTTATCATAAAGCTTCAGGTTCTCATGCAAGACAGGCAAAGGAAAGCCTTGAAGTAATTTGACACCCCTTTGGCTTTGGGATTTGTCCTTCCTGAAGATGCTGAAGGAGTTAGCAGTCATCTTTCTGTGGCAAGAATTTACAGTATTTCCAGTAAATTCTCTCATTAGGAAATATTTTCTTCCTCTGCAAAAAGAACCTTTCCCCACAGAGATTTGAGAATTACATTCCATGGAGGGTAACCATCTCTGGAACAAATGTGTCTTATGGAGGATCTTCATCTGTATGGCATGTAACATATTACTTGGGTTTACAATGGAAGATTTTAACTTCTAGACTTCAAACATCTCAGTCTGTATTATTGTGTTAATATACTGGCTTTTCACCTTTTAAAAATTTGGTTAAAACTTATTTCACTGAAAAGTGAAAATGAGTTTAGCAGGCTGGACCGACTCTGTTTCCTCCATTACACCCTGCAGTACAATGAGCACAACTGGCAAGGCACCAGTGAAGAAAGAATTTGGAGACTAGGGCAACCTGTTCCCTTCAGAAGAAGTGCCAGAAACTACTCTTCAGTATTTAAAAGTGAGAAACAAAGGGAAGAGAAACTTGATGCAATTTCAACTGCATGAGGAGCTGAAGTTTCACTAGTCTCAGTTAGTTCATTGTCTCGATCCTCGGTTCTACAAGTGGATAATCCTTGTTATGGAACACAGATTCCAAACAACAAAATGGCCTTAGCTCTTCAAAATTTCATCACAATTCTGGTTCTTGATGTTTTGATAGGAAGAGATTTTCTATTTTAAAAATCTGTGGGGTAAAAAGACATTCCTTAAATCTTTTACTTGTTGTAATTACTAAGCTTTAGTTTAATGTGCTTCCAGTGAGTATTTTTAAAGCATTGGTGTCCAAAATAAATTTTAAGAAAGAAACTTTTATCCCTGAGAGATACTAGGAACCCATTAAATTAATAGGAAATACTGGCATTTTATTCAGTGATCTGATTCACATGTTTTTCTTGTGATTCTAGTCCTACAGAGAACGGCAGTGGAATAACAAATATGTTTGTGTTATAGTAGTCAGGTTTGAATGTTGGCAGAGAAATAAATGCAGATTTTTATTAGTGTACAAAAATCTACCAAAATCTAGAATTTGTGGTATAAAATGTATGTACCATGAAATACATGGAAAGAAGAATATATTTTCATGTGTAGGTCACTGAATACTCTGAAAGGGCAGGAAAGTATTTTTTGCAAACTCCTCCTAGGAGGCTCAAAAGTTTTCTAAGATCATAGATGACCATTAGTGCATCCAACAACAGAATTACCTCAGGTCTGGTCCAGAACTCAGGGAGCTCTTCTGGCAATTCTGGAAATTCACTGTGTTGAACTGACTGTCTTGCATTAGCTTGGGATGCTGCACTGATCTTTATTTCATCAAAGATGTGCAAAAGTTGCTGTAGTCTAGGAAGAAATATTTTTACTTGCTCTACTTTTAAGTCTGTGGGTGGGCCACTGAGGATCTACAATTATTTTCAGGTTTTGGGCACATTTCTACAGCAGACATATCTGGTTTTCTGTCTTTATTTTGGTCAAAGAAAGTGTCTGTGACAACTTGTAACCTCTTTAGAATAGTCTCAAAAAGGCAAATGATGAGAAATATTTTCTGCAAAGTTTTTCAGAGATGAAAAAATTTGGGGCAAGTGATTTTTATTTTGTCTTTTAGGCTTCAAACAACTTATTAGTATCAGCATCCTTCAGTTTTCTCTGTTCTCTTTTTAGTAAAAGTGTGCTTACTATTTTGATAGGTCCAGAAGGAACCTTTGGTTTTGTCTTCCTCTGTGGTCATTGTTCTAAGTTCAATGGTTTTACTGTCAGTCTTTAAGTCTTAATTGCTGCAGATTTTGTCTGAAACAAATGCCTCATCGAGTGAATCATTGTATTTTGAAGAGTCCTTGATGCCATATGCACAGCACATCAAATATATATTAATGTCCAGGTATGATATTATCATATAAATGAAGGAGGAAGGCAACAATGAAAATATAGAAAGATTGGTTTCCTGTGGAAATGAACAGAAGTCCCCTAAGGCTTTAATTCTTGGAGAAATGCTCTGGAGAAGGCAAAGCTAACCAAGCATCCCTCTGTACAGTTGGATTCCTCTGGAGCAAGTCGTAAATGATAGACAGCCAGCCAGTAGCTGCATCCCCTGAGCCCAGGAGGAACACAGAGACACAGACACAGAGAGCTCTGGCGGAACTGTTTTGTCTGGTGGGCTAAAATCCAGCCTAGGAGGGAATGAAGAAACTCAACACTGAAAGGAAATTAAGGAAAAGCTGTTATTTCCCAGAACTCATCTGCAAATAGGTCTTCACCAAGTCCCAGCTAGGGACTCCCCCAGCTGAGTTTTGCCAGATGGCACAGGGAATGCAATGACTGACATTTTTTCTCTCTCTGTTCCCGTGTCCTCCCCCAGATATTCCTGGATTATTTCTCCTTTGCTATCCTCTCTGTCCTAATCACTGAGTTGTCTGAGAAGGAGCTGAAAGAAGGCTGGGATGTTATTTAGTGGGGAGCCTATCATGTGAAATGTCCTCAGTATGGAGCTGGGGGTGCTTATTTAGGAGGAGTTAGAGATGTGAATGGGTATAGCAGAGCAGCAGCATAGACTGCTATACATACAGCAACATATCCCCAAGACTGGGATAAACAGCACTTCTCTGTCTCTACCACCAAGCAAATCTCTGATTTGTCAAAAAATTTTGTGTCCAAAGTCAATTTTTAATAGAAATTAAAATAGGTATAGTGTGTTTCCAAAAAAATCCATCCTCCCCTGCTTATGACCACCGTTGTTTACTGGACATCTAAAATGAGCTGGCTTATAGATTTGTTATCAGCTTAGATTTTCCATGCTAATAGGAAAAAAAAAATTCTTGGAAAAATTTTGCAGGTGCTGTGTTGCTCTGCTTCTATGCTTTTACTCAGCTCAAGTTTCACAAACATAGGTCTTGCTCAGCAGGTGGAATTTGCAATTTTATGCCTTAGAAATATGTTTCTTGAAGAAAACTTTCAATTTTGGATGTTGATGTAATACCATAAAGTACATAATCACTTCAGACCTGACACAGGCCATCTTCGGAACTGAGAATGTCATGCTAATTTTCTGTTCCAATATACCTTATGGATCAGGATGGTTCTTTCAGAGAAACTGTGGGTGCCCCATCACTGGAAGTGCTCAAGGCCAAGTTGGATGGGGCTCTGAGCAGCCTGGTCTAGTGAAATTTGTCCCTGCCCATGGCAGGGAGGTGGGAACTGGAGGATCTGGAAGTTTCCTTCAAACCCAAGCCTTTCTATGATTTTGTGACTGTATGATTTAAATCACCTATTTAAAGAGTTGAATAGTATGAACAATTACCTTATCAGAATTCACCAGCTCAGCAATATAAATTTATGCATACTTTCATGAAAAATATGGAATTTATTACATCTTTGCTGTCATGACTTCTCTTCTGGAAATCCCAAGGGCTGTATAGTGCCAGCACAGGAAGGTGGGGTTCTGGCTAGCTTTAAAGTTATGCAGTAATTTATCTAACTATAAACTAACTGTCATGTTCTGAAACTTATTTTCCAGTGCAATAGTAAATGGAGATGATTTTAAAAATCTAAATTTTTCAATTTTATGAATAGAAGATTAATTATTTGGAGAAAAAAAGTCAGCTTTTCATAATTCATTGGCAAAAAAAAAAAAAGAAGTAATACTAAAAGTGGATCAATGGAAATCTTTTGGGTAATTGTATTTCCCATTTCGTTGTTTACAGTTAGTGATCATGATCAGTTCTTAAAATTTTTGTGCTCAGCTTGTTTTAATTAGGATCGAAATGGGAAAAATATTTCATATAAGAATTCTGCTTTCCTTTCTGATTAATTAATACCACACAGTTTCAGAAAATATGAATAATAGAGGCTGCAATGGTACTGATTTTATGTTTTCTCACAGACAGTGTAGTAGTGAGCCAGCAAATGAAATATTGCATGTCATGCCACTTGATGGGATATAATTCTGTTGTGGAGCTGAGTTTAAATTCGGCTTGGCAGATCCATTGCTCACACTGTCATAAACCAATCTATTTTTATTCTGTCATTGTGTGAGCTAAAAGAAAATGTTAAGTTTGAATCTCTGTGTGCTCTACCTCCTCATTAACTCACTGTCTCTAGAATAGTGACCTGCCTTTCAGCCTTTTCCAGCAGGCTATACTCTTATTTCAGAATAAAATGTGGGATGTTTCTAGCAAAAGAGGAGATTTTGGTTCTTTTCCAATGTTATTGCTTATTGAGGCCTCAGAAGTTTCCCTACTAAAGGACTACAAAAAGCCCTTGAAAGGTGCCTGCTCTGTGCCAACTGGTTTTACCTTGGCCCTTTCAAATGACATTTTCATTCCAGTAGGAGGGAACGAGGTGGGGAAGAGAGAAAACTTAAACTCTGATGATAATTTCTAAGAAGCAATTTTACTGCTGTCTGTGAGAGGGACGTCCAGGCTGGCCCTGCTGGCTCCTGCTGTGATGCTTCCTGCCATAGCCAGGGAAGTCAGTAACCAGCTGCTCAGGATTATCCAGTGTGGCTGGTCAGTCGACACGGTCTGGCAATGGAAGATGTGCTTGAGCTGTTGAACAGAAACTTCTACTGTACCTTTTTTGGTTTTAACATTTTCCTCTCTATTTTTTTCCCTGAATTTATTTCTCTGCCGTATATCTCCACATCCCCTCTTCCCACAATTTTTTTTTTTTTTCCCATGAATGCTCAGCTGCTCCTTCCTGGGTGTACTGAACAGTGCATAGGGCTGGTCACATTGCTGCCTGGGTTTTATTTCCTGTGAAATCTCTGGCCTTTTCACTACAAACAAAATCCTTTGGGACAGAGATTGTCTTTTCTATCCCTTGCTTTCAGTAGTTTCTATTCCCTTGCCCTTCAGTAGTATCTATTCTGTTGTAAGTTGCAAGACAAAACTCCAGAAAACTGCTTGCACCTACTCAAAATTAGGATGGATGAAGGATCTGGAAGATGGCAGATGTAGCAGAACAAAGAGGAGAAAAGATGACTTGGCAGCAGTCACACAGCAAAGTGCTGACAGGGAGAGGGACAGAAACCAGGAACTCTGGTTCTCAAGCCTGTGTTCAGAACAGTAAACCATGCAATTCTTCCACAGTGTTATCTAGAAATGTCAAAGACAGAATGACATGCCGTTGTAAAACTGATAATAGAAGACTACCATCAGCGAAGCACTATTTATAAATGTGAGGGTGGGAAGGAGCTTACTATGCTGAATGCCATAAACAAAGAGCACAAGGGACTAAGGCGAATATTTTTATGTTGGAGTGCTGTGGTTAGCTTTATTTAAACACAAACGTTGTTAATAAACATGGATTTATGCATTTTCTTTGATCAATGAAGTCTGATATGTTTTAAACATCCTGAATATCTCATTTCTGTGTGTCCAAAAGGAGAGGAAGAAAGACTCTGGAGCACATTCTTAAATCTGTTGCAGTCCCATTTTTGTACAAGTTTATGCTAGTATCAAATAGACAGATTTTTCAAGGACAATGTGGGACAGCATTTTCAAACAAAGGGGACTTAAATTGCTCCAATTAAAATGTGTCTAAGGATATTTTCTTATATTTTACTTTCCCAAAAGAGATAAACAGGTACGGAATGAATGTGTGGTTTTACACATTACATTACATTTTACACATTTACCTTTTGATTCAAAGGTCCCAGCATAGGTGCTATATGAAAAAAATTCCACCTTGAAGCTATATTTGATATATGCTAAAATCAAAGTGAATAACCAAAACCAAAATTTTCCCCTGTAGTATGTCCTTCTCTCAGTTTATCCACAGAAGCAAAACACAGATGTATTTTATTTTAATTAGTCCCTTAACTTTCTTTTGTATATGTTTTTAATGACTCCAGACCAGTGGATATTATATCCCAGGGATGTTGTTACTATTTTTTCTCTGACACGCTCACAGACCTTTTATTCTTTTGCTTAGTGTGCTGCAAATTGCCTGCTCATCTGTGTCCTTCACTGCCTGGATTACTTCATGGTGTTTACATAGCAAAGCAAACTCTACAACATCCCAGGGGCCCAATGCTGCTGTCCTGGAATACCGGTGAGTCTAATTGACAACAGGATGTGCCTGTGCTTTATGATAGGAGAGCCAAGCCATCATCACAGCCAGCCAAGCTGGAGCAATAAAACTCAGACTTCATATTCTCTCCCTCCTTGGTTCTTGAGAGGCAGAAACCCCTGGTTAGCAATATGTCAGATTACCTTTAGCATGATTCTGATTGTATAATAATGCAAATTAGTATCAGCATTTATATGTGTTCATTTAAGTCACTTATCACATTGAAACTATTTTCAACAAGTTTAAGGTTACTTATTAATTTCTTTTTTAATGAGTTCAATGAGTTTTTAATGAGTTTAATGAGAGGTTTTATTTTGAAATATTCCATGCTGTAAGTGATTCACAAGTGCCTTGAATGAAATCCTTGCTTAAGTCTGGTGTCTAGCGCAATTCATAGCTGGATTATTTTCTATTGTTTTTGCCATTTCTCCTCTTCTCTGTGAAAGGTGGGGGAGTCTTGTTTTCCACTCTGTATGTAATGAGGGAATCAGAAGATAATGCAACACTAACTAAGCAGGCAAAAGCAGCTCTTTCCTTGAAGTCCTCTTTGAAGAAATTTTTTTTTCTTCTTGGGAAGAGTGATCCTCAGGAGCAGAATCTAAAGAGAATGTCTAGTTTAAGCCCGTGGCTATTACCTAGCCAGAAAAAGGAGCAGTAACAACTGGCTTTCTAGTTTGGGTCACTTCTGCAGAGGAAGCAGCATTTTATTCCCCCATGAACAGAAAAGGGTAAGGGCAAGAGTGGGTGCACAGATATGCAGTAGATATCAGACTGCAGGAAAATCTGCATCAGTTATTTGGAGGAAATCCACACCATCTCTCATGGGCCTTTGGAAGGCAGCATCACAGCCTGACACATAATCCTGCCTGACTGCACCAGTGCTGTTTCATTCCCTCCAGTCCTTCCTTTCTAGGTTTCTGTTCCCTCCCACCCATAAATTTACTCTTCTGCCCAAGAAAACTGCAAAGTTCTGAGATGTGAGATCTGTCCCCCAAAGGGAGGTCAATAATAAATTTTAAAAAGTGACCAAGCAAACCCAGTTCAGCATGCTGTATACCACATACAGGGAGAACAGGGCAGCATGGAAATATCACTGACTCAACTGTGACAGATTGCTCTAACATGAGCTGTGACCTTTTGCATGGAAGAAATCTCCTTTCAGCATTCACAGCTTGTTTCTTTGAAATGAAACTGTGAATTTCATGGACACTGACTGTTTACTCCAACAAAATTGCCATTCACATGTAGGTGATGCAACAATTGCTCGGAATAACCTCAAAATAGCAATATTAATATTGATCTTTCCCTTTAGTGTGTTTGATATGAAAAAAAGGCATGAAAAGTGGTGATGGTGGAGTGCTGAATGTGCTCACTATAAAATACTGCTTTTCTGCTCTCCAGTAAGAACCTTCCCTGAAAGTCAAGTATTTCATCTCATCCTCTCTTTGCAGCACTTGAGACCAAGCATGTGGTGTAATGATAGCAGTTTTGCTGAGCAGACTGCCATGATGGGCTGTGTAAGATGAACATTCCAAACTTTTCTGAGCACAGGAGCAAGTTTATCATGATAGTAACGTGTGTTTCTGTTTATTGGCTATTGTATTATAATGGTATTGTTAGGTGTAATGATAATCCAGGTGGGTGAACTGCCCATAACTTGGGAGCATTTCATCAGAGTGAGGCTAAAAACTTGCAGTTTTCTATTTTGGCAGCAGCACTGATAGAACCCCCTGCTTCCTCTTCGTGCCCTCTAGCCTGGCAAATGACACCACAGTAGCATATATGAATTGTCCAGGGAGAGACTGAAGTAGGGAGGGCTGCTTCATAGCCTGAAGAACACAGCTACTGAATGTGTAACTAAATCCCTTGCCTGAATATTGTAGGTCCAATTTAGGGGCCCTGACATTTGTGATGACAATTTTGGTATGAATTGTTTCATTAAAGATGTGTTGGATATGTGTTTCATCCGCTCCTTGTAGAAACAAAAAAGGCGCAGGGAAATTGTGTAATGCTTCCCATCCTGTTTTTTGGCCATTGCTGTTTCTTCTGGAGAGTATGAACTTCCAGTGCCTAGGAATGAGCAAGCCCATGTGTACCACTCTGCTGCTCAATACCAGGCTAGGTTAGCAAGCCTCTTTTCTAGCAGCTGGCGATTAAACTGTACCAGTCTGCAGCAGTTTTGAGGGATGGTGTCATGATCTCATTCCACATGCATGTTGACATGTTCCTTTTTTCCCCCCAGTCATCTCTTCTCCTGTTAAGCTATGTCAGTGATGACAGAGGTGTGGGTCCACGATAGAAAGGGAGCAATAAGAGTTGGAGGGCAGCACTTCTTAAAATTTCAGTCCCTTCTGTTCATAGAAACAGAGTTTGTGTATCAAGGTAATGCATCACTCAGTGGCTGTCCAGAGAAACGTCCCAATGGGCTATGACTGAATGGAGAGACTATTGCAATAGTTTTATGTCTTTCCTTCACAAAATAAAAAATACAAGTGTACTCTTCATGCCCTCTTTATTTTGCCTGTTGAGAAAAGCACAGTCTGTCAATCAAGAAAAAAGCTTCCAATTGTGTAGCCTGTTAGAATCATTTCATTAATAACATGTGTTTACTACTGGGAGAAGCAGGCTCAGTGTGCTAAGATTTTGTTTGTCAGTCAGTCATTGGAACCCCACTGTTAATCGCATACAATGGTTTGTGGTTATGCCACAATTTAACCCAGGTTTAAAAATACAAACTAGAGCCTTGGTGGTCTGCTGAGAGCAGCGAGTGGAGCAAAGGTATTGGTTGAACCTGCCTTGTGGGCTGCTGGCTTGGAGTACTGTACGAGCTAATCAAATTTATTAACTCGAGCCACGACCAGAATGCGCACACGGGTGAGTGTGGGTGGGTGCACCCAGGTTAGGCTACATTTTGGCTGCATTCTGCAGGGAGGAGGAAAAGCAAGGCTTTGGCTTCCCTTCCACAAAGACAAATTGGAACCAGATATCAACTAGATTTTGGGATTTCTGGCAGTCTAAAAAGGAGAAGGTATTTCTTTTTTTTTGTTGGGGGTTTTATTTATTGATGTAGGGAACAGCTTAGTAAAAAAAACTGAGGGAGTTTCAAAACTGAATGCCGGTGGCATTTGATGCATGTGTGTATCATTGCTAAATTGCCCCCTGCGTGCCACTTTAAAGACAGGCTCAATAATATTACAGGCACAGTCTCTGACTACACAATAACGAGGTCTGAGTGCGGTTGCCAGAAAAGGGAGAGGCATTTGGCTACTAAGAAAAAGAATACTGGAGAGACAGTTGTGTATCTTTATATGAATCTTGACCTTCTGGCAGAGGTAGGAAGAGACCAAGTGACTAAACCATCTTTCTTAATTACAGCTAGAATAGGGTAAGTGAAAATTCCTGTTTGCCACAGCACTGTAGAAAGAATCATTCATAAACTGCAGGACTTATAATACTCAGAGAAGAATATATTCCTCTCCAGAGATAATTATATCCATTTCTCTACATTATCCTACAGCCCAAGACATTTTGTAGGAACCTCTTCCAGATTTAGAGCAATGTAAGTGATATTTTAAAATAGCAGTGTTAGGATAAAGTCAGTTCCATACATTCTTATTCAAATAAAACAGCATTAGCCTCAGTTCTTTTATTCTAAATAAAGATTTCATGGTTTCATCTATCCTAATCACTGAAATTATAACTGGCAAAATTACTGTAATTTTGAAATGCCTAAGCAGATTCATTCATGAAGGCAGTGAAAAATGTATACTTGTTTTAAATTTCCATAGGCTTGTTTTTTCACATTTCTGATTAATATGCATTAACCCCTCACTGCTAAGTTATCTTACTAAGAAATTATATTAAATGGATTGAGATTTTCTGAAGGTACTTATACTGGTAAAAGCATTAAGCTTGAAAATGTGTGTAATATTCAGGGCAACATTGGGTTTAACTCTAACTAGCAGTGACTTGAAACCATCCTTTGCTCATCAATATTCTACAGAGAATCCTTCCCCTTTGCCCTCCTGCCCCATTTCTACCAGTCACAATGTACTCCACAAGATCCTATTTTGCTGGTTTTATGGGAGCTAGAGGGGAGCTTTGGAACTGCACAGCATCTGGGACTGCTTAAACTGTGGCAAGGAAGCAGAAGACAAGTGCTAATAAGAGGTGAAGAGGTGAAGACTGAAACATCCTTATACCCAACCATAAATCTGCACCTCCTATAACTATTAAAGTCAGTGGGAATATTGTATGTGGTGGCCTTTGGGATAAGATGACCGTAAACATCTCCTCCCTCCCAATAACAGTGAATTATTGTTTTAAAAATCTGGCTCTTGCAGCTCATTTGCATTTTGTCTGCATTGCATCTCTCTGAATGTCCTTTCTATGGGTATTTAACTGATTTTTCTTTGTTGTGATGATCATGTTTCCAGTTCAGTGGCAATATGCAGGGTCATTTCAGACTTTTTAAGTATTTCTGAAGGAAAGTTTTTAGTAAAATGGAGAAGAAATTTCTATAGACTGATTCCTTTCAGAGATGTAATGCTACTTGTATGTCGCACTCTAACTTCAGTGTTTAAATGATGGGCTAGCCTGATTTGATGATTGAAATGTGGTAGTGGCAACTCCAAGTCAGAAGTCAATCAAAAGTTTGCATATCGTGAAAGCACAGTGTAGTTTGCAAACAGGCTGGCTTGGGCAACATCATGAGTGCAGGGTGATAGAGGTGCCATGCAGAGAAATTCTGTCACCAGAGTTAGCAATGGCACTTAGATATCAGTAGCCTTTATTCATCAGTTCTTGAATAAAAGCCCCATAGTTGAAAACAGATGTCTTGCCAGTGAGCAATGTACAGGATCTCTGGTACCCATTCCACCAGGGTCACTCAGTCTTTCCATAACATATGCTGACCATTCCTTTCCTTTTCTTGTAAACAGCATTAAACCAGGAGTGAGGCAGTGGTTTGTAAGAAACTTGTTAAATTTAGGCATTTTTGTATTTTAGACTCCACATCGTCTGTCCAGTCATGGAATTCTCTTTTTCAGGATCTAACTTGTGGGTTAGAGCATGTTCTAAGTGAAGAGAAGAGAGATTGACAAAGAGAAAGAAAATAAGGATCATATAGGAAAAATGTGGATGTATTAGTCACCACTACCTTTAACACTTGAGCTGTATCCATACTGCAGAAAAACACAGTCTTAACTTGGGCTGACTGACTGAGCAGAACACAACTGTGAAAATAACAAAAAGAAACAACCAACAAAGACCAAACAAAGCAGGGAAATATTTCAACCAAATCAACATCTCAAGTTCAGCCCTGATCACTTTATAGGCTCTAAGTTTTTGGCAGTCTGTCTTATGGTTGGTCCCCTGAAGTCTTTGAGTTTGCATTTTTCAGCAATTTAGGTTTTTCTTTTTTATGATCACTTCTTTTAGAAAAATTCAAAATAATGCTTTGTGACTGCAAATGTCTTTAGTTTGCACATTGTTAACACTTTGAACATCACACCTGTTCGGCAATGTGTACCTCTGAAAGATGCAAATGAGTGTCTGCTTAGCCTCAGTTAAGTTGTAGCTGCAGACAAGGCTAAAGCACACTCACTCATAGAGTAGAATGTGTGGTAAGTTGGTACTCTGTGCATTTTGTTTTACACTGAACATGTAGAGCACAGGCTCAACTTCACACATTTTTGTCCCCTGTTGATAGGTTTTATTCTATCTGCACAGATGTGTCCTTTAGAATGTTTGATAGCAAGGAGACAAGAATGTTAACTAGAAGATATTAAGTGGCTTTGTTGCAGATGTAGTTCGGGGGGGGGGGGGGGGGGGGGGTTATGTTTGAGAAGCTGAGCACATCTCCACTGTCTGCCATCACACAGAATTAATTCTCTTAGTTGTGTGTCATAACTTGCCTTTTGATAGTGCTAGATGAAAAAACATCAAGTAAGAGTAGGGAAAGACTGCATTTCTATCTTTTCACACTGCCATTGCCCAGAAATCCCAGGAAGGCAGATCTCCACTCAGATATATGTGCATCTTTTAGAGAGGTAACACAGTTCTGACCATCCTTTCTCCCCTGAGAGATTAAAAGAATTAAAAGTGGTGTGGAGTTCCGGCTACATAGCAAAGAGAAGATTCAGGCTGTTCAAGTCATTGCTTTAGCACCCTCCTCTATGTGAGATGTTGCCCAACAAATTTTGACACTATAGATTTACCACTTGTTCAAGTTGCCTTTTAGCCTTGTTTCTATCAGCTGCTGTAGCAAATGCTCCAGAAGAATTGTCTGAATTCTGACCTTGTATACTTATATATGTTGTATGTGTGCTTATATATATTTTTTTTAATGCACACACACATACATATGTATATAGAAAGCTAAATGGAGAACTTCTGCATACATTCCAGGAAGTTAGCAGCTGTCACATACTCTCATTGTAATGTGACTGTGAATAACATAAACGTTTCTAATCTTTGTAATATCTTTTGACAAACACAAAACAAACAACGTATTTCAGGTTGCCATGCAAAAGAAAAGAGAGTGAAGTCCTTTGGCTGAACGACATATCAAAGCAAATCTATTTAGCTGGTTCTTAAATGAAATTTAGTTTGGGGGATGGCAAGTATAGTTCTCTGTGGTGTTACTCAGTGTTAGTGTAAACAGGAGTTTGGTTATGGCTTCTCCCTTCCTCCCCCCCAACTGATCTTTAGATTTGTCTGTTGTTTTGCACATTGTATTAATTTTGTAATTAGCATTCCTAGGAAAAGAGCAGAATGTGCAGAATTTGGATTCTATCGCTATAAAAACTATAGGTCAAGAGAGTCATTCTCCCACAGCCATGAGTTTCTGTTCATGTGAGTAAGAAAAAAAAAAAAAAAAAAAAAAAAAAAGGAAGTTTATCAGAACCAGTCTGATACAAAAAATAGTTCCAAAACTGCAGGGACAGATTTTTACATGGCAGTAGTACAAAAGATACATGTTCCAGCTAACATGGTCTTTTTCTTTCACATTTAATGACATTGCCCATTCTGAGTTTCAATCTTTGAATTTTAGAGGTAGAGGGGAACACTGGCTATAATTCCCAATTTTTTTTTTTTTTTTTTTTTTTAATTAATCCATGTTGGGTTTATATTATTCATTCATTCTGCATTTCCCCAGAACCATTCTTATGTAAGAAGGTGCATTCAGAGAGTGGGCAAAGGGGCTCTGAAACTCAGCCAGATGTGGAATGACAAAAGAAATACGGGGTTGATATTATTTGAGCCATTTTTGCTGTTTTGAATGTTCTGCAGTTCAAGACTCAGATTTACATCTGTCATAGAATTTAGCACTATATAAATATATATATATATGTATTTATTTTTTTTTATGTCATTTTACTCATGCTAATTGGATGACCAAGGAAATTGGAATACAAAGAGAGTGAGGGAATCTGGCAGTGTGAGTCAGATTAGCACAGCAATACATGGATGTACAGAAGTGCCTGCCAGCTTTCATTTTCTGATTATTTCAGTCAATTATCAGCAACAGAACTTCCCTGACTCAGGATTTATGGCCACACACACATGAAGGGTTCTTCACCTCTAAATGCCACTTTCTAGCTCACCTCTAAGGTAGGCATCCTGAATGCCTGGGAAGGGCAGGCTGAAGCTCTACTGAAGGACTTGTGCTTTGTTTAAGGAGAACCAGCACACTCACCTAATTTTACCTCTTTAACCTGTAAATTGCTAATGTGTCCCTGTTTTGTTTAACACAGAGAGAAAACACAAGGCATTTGCCACAGAGAGGCATATGACATGTTTAAATGGAAGTTGCCAAAGCCTTGAGATGTAAGAAGTTCACTTTTATTGGAGATTTGTAAATGTTCTGTGGACAGCACAATGACTAAGATATGTTAGAGTACATGTCAGGAGTAAATTGCTTACATACCCTTCTGGTTTTGCTCTGACTACCTCTCCCTTCTGTCAAAACAACTTGACATAGTTAGAAGGGTGGTTCCATGCTGGCCCTATAGCCTAGTCCGTAGGAGTTTGCACACACAGAGCAATGTTTGGCTAATAATTCTAATTTATAAACCATCAACAATCCTAAAAACAGATTAGCCAGCAAGGACTTTTTGTGACAAATACCATGGCACTTTTCCATACCGAACCACATAAAAGGACTCTGGGTCAGAAAAATGCATTCATTTAGGATCAAGTCTAGCAAAAGTCCCACGATTGCCAATGGAACAAGAATAACACCCCTGTTGCCAGACTTTTCCTAGGCAGTGGGTGGCCATGGGTAGAGTGCTGTCCCTTCCCCCACCAACATAGTCTGTGTGTTACAAGTTGATTTCTGTTGAAGTCCAGCAGCTCCACAGTCTCAGGGTAGCTGGCTACCAGCCTGTGCTTGCATTCCTGCCTGGACTGCAGGGGCTCTGACAGCAAAGGTAACCGTGATGGTTAACTTCACTCCTGGTATGGCACAGGCCTGCTGGAAAGCCCTGACAGCTTTGGAATTGCACACTGAGGTTCAGGAACAAAGCACACAGGGAGTTCTAAACTGCCTCTGCCACCTCGCTGACACTGCTGTGTGCTCAGATCTCAAGATTAAGCAATTTATTTGTGCCAGGGTTTAGCCTGAGTTATGCAGCAAGCTAGAGCTCTTGAGAAACATGAGCAGCCAGGTTTTTCTGAGCCAGCATGACTATGGGTGCAGCCTCTTCTCTTTGAGCACAGACCCGGTCCCAGGTGAGGGAAGCCACTTGCAGTTGCAGAGGGAGCCCCAAAAGCCCAAGTGAACTACCTTGTCCTGCAAGGTCACCCCAAAGCAGGTAGAGCAAGGCTGAGAGGACTTGCAAAACATATTGATCCTGTCAAACCAGTGAGGGTTTCAGCTGCTTAGAGAAAAGGATCAGAAAACTGATGTGCTTGGCCCATCTGTTGGGTTCACCAACCTGAATGTATAGTCTACTGATGAGAATGCTGTTTTCCAGCTGAGCAGAGCTTTCTCACCAAGAAGAAATTTTTAGGGGAAAAAAAACCAAAGTGCAAGACAACAAAACAACTGAGAAACATAATTTTGGAAGATGATGAAAGTTAAGAAAATGGGAAGGGACCAGAGGGATAAAATATTATATTTGCCAGTTGCAATATTTATTTTCTCTAGTTACAGAATTCTATGATGAGTGGATGAAGGTAAATGAGACTTGTTTATAGTAGATTTATGTAAATACAGAGGAGCTTTTCCAGGACCTACATATATCCAGCAAGTATGAAAACTGTAGTAAATTATTACAGTAAAAATGTCAGAAGCTTCCCTGAGATCAGCAAGAAAAACTCCTTGATTCTTCAAACCCAACTACACAGCCAGTCTCATGTGCTACTACCCTTACCCACATCCACAAAGGCATGAGATGAGCTTAGCAGCATACCCTGAATATCAACACCTCTGGATGTTTTATATTAAAGGGGAAATTAAAGGCCCACTCTCATGCCAACTTCTGTCTTTTATGTGCATATTTATAAAATACATGCTGCAGTTCAGTGATTGACTTTTCAGTCAAGCTAGTTCAGACTTTTGCCAGAGGGGTTGGTCCCACCTGTCCCTTCTTTTGTTTGCTGTCTTGTGCCAGCACCAGCATTTGTGTGTTGTAGAACACACACTTCCCCAAATAAAGGGTACAGGCAACAGAGAACTGAGCCAGATGAAAGCTATATCTCTGCAGAGGTCTATCTCATAATCCAGTACCTAAATCTCTTCACGGATACCAGCCTTATCATGAGTGCACGAAGTAAAAAAAAACAAAACAAAACAAAACTTTTGTTCAGGTAAGTTGAGTTCAAAGTTACTGAATAAGTCCTGTGGGCAATAAAGACCATGTCTGACATGTATTGATGCTGTGCTGCACGGATAGGTTGCCCAAAAGAAGCTGAAAGCAATTCCCCATGGTGAATTCCCCATGCAAGCCCAGTTCTCAGCTATTGCTGATGCTTTGTTCTTCTAGTGTGTGTTGGCCCTGGTGGAAGGGATACCTTGGGCTGGGCACAGGCATGGCAGTACTGTAGGTGTGCTCTGCTCTGCTGACACTCAGCTCACATTTGCTGTGAGCTCCTGAGAAAAGGGGGAGGGGGAGAGAAGGGAAAAAAAGCCCATGAGAAGAAGCTGCAGGAGCTCACAAGAAAAGACCCTCCACAAAGTTCTGTGTCCCAGATCTGATGCCTGACTCACAAAGCTTCACAAAAACCCTTGATACTCCTCCCTGCTGAGCTGAGCTGTCTTCCCTGCTTACCTTTGATCATAAAGTACTGCATTAACTTCTATATTGCAGTTTTCTGGGTCTGTGTCTTGCTCATACAAGAATATATAAGATGTGGGCTAGATTCACATGTGCTCTCACATTCCTTCCAGAAGAATGTAGAAAAATCAGAATGTAGCCAGAAGTCTCCATATAGTTTTTCTTTTTTTAAAACACTATCTAGGAATTGCTACACCTAGGGTATTGTAGGCCAAAATTTATAACGCTGCATTTAACTGCACCTTTCGCTCAGCTCGTAAACCAGATTTCCAATAGCTGTAATTTTAAATTTCGCTCTTTGCATTCAGTGGAAAATGTGACTTTCATGCTTTTCTGTATGTTTACAGCATCATAAATAACACACAGATCTGAAGTGTTTTAAGTACATCATTACGCTGGTTTAAACAAACTAGTGAAAATATGTAGCATATAGTGTCTAGTTGTTTTTATTTCTTTAAAAGGCTAATGTTCCTCCTGCCTGCATAATTTTTAACTTTGCATGATTCTTCTTTATGTGCTGCACCTCAAAGTAAATGGAATTCAAAGTCAAATGAAACTTGGGTGAAGAAAGCAAGCATGCAAAAAGCCTGTGTGTTATTACTACTTACTGTAGGTTTTAGGATTTATAGAGTTCCAATAGAATTTTCACCAAAATTTCAATCTATGATAGGTTTAATGTCCAAAATCTTATGAAATCTTTCGACAAAACAAACCTTGAGTTTGTTTGGCACGGTAACAACTTTCAATGAACCAAGAAGTCTTTCTGTTTGTAGAATTGTTTCATTATAATCAATTTCCATAACTGCAGCAGAACGTTTATTATATATGTTTATTGCACTGTACCAATCCAACACTTTCATAAAACAAATCATTGCTAAAAATCCCCTGCTTCTTATTTAGGATTATATTAGTATCACACATTATGGAAATAACTGATAGAGCACATAAACTTGGTTGTTGTTAAATTTAACTACTGGTGTGGTACAAACATTTTAAGCAAATTTTCATCTTTTAGAAGATGAAATCTGGATATATTTTCTCTAAGGGAATGGTTGTGCTCAAGCATAGATTTCTAAGCATTTCTGACCCTCTTCACATGTAAGAGGATTCTGAGGGGTTTTTTTGTCGTGTCACTCATAGAAATGGAAAGCCCTGAATGTATTAAAAGATGGTGTGGTCTCTCTCAAAAAATGCAACTGATGTTCTTGAACGTTCTGCTTCAGTGAACCCCTCACACACCACACATGGAACCAGTAAAGGAGCACTGTTTCTTCCTTGAAATGGGCCATGCTATTTCGTTTGAAACAACATGTGTTTCTGCTGGGTGTTCTGTGGTTCTGTCTCAACAACATTACTCAGAGCTCAAATACAGCAGGTATCAGCCAAGGAACTCTCAAGTATCAGAGGGATGAATAAATCATATTTTCAAGAAACACCCATCCCTTTCAAATAGATACACAGCTATACATCTGAGACATAACTTGCTTGAAAGAAATACTTTAATCTCACTCTTCCAAAATTCGAGTTGCCAAAGGACTTCCAGTAACAACTTAAATGAAAGTCACAGGAGAGGGATTGAGGCCTCAGTACTACTGAGGACTATAAAAACCAATCTCTTTCTTCGTGTCTGTTCCACTGGTGACCTCTAGTGCCCAAGGACAAGAACAGGTATTCAAAGTTTCTCCAGAGTATTGCCTGGAAAGAACAGGCAATAAAGCAGCGTCCTTTTTTCAGTGTTGACAGTTCTGACCCAGGCTTTCAATTCACAGTATTTTAGGTGCAAAATAATAATATAGGAAGTTAGTGTATAAGGGGAAGCAAAATATTTATGCTAATTGTAAGACCAAAAAACTTCTTATTTGTAAAAATTAATAGTGTGCAAGATTATTCACATTTGGACCATCTGCTTCAGGCATTTGTCTTTTCCTCAGTCTGTGAAAAGGAACCAAACCTGCATTGAAAATGTTGTGCTTCAGCCAGAACATACTGAGAAGATGACCTACAAGCACAAGGCCTAAATAGATTCCTTGTGATCAACTAACTGGAATTTTTCTGAGAAAATGGGATGCCTAAGTACACACTCAAAGACCACAATGGTTCAGAGATTGATTTTTAAGTATTATGATATTTCTTTGAATGTATCACACTCTGACATGAGACCAGACTGTTTTCTATGGGAAGGCATAGATTTAGGAAAATATATCTTAAATATTTCCTTCACAACAATATTGTCAAATGGAGATTGAACAGAAAAGCAGCTCTGAACTTCACTGATATCCTGTCAGCTATGGAAGTGATGGGCAGTTACAAAGATCCAGGCATTCCATGTTACTTGGGCAATGTGCTTTGGTAGATCTGACTTCCATGAACTCTGTCTGTGCCTGTGACTCAGACCTTAGGTATTGAGAAATTCTCTGTGGCTAATGTTAATTCAGTGATGTGCAAATAATGGATAGCTCATGTTTAATAGTGTTAGCAGGAGTAGATTAAACTGTGCTCTGAGAGAAGCATGCTAGAGAGAAGTGCTAGAAAATTGCGTATGAAGGAGCTAATAACTGAATGGATGCATTAATAGTTTGCAGATATATATTTTAATAGAAACAAGATAAAGTACAGAAAGCATGCTTACAGCAAGGCTGGAATCTCAGATCTCTCCTTCCAAGATTGTACCCTAACCAACAGCAACAATCACAAAACCACAGAATATGCTGAGTTGGAAGGGACCATTCAAGTCCAAACCCTGGGCCTGCACAGAACATCCCAAGAGTCACAACATGTGCCTGAGAGCATTGTCCAAGTGCTTCTTGAACTCTGCCAGGCTTGGTGCTCCCTGGGGAGCCTGTTCCAGTGCCCAACTACCCCCTGGGGGAAGAGCCTCTTTTTAATGTCCAACTTAAACTTCCCCTGAGGAGTTCTGCTCTCACATCCTGCCCATAACTCCTAAGCATTTTGCTGCACTGTAATCAAGTTTTAAAAGACTCCCAGTAGCCTCCTAGCTAGTGGTAAAGGACACTGGGAATGTGAACTTGAGGTACTCTGGCAGTCACATTTGCACATCCTTAGCTCAGACCAAGGCCTCTTTGCAGCTACACTCCCCACACTCACACAGACAGCTTCCCTCGCCTACCCCAGGTTTCCCATAGCAGTCTCAGACATCTGGATCCTTAAAACAATTTAATCATGATGCAACAACAAAATAACAGCTCAAGCTGGCATCTCCGAGGAGGGACCCCAAACAAAGGAATCCCTGGGATTTTATATTCCTCAACATCATATTGTTGAAGGAATAGTATCTCCGAGTGTTCTGAAATGTAATCTCTTACGGGAGAGATGGGCAGTTGCCCCCTTCTCTGATTATGTTGTAAAACAGAAGGATGCTGCAATGGATTCTAAATTGAAAGTCCTGGATGAATGAAGGCATTATCCTGCAGCTCTGTGCCAGGAGTCTGAGTCACAGGGAGCTCAGTGTTGTTGTGGCATTGCTGTTGCAGAACAAACCTTTGCTGTGATGTGGTATTACACAGCTCAGCCTGCAGGCTCTGTAGGTTGCCACTCTTACCCGCCTTCATCTCACTCATCACTGCACAGACATCTTCTGCAGAGTTCTGATGTTTCCTCCAGTGATCAAATGCCTAAAGCTCTTTGCTGTTTCAGTTTTTTATTGGGTCTGTCCTGAGAGGGCTAATGGCGTAAGGTCAAGAATTCAGCCTTGTAGTTACTGAACATCTCTTGAGTAAAAGCATGTGCATGGATGTGTAAGAGACAGAAGAGAGTGTGGGAATGGGAAGGAGAGGAGGTGCGTACAGAAGCTGGTCTTCCCTTTAATATAAACCATGACAAATCCACTTACACAGAGAGAGATGTAAGTGCAATCTTGAAATCTGTGTCTTGGGTGGCAAAGCCAATTGCATGACTGCATTCCTGATGTCATTTGATGGCAGTGAAAACAAGCCACCTAGCTACAACCTTTTAAGCTTTGTGCAGCTCATATAAGAACTTAACAGGACAGTAAATTGCAGTAGCATTTGTGTATGACTGCATACAATGTACAGCAAAGCTTCAGAATGGGGAGACTTTTTGTATTTAAATAAGGGCATGGGAAGCAGCTGACATCTTAATTCAAACATGAGCAGAATACTCTTAAGGTAAAAATATTTACCTGTTATCACATTGGCTGTCCAGCAGCAGTCTTTTGGCCAGGATCTGTGAGGTGGCAGTGACCCACACTGCCTGAGGAATGTTAATACTCAGGAAGTAAAAGTGTACTGCTGGTGTTCAAAAGAAAGCCAAAGCATTGCTCTGCTGGAGGCATCGCTGCTTAAGCACTTGGAGGCTCTGAGCACCTTTCTGACAACAGCAGCCTCTTCAGAGGATTCAGAGGGGGTATTTCCTGCCTTTAAGATTGTTTTTGTGGCTGAATCATCCATAGTGTGAGCCAGAAAGAGAGTAAAAATCATAAGATGACTCATTATGAGTGTAAGAATATAAGATCTATTAGTTCTAGAACTTTTTTATGTTTTCAGACGGAATCCAATTTTCTTTCAAGTGCCGTTTGACAAAAGAAAAAAGCAAGTAAAAAAGAACAACTTTGAGTGGCATAGAAAATGGGTGAGTCAACATTTTCAACTAGCATAAAAACTATTTCTAAGTATTTTCAAACTATATTTACTTACATTAAAATGTATAACTATCCTCCTGCTTGACCAGGAAGTTGGAGGTATTCAGTTATGTCAATTAGCAAGGTAAGATAAACATATCAGATAAAATTTCCTTTTTAAAATTTTTAATCATAATTAAAATCTGTAGTTTAAATCAGGGTATAGTTCCTGCTCTCCTCCTCTATGGCTCAGAGCAATACAGACCCAGTACTGGCCTCTGAGCACTGGGGTGAGCACACATGAGCATCATGCTTTCAGAGAGTCTCTGCCATGTTTTATTCATCTTTATTAATTAGGCTATCCAATAATTTGAAACAACAACTTCAGGCCATCAGGAACTATGTAGACTTGCTAAACTTTGGTTTTATTATGCTATTCCACTGATAGAATTGAAAAAAAGAAAAAAAAGGCACAACCCTCCAATTGAGAATAGGTTAAATGTAAGAATGTTGCACCCATCAGAAAAATGAAATGCTTTACTCTCTAAACATTCCTACTAAACATCTGGGAAATCTTAGCTTAAAAACAGTACAGCAGGCACAATGGAAAATCCTTTAGAGTGATGACAGCTCTGATTTCACATGTATTTGTAATCCTGCACTTCGTTTATTTTCTTGGGATTTCTGAATTTGACAGAGACAGATATCTGAAAATAACTGACATGCTAGCTGTCAGCCTGTCCTTATATTGTGTGGTCAATAGATCAAGGGAAATAAAACACAGGGGACACAATGTTATTCTCTGTTACAAAATGTAGAGATGATGAAGCATTTTATAGTTCTTGAGTGAAATGCTCATATATGAAAAAATAAATAGCTGACAGTCTCTCACTTCAGCAACTTGTATGCAGTGCTGAAGGCAAACTACTACCTGCAGTCTGTGAAGGAAGGACTTTGCCACTGTGATACAAACATGAAAGCATGAAAATGAGAGCTGTTGCTACAAGAGGGGGAAAACTTTCACCTGGTTTGAGTGTAAGATTTTCACCTGTGAAAGATCCTTCCTCAATAAATGGATCGTGTTGTGCAGTAACTTTGACATAATTCAATTTAACATGCAGCTCAATTGCCTTTGTTTCTGTAGGCATTAGGCATAATTCATAGTTTTGACAAGTAGGAAAAGCAGGAGAGACCCAAATGAAACTAAAGCTGCTTTGAGACAGGAGTTTTGTGTTATACATGTCTGCAGCTCCCAGTACAGAGGGTGGTTTCTTCAAATTAAACCACATCCCACACAGACTGCTGTGACAATGAATTAACATAAAAGGTCAAAAGGCCAACATGTTACTTTTAATTCAAAAAGATAAGATAAATTTTGAAATTCTCCAAATATGAGGTGGAAGACAGCAGTGATTGCTTGCTTTCCACAATACTGAAACTTCTTGTGTGGTGTCAGTAGTTCTGCCAAGGTAAGCAGGAAGAGGAATGAACTACTTACCTCTACTTCCTATATCTGCTAGGAGCAGCGTAAATTTCTGAGAGAGAACCTACCAGTGAGGGGCTGCAGATCAGACTAGACAAAATTTCTTCCACATGTTACAACCACGTTGCTCATTTACCACAGAGATTCAAGAAATCTGCCCCATTCAGTTATCTCAGTTGTGGGTGATGGCTCCGTGTAACAAGAGCAGTGCACAAAAGGCAACTAGGGCTGGGAAAACCTGCCAGAGAGGGATCCTGGCAGCTTGTTCCTCAGAGGGATAAGCCCTGCTTTTCCAAAGAAAATTCAGAAGGGATATTCCTGGAGCACCTCCTTGCCTAGAAAAAGAACTGTGTGGGTATGCGTTTATATACATATGAGGACAAGAAAACTAATGGTAGGCTACAGTGTATATGACTGAATCTGCAGGAGCAATGATTTTGTGTCACCTTAGAGTAAATATCTTGTTTCAAAGTCCTTTTGGTTTAGGAGCTACACCACTTCCTATTTCATAAGGAAATAGAATCTGCCTTGCAAGGAGATCATGAAACATAATAGAGTTTTAATGTAATGATTATTATTTTTCCCAGTCACAGATCTCTTCATACCACAGCTCCTGACCACATACAATAGTGTAGACATGAAAATTAATGTGTGTGACTGTCACATCCCACTCCTAACAGCAAGGGAACACCCAACAGTCCTAGATGCCAGTGCTGGAAAAGGAACAACGAATTTCAGACTGTCTGAAGAAACTTACTAAGTGTTATTAGTAAATTATACAGTATATTTGCTATGACTTCAGGAACCCTAGGTGCCTCTATTTGGATGTGTGAGGACAAGAATAGGACTGCAAATGAGAATACAGAGTTGAGAGAAATTGTAAAAGGGTTCCAGATATTTGGACAACTTCCTGGGGAGAACCAGGCTGACAAAATCCTTCTGAATTTTGCAGTGTCAGCAAACCTACCTGTTTATAGATGTGTTTCTAAATTTTCTCTCCTACTTCCACTTTTTTTTTTTTAACTAAATCACTGTTGTTTGTCATACAATGTACCTATTGCTGCTGTGGCACTTTGTAAAATTAGAAGACTGGATTCACTCTGGCATCCTTGCTAGCAATGGAAGTGACAGCAGATTTCTGAAATACAGAATATGGCAACCAGGGCAAGGAATTCCAGAGTATCCCGTTGAGGATATGGGCTCTTCAAACTTGTCTCTTGCATGAATACTTTTTTCTGTGTACACAGGAGATGCATGAAGATACTAATTTCTTACTCCAGTGAAAATGTTTATAAGAAGGCAGAGTAAACATAATTGTTACTGGAGATAGTCTTCAAACAAAGTGTGAGATGAAAATGTCTGTTACACAAGCCGTCTTTGGGAGAAAGCCTTTGAAAGAAAAAGAATGTAAAATTAAAGTGGTTTCTTATGCTGATTAGCAATGGACTTGGAAGGCAGAAAACATTGTACCTGTGTTCCTCGCTGCAAAAGTCTGCTGTAGCCTGATAAATGTTCTGAATAAAAGATAAGGATGTGCACTGAAGAAAAGCTGTTAAGGACACATTGCTGCAAGCATTATGCTGTCCTGTGGAATGGAGATATTTGTCCAAATGCTTGTTATTCCTGCTTGCTGCCACTCCTGAAAGTCCAGCTGGTATCTTTTTCATGCGTCCAGGGGACACAAGTATTCCCTGTTGCCCTGCTGTATACCTCAAAAGAAATCGCCTCAGCAGAGAAAGAGGGTGAAGTTTTGACAGCAGGATGATCGTTTGCCAAGCAAATTTATTTATTTGAAATTCAAATTATTAGTAGTCAACTCAGTATATTCTATGGTATACCCTCTGATGAAGTTCATACCTCTGTCAACCCATCTGGGAGCACTGACCATCGATTTTGAGATGGACTTGGGAAGCAGCTATGGAAGGTATAATACTGTTTCTTTAAACAGTCCTAAATATCTAGGTATGTGAATAGTCATTACACTTTACAGGCTGGCAATCTTTTTGAATACTTAATTTTATGGTCTACTAAATATTTGGGAATATATCATGATCTGTGATCTGTGCCAAAGAAAATGCCTGGCTTTTGCGATCAACAGGCATTGCACTTTCATGTGTCCAGGCTTTTCCATCTGAATGCATTTTCCATACTTACCAAGAACTTTGAGATCTACACAGTCTCTTTGTAGGTGTGACATACAAGAATATCCTCATCAAAACTGGAGTGTTTTAGGAAATGAGCAGTTCAGAATTTGTCTTACGTATGAATTAGGACTTATTGTGCTCGCTGCACACTTGGTGAAGTGTGAAAATTCTTTTCAGCAGATCCAAAACTACTGGAGTCACAGAGTCCATTTGGCATCTCAGCCCTTGCAACAGCTGTTTCAGGAACCAGTCTGATTCAGCCAATAAACAGCACAGCAGAATGATAAGGGCAGCAGGGGCAGGCTTTTGAGGTCTGTGGCTTTTGGTGGCACTTCTTTGCTGTGGGGACAGTGACCCGGGGATACTTCCCTGGTGCTTTTGTCCTGTTCCAGACACAAAAAGAAAAAATGAAGACGTTTAAGAAAATACCTGTGTTCATTCTGTTGTTTACAGGTGAGTGAAAACTTTTTTTTTTTTTTTCCTCAGCTAATACTTCCTCTTCAATACTTGCAATTGCTTTTTGAAAATATTCCTAAGTACATTCTAAATGTTAATTCATATGGCTTGACCAATAAGTTCCATCATTGAAAGTGTTTTGTATTTTATTATATTCATGTATCACATGAATGTTTACTTTAGTTATATCTCTGTTAGTAAATTAAGCTTAATCAGGAAAAAGCACACAATTATTTTGCCATGCAAATATCTGTGGCACTCGTAATAATAAAACTTCAAGAATCATTTGGGTTGTATTTTAAAGAAATCTTCTGCAGGTGCAGAAAGAAACATGTGCCAGTATAAAAGGTAAGACTTGTTGCAACATTAGTCATCTTAGATTCATTAATGAATGACAAAAATAAATGTTAATATCAGTTATGATCAATATTCTAACAATCAACAATGAAACTAGAGAAATGACAACACTTATAGCTCATCCCTTTTTATTTGTCTGCCCTGCTGGTTACAGGTACAGTGGCAGTATCTCAGCAATGCTGCAAGGAAACAAAAAAAATTGATTATTTCAGGCCTTTTAACAATAAGCACCAGGCTTTCCCACCGGCCCCACAAAGACTTTGTAAATTTACTGAGTAGAAGTGAGAATGGCTGGGTTCTCCCTTGGCAAGTTTCATGAACTTCCCAACTGCACCATTTGCACGATTAGGACTGTCAGGACCCCTTGTGTCAGTTCTCTCTAATGAAAATGTTGATGTTTGATACTCAGACTTTGTGACTGAGTGTTGTATTAGAGAGACCTTACATAATTTGAAATGTAATGAAAGGGGGTTACGTTTGTCTGTCAGAATTTGTGACTAATTCAGTGTATTAGTTTCATAAACTTCCACCAGAACATGGTTTCCTCGTGAAAAAGAAAAAGAATTGGCTTAGTCTGGTGTGAAGACATAAAGCAGTTTCTTCTTTACACCTCTAAAGGCAGCAATAGAGGGAGAATTTAAGGAGGTGCAAAGAGGTGGTGGGAGTTGGCTGATGGACCTTCTTATCATGAAGGCACACGTGTTCTGAAACAAGCCTGGTTGAGAATTTATGCCATCCCTCTTCTAAGGAGTCCTTGGAAGCACATACATCACCCCTCTCTGCTGAGCTGTGCCCTGCTTGGCAGAGTCCTAGGAAAGCTTCAAAGTGACTAAGCAAGTTTCTCTCCTCAACCTGGAGTAACTTTAGTGAATTGCTAACAAGTGCTGCATGTTCTCAGAGAGAGGCAGATAAGTACTGTTGGGTGCACATGTTTGCTCTCTTCCAGAGAAACTGTGGATGGATGTTATGTCTGGAGGGGATGCTATAATTCTAGGAAGAACTCTGTAGATAGCAAATCTCAGGGGAGACCAGAATTAGATAAGATATTTGATGATGCTGATTTTTTTTAACTTGTGTGTCCAAGAATCTCACAGGGCAGAGCTTTTTCCCCCTGTGATGTTTCAGAGTTCATGTGGAATCTCCTAGAACTTCTGCTTCAATAGAAGATGTTTTGGTTTGATTTGGTTTTTATGTCACACTGTGACTGTGAAAAGCATCTCCTTAATGCTCCAATGGCTTATAAAAGGATATAGTTTTCCTTTCTTCCTGTCATTACCAGAAGTTCAGGAAAAGTACCTTTCACCCTTCCCCAATTCTTTTTCATTAATTTACAATTGGAGAAGTAATGTGAAAGAAGGGGCATTAATTATATTTCTTAATTAAAGCAAGTAAATGGGTGTCATCATCTCCATCAATGTGGTTGCTTCCCATTTGAGAAGCATATAGGGAAAGAGGAAAAGTGAGAATGAGGATGAATATATCAATAAACATCCCAGGTGAACTGAGCTACCATATCCTATCAACCCCATCAAAGCAAATGAAAATGGGTTTGCTAATTTTCAGTGTCCAAATCTAGTAAAAGCTCTGCTACTGTTCCCTTGTGGATTTCAATTTCTTACTCCAGAGCAAGGAAATAATAGCTGAAAAGAATACCTGTGATTTTTTTAATTGTTTTTTTAAAGCTGAATAAATGGCAGTGAGGGGATTTCATCCAAACTTTTTCTGAGAAATATCTCAACAGATTCAACTGAAATGTTCACACACAAGAAAAGGAATGGAGGGAAACATTCCAAATGTAAAACAGTAGGCAAGATTGCCAAGTTATAAGCATTTGAATCTTATAACAGAAATTATCAAACAACCTTACTAATACATGGTATGGCATAATCCAGCAATAATTTATTGAAATGTTTTTAATTTTAGGATATCTTTGTAATGCTCAGGAAACTACAGAATTTTTGCCTACTAAGGGAAGTCGTATACATATCCAATATTCTTCACCAAGTCCTGCAGCGGAAACACAGGGGAGTGGTCATGTTGCAGGTGTGGTTTTTAAGTTGCTTCCTTCAAATCCTGAGTCAGTTCTTCCCTCAGGTGTGCACATCTAAGCCTTGTGAATGCCTTGTCCCCCTTTTCTGCTGTTGTTTTCCACCCAATGACTCTCCTTAGAACTGTGAGCACAAGCCAATGTAGCAGCAACATAACCCTGTGATTGGTTTAAACAGGTTTCCACCTCTTTCTACAGAGGTGGAAGCTGAAGCACAAAGAATATTTCAGACATCTCAAATAACACAGCCTAAATAATTGTCTGTCAAGGGGCAGGAAGTACATAATTTAATATAAAATGTCAGACATTTCCCATGATCAGTGGCTAGCTTCGCATTCTGTGTAAAGAAAAGGACACTAATGAGGAAAATAAATCCCTAGACCTGTGAAGTGTCTCGATTATTTCTGTGACATTTCTCTGTGCAGCATCTGCCTCTGGGTGTGTCTCAAATGCCACGATGCTCCTGCTGACCTTTCTGGAGTGACTGCTTTCTCAAACCCACCTCTGCTCTTAACACCACTGCTATGGGCTGCATGAAACTTCCTAGGTGCAGGCTCAGAACACTAGTGCTTTCTCAAATCCTGTTTTTGTGGGGCTTTGGGGGGTGGTGGTGGTGGTGGTCTCCACAGCAGCTGCTGGGGTAGTATTACTAGCTGAAGTGCCAGGGATTTCACCTGCCCTCCCTATCTCCTCTTGTAGTCTCTCTGCTTCTCATACTGAGGTAGGAAAGCCAGCTTTAGCTTCATTACACATGGCTGTGCAGTTTTCTCAAGTTTCTAATTTTTATTATTTCCCTTCTAGCAGGAAGAAGTCTGCCAACTCTAGTAGGTACGTTGACAACTTTGACATATTGTACTTTTGCTTAAATAATTTTTTCTTTACCCAAGTTTTGAATTTTTAACTTCCTTTACTGCAATTGGTTATCGAATACAAAAGCTGTGTATGGACTTGTCATTAGCCTGAAAAACCCTGTTTTCATATAATAGTATTTAAGACACTCCGTAATTGCAAGTCATGATATTTCTCTGGGGATTTGAGTAATGAGAGTATCACTTGACTAAACTAAACCAAACCATAGTAATTTGCTTTCTTATTACTATTACTTTGGGCCTTTTTCTTTTAATAAAATCTACAACTCAAATATTAATTTTGTGATCATCAGTAAATGTTGTTCACAAAAAAAATATAAAATTGGAGATGAATTATAGCACATATTTGCAAAAAAAAAAAAAGAAATACTGTAATGATCTGTGACATGATTGTCGTATTTTTTTACAAACCCAGACCTAAATGAGATTTTTGTTTGTAGGAAAAATCATGACCTATATTTTAGTGTCACATATAGCTATTTTATGCTGCACCACAAATGTAGGTATTAAGTTTTTTTCCTTTTTTTAATTGCTTTGAGTCATGGTTACCTTTCTTTCTGCTCTTCTAGTGGCAGGAGTCAGCATTGCCCTTGTGTTGCTTTGTATTCTTATAGTTGCTGTCTTTTGGTATGCATGGAAAAAATCACAGGTAAGTGATTTTTTTCTTTGGGTATTTGTTACTGTGTGTATAACATGTATATATTATAGAACATGAAATTTCAGCTTTCCACTCATCACTCAGATTTCAGATGTTCACGTGCACTGGAGTTGCTTTTCCACTGGGAGGGGTTTTTTGGTCTTTCTTAAAATTAGGCAGCTTATAATCAAAACTAAATTTACCTCAGCTGACCTCCCTTCCTAGGTAGGACCTACTCACATTTTTGTAGGAATGGCTTCTGGTTTGCAGGTTTTTCCATAGAAGGTTCTGCATCAGCAATGATAATTGAAGTGCTCAAGTGAGTTGTATCTGAATTATTTTAGATCCTATAATTACTTATCATCATTTATACACAGACAGTCTTACCTGTGATGAATTAATATTGATAAAAATTAAAATACAAGGTAACTTATAATAAGAATAAATGCAGTAACACTGTAGAATCAGATATGCAAAAGTAGTCTATTACTGAAACAATGTAATAATAAGGAAAAATATAAAAACTAATATTATATCAATATTGTTGGGTTTTCATCTGTGTAGCTCAGGTGCATTCCGCAGTGGTGATAATACATTTGTGTTCCTTTCACAGGAAGGTTCAATTGAACTCAATCCTATCCCCTACGGTGAGGCTGGAGTGTCCTTATGAAACCTTTCTGTGCCTGAGAACCAACAGGAGTGGCCTTTTGAGAGAGCAGTGCAGTGACAGCAGGACAGCTGCTGCATGCCCCTCTGGGAGGAAAGAAAAGCCCTCTCAATTGTAGCTGAACAGCACTCTCAAAAGAGCTGTATCTGCAAATAAAAGTTACATTCTTGAACTTATAAATGTCCTCGTTAGGGAAGATGCCGCACTTAGAGTATTTTCTAATAAATTACACCTGCACAGGAACACCACCACTGCTGAGATTAGCTGGAATGGCCACTGTTTGTGCTTGTATATCTTTGAATTTCCTATTGGAAATGGCTCCTGGAAGGTTTTAGCTTCCAAAACCTGGCTTGGGTCACAACTAGTTTACCAGCATAAACAGTGCTATTCCAGTGCCTGGGAGTTTCCTAGGCATAGTTTTGTTTGCTGGTCTGGATATTGTTATCATTTACAGTCTGTTTTAAATTACACAGTTGATATACCCACCCACTCATGGTCAGGGATCATTTAAAGATGACCACTGCCAACCTTTGCTTGCTCATTGTGCTACTCAGGGGAAGAAATAGCGGAAGAGTGACAGCATCATCCAATAAAATTCAGGTTTCCGGGCTTAACTGATTCTTAAGTTTAAAATCAATTTAATAATAATGAAGAGTCACTCTTCCGCTGTTTCTTCCCCTGACTGAAGAACACTAACTGGTGCCAGGTCCTCTTAGCAGCCAGTAAGTGCTGTGGGGCTCTGGCTGAGCAGGAGCTGAGTAATCTGGGGCCCAGAAGACACACAGCCAAAGGGCTGCCCTGCAGTAACCTGGTACAGGCAAGAGGAGCAGAGAGGTAAGGGGATTGTCTCTGAGATGGCTCCATCAGAATACTCCTGTGTGAGCTTTGGTAGGTGACCATTATTCCTGAGACTGAGCTCCTGGTCTGGAGGGCAAGACCAGTAATATGTCCTTATCTTATATTTATCTGTGAAGATAAATATATTAAAAAGCATGAAGTGTGTAAGCCCCACAGCAGTGACGCCACCCTGAGAGCTGTAAATTGGCAGGAAGGCACAGATTCTGTTTTTATGTAAATCTTCAAACCAGTACGACTTTTCCCAGTAACAGTAAAATAGTCTATGTCACTTTCAAATTGAGGTGCCAGCTGACATTTTCTACAAATAAAAGCAATTTCTTCATGAAACTCAAGAAGAGATTTTCAGATGACTTCTGTGAAATAAAATGCAAAGGAATATTTGAAAGCTCATCTCTTTTTCCATCAGCTCCATAGATTAACAATATCTTTTTCATTTCTGTTATTGACTCTGAGTTTAAGAATGATGTAATTGTATGAATTTTATGTGTAGCAATATTATTTAGGGTGGGAGAGTTTGGCTAAATCTGCTTCCTATATGTTTTTTTTTTTTTTTTAATGTGCATTTTCTGTTTTTTCTTTCATTTAATGGAGATTTTGTAAGTGCTTAAATGCTTTTTTAAATATTAGAGCCCTGGGCAACAAACAGCATTAGTTGAATGCAGAGGAAATAAGAATAACAAATATCTGTGAGTAATAATTCATATAAACTATGTTTACAGTGCTTTTTAATTGATGTTTGCAAGCCTCTTTGTGAATAACTTTTCTTTTGAAAATGCTTTCAGAGTGGTTGTATTTTTTTTCAAAGCTTTTACCAAACTTGTAAGCTAGAAATAATATTTAATATTTGTTATTTGATTTTCATGTTGGTTATTGCACTGTTGAAGATGTTTGCAATTACTGAAAAGTTTACCTTGGGTGGCCAGTCCCAGAAGAGCAGATGCTGAGTACTTAGCAGGTAAACTAACTACCTGTGGGCTTGAAATTACTTGTGTCAATGAAGCCTGAGCAGCACCCGGACTGACACAGCCCAGGTTCTCACAAATTGGGGTTTTTGGCCCTACAGCTCTGCAGTTCCCTGCCTGCCAAGTAGGGAAGTAGCTCATGGGAATGATGGAGCCATGGGGGAGATGGCATTGCAAAACTTGAGAGGCACATGTTCTATGGCTCTGATTTGGAAATGAGACAGGAAATAAATGGAAAGGGAGAACTCTGGAAATCAGGAAAGCCCTGATGAGCAGAAGCTGCAGATATGGAAGTCAGAGCAGCAGTACATCCTCCCTGTCATTTGATTGTCCTTACACTCAATTGAAAGGTAAGCACATTTTTAGTTTATTCACACTTCTCTTCCACTATAGGAAAGATGAGTAGGAATTGCCTCGATTTGAAGGAAATGAGTTTTATATCATTTAGAGACGAGTCTTTTTGAGTACAAGAAGAGAAAAGCAAACTACCCAAACTGGTGTTGAAACCTTGCTAACTGGGGATTACTTTTTAAAATAGATAACCCAAATTACCCTTATTACCAGCAGTGTGAAGAAGGTTGCATTGAATAGTCTCTGCAGGTTCCTTCAAGCTCGGAATTTCCAGTTTCCAACAACTGCCACAGCTAGATAATTGTGTTTGCACAGCAGCTTGTTTCATTTGTGGATAACTTGCAAAAAGTTGAAAAGCCCTCTACACTGCAGCCAACAGCAGTAGGAACAGGTACCTTAGAAAAAAATAAGCATAGGACAGAGATGGGTGATCTTCCTCACTTTGCCTTCAAACCTTTCCAAATTTACTGCCTTTCCAGCAGTGCAGTGCAAAGTGCTGAATACATTAGTTCCACAGCTCCAGATCTCTTCTTTAAAAATCTAATAGAGTTGTTCATTGTCCTCTTTGTCTTTTTACTATGAGACCAGTGGACAGTTCTCTTTCCTTTTCCCCTGTCATTCATATTACAGAACCCCTAGCACAACTGCTTTGTCTTCCAGTCTAACAGTGTGACTTATCCTGCATTGATTCAAAGCTTAGCACTTTAAAAATGTGAAAGCACATCTGCTTTTAATAACTGGAGGCTAAAAACTGAACACTTACTGTGCTTTCTGGGATAATAATGGCAAGTTTTACAGTTTCTACAAAATTTTTTAAAGTTGGTGTCTGTACTTATGGTGTGAAATGCGAGTTTGAAACGAAAAAGGATGTTTGAAACAGAAATGAACATGGACAGTATTTTACAGAGTCACTTGTATTAGTTATGTACATCCCTGGATTTATTAGCTACACATTAGCCACCTTGGTCAAAGCAAAAGATTTACTCTTGATTTAAGTTGCATTAACCTGTGTCTTATAAACAGAAAAAGAAGAAACAGGAGGAAAAGTTTTCAAAATTATCAATATTGAAAGCTAGGTTATATAAACTTAGACATCTTTAAACCTTAAAATTTTTCTTATGCAAAGTCATTCTTCAGGCATTTAACATTTTATTTGTATCCAGTTGTTTTTCATTCCTCCTCTGTATATGCAAGAAGCAAACCCAGCAGCAGCCAGCATGTTTTCTTGTCTATAGAGGTTTAAGTTAAAGATGAAACCGGACAGAACATTGTAAAGGGTAAATATGATATGGGATGAGCAAGGACTGCAGGGCCCTAGGTGTTATTAATAACACATGTCTTTGTTTAGACAGAGAATATAGGTGCAGCTGCTCCTGCCAGGCCATTTCACACCACCTCTAACAAGAATGTGCAAGCACCTTGCAGTGAATTGTCAAAACTCTAGGACTGCTCTGTTCTTCAGCAGTCCCTGCCAAGAAGCAAAGCATCCACCAGGCACACAGACAAACACATGCAATATCTTTCTGTCTCACAAACCTTCCTGCTAGTAAGCTTTGATCCAGGCTGGATGGCTGGAAGCATTGGTGCTGGAGACAAACTGGGTGCTTTCTTTGACAGCACTTTTGTGCTTTCTTTGACAGCACTTTTGATAGAAAGACATCAGTCCATTGGCAGGGAGTTTCCAACCAGTTGTTTTGAAAGCACTAAGTTTTGCTGTCAAACACCACTTCAGAATCACATTTTAATAGTATTCAAATAATTCACCATGGCTTTCTGTTCCCCCCTGTGTGTGCCCAAGCACAGTATTGACATGTGACAGAGTAGGACATCTGTGCTGGCTGATGTGGGGACTCCAGTCCATGTAAAAGAGCGGGAATGGGGTGTATTCTAGTGCCTGTCAGTGATAAGGCGTCTGTGAAATGCCCCTGCAGAGATAGGTTCTCCTCTGCCACTCCCTGGCAACGCCCTCTTTTTCACTTCATGCTGGACATAACTTCGTTTCTTTGGGGTTTGGGTTTTTTTTGCATAAAAAGGATGTTTTGAACAAGAAACAGCAGAATTTCTTTTGCCATATCTGTGCCATCAAAAGTACACCAGACAAGGAGAACTTTTTCCTGCAGCTAGTGAGAGATCATTTTGTGTAGTGTAGTCTTAATAAGTGGAATGCCTAGGCTGATTTTAAAGTAATTACTTTGTGCATATTTCAGGTATACCTGCCTCCATTTAAACAAAAATTAAAAAGAAATTTCTAGAGGACTATTTACTTAAAATTTTTATCAGACTAACTCATATTTTGTAGCAACCTCCAGCAAAAATTCTGAATACTCAATAGTACAGACTGGACAGGTAAACATAAAGATGTACATAATTTAGAAAAAATAAACACATAATTTAGAAAAAATGTGTTTCACATACTCTGCTTAACATAGTTGTTGAGTATGTGGAATCACAGACTGGTTTGAGATGGAAGGAACCTTGAAAATCCTCTATTTCAAACTCCTTGCCATGGGTAGGGACAGCTTCCACTAGGCTGGGCTGCTCACAGTCCTGTCCCACCTTGTGCAAACATTTTGGTTTTTTCATTATTAAAGGCAGCAAAATCAACTCTGTGAAACAAAGCAAGGCTCAGCTCCCTCTCTTCTCCACAGAATGGAGAAGAATCGCTGCTGTTAGCAGAGAGTAAAATTATTCAGAGGAATCAAACCTGTTTAGTCAGTGATTGACTGTAACAGGCTTTCAGTCACTACTAAGGAGGCTGTTATTTTCTAGGGGAAAACCCCCCACATTTTCACATTGTTTATTCCATCAGTTTAAATAGTTGGTAAAAATCTGATCTTTGCACAAGGAGTCCTTCATCTAGCACAGGTCTTGTAATGTTCTGCAATACTAATTTCCACATGGAGTGTTGTTAAGCAATTTTGCGACATTTTGAGAAGTTGGCCGTGCCATGATGCTTTGTGCTCCTTGGGGCTCAAGCCTAGACCACTCAGGAGATTTCAGAAGTGTTGCTGATCACTTCTAAATCAAATTAATTTTCGTTGGAACTGTGAGCTGAACTGTGCAAAATTTTCTCATACCAGTAATTGACTGGTGTCATTGAAGCCACTCACAGGAGCAATTTACTGAGCTTCATTTCACTTGCTCTGTGCTACAGATACTGTGCTGCTATTATCTTCTACCATGCAATTTCTTTATAACTAAAACTCTAGATTTAGATCCCTTTTGTGTTAACAAAGGAATTCCTTTTACAGTTTCATCCAGTTAGGCTTGTTCTTTTAAGGACTATAATTCCACCAGTGAACGTTATTCTGAGCTTGCAAAGTGCCTTCTGACAGGAAAGTTGCCCTGGGATTCTAACAGAGGAAATGAGCATAGATCTAGTGCCTGCAAGTTATGTTAGAAGAGAAGTGCTGTGTGAATAACAGAAAAGGGAGGTAATCTGGCATTCTTCAGTCCAGATCTGCAGTTTCAGCAGCAGATGGCTCAGATGCTGCAGGGTCTGGGTATATAAATAGGGACATTGTTGTTCCTCCTTCAGCCTCATTACACCTAGGCAGTCTGTCTGTGCCCTCCCACAGGCACCCCATTGTCACCCCAGAACAAGTCTTGATCAAGATGTATAATCCTAGCATCAAATAAGTGCATTTTTAAGTGGAATTATGGTGAGGATGATTAACAAGTTCTGATTAACAAATCCCAAATTTGGATCTTACTGCAATTTGAAGAATTTACTTATCACCTCTGCATTTCCAATCTTAGCACCTTGAGACATTCTAGTGACTCAGGAGGATGAAATTTTTCTTTAGTGTATACTGAATTCCAAGACCAGTGTTAGACCCTGATGGTGGAAAAATACTCTGTAAACATCAGAAACATTCTCATTAAAATACATTGCAAAAAATTCTTTAAAAGCGAAAAAAGGAAGTATCAACTTCTTGGAAGTGCATAGATTCCGTATTAGAGGGAGGAGGTTACAGAATCATGGAATGTGCTCAGTTGGAAGGGACTCATCAAGATTATTGAGTCCAACTCCTGGCCCTGAAGAGCACCATCCCCAAGAGTCACTGCATGTGCCTGAGAGCATTGTCCAAACACTTCTTGAACACTGCCAGGCTTGGTGCTTCCCTGGGGAGCCTGTTCCAGTGTCCAACCACCCTCTGGGTGGAAAGCCTTTTCCTGATATCTGTCTGATCTGATATCCCAATACTCAGCTTTTATTTAGGAACAGGACTGAAAGGAAAACAGGGAACATGCACAAATAAGATTAGGGCATAGTATGTTTAAGGTTTTCAGAGAAGATTAAGGATATATTCCATTCAGGATTTGCATTTGTTAGACAATCAGGAAAGGTCTAGAGCTGGGGGAAAGGCAGGGGGAAGCTGCCTTTCACCTGCTATTTTTAGATTTTATGAAACCTCTCAAATTTCTGTTTCAAATATATTTGTAGTACTCATTTTTAAGAAGCTGAGTCAGTTTCTGGGATTTGTAGTGACTGAAGTTTTTAAGGGTTTGCTTTCAGACATGTATTTTCAGGAACGCTCAGGATGAGTGAAAAGTAACAAATTAGGAAAAAGAGAAAGACTGAGGGATGTGTTGCCATGACATTTACACCAGCTGCTGTAAAACAGGACTCTGTAGAGTATTTATATCTGCCGTGTTTGATATGAGCCATCACAGAAGGCTGGTTTCCCCTAGAAATCCTTAATGGCTTCTTTCTTTGAAGTAAGCTCCTGGTCAGGTTGTTCTGGTGGAACTGAGATGAAGAGACTTTTTTCTACACATTTTATGCTAACCAAGCAAAAGAGAAATGTGACTCCTTGGTCACAGGCTACTTATTTATCAGGAAAATTAAACTGATTCTAGAAATGTTGACAGGAATGACAGTATCTTTAGAAAACTGGATGTTATTTCACATGTTTTACTAACAAGCATTTTGGTTAGTTCCAATAAAGGCCAATTTTTTTTCACACTGTGCTGGTATTTGCTAGGAAGCCAACTGAGAAAATGAAGCAGGTGTGCATGTGCTCATTACAAATATGATTGGCACCAAAATTGGACTGTGTGTTAGTGGGGGAAATAGCTGAAAATTTAACTTCAGGTGAAGATTATCCAGAACACCCATAGATGGTTTTATGGCCTACTGGTTCAGCTCCTCAGTTTGTTTCTGTACCAATCCCAGCTAAGGCCACAGGTTTCTCTCTGATGATGAATCAATGGCAAACCTGCAGCTTGTGAGCCATGTTGAGCTGTCTGCTATTCTCTTGTGAGCAGGTTTGTGAAAAATCCTGTCTTCTGGTGCAGCTCTCATTTCATGGGCAAAGAAATGGCATTCACTGAGAGTGTAGGAGGTGAGATGGAAGCCTAGGAGAGCAGAGCCTAGCAGCAAGGTCTTGGAAGTCATGAGCTCAATGACTGTAATCCCTATCTCTGTTCTGCAAAATATTTGCATTGGATTCAGGGATTCTGATAACTGAACAGATAATGTCTGATCCCAACCTTCGTGGACTTCATTAATGTTACAATTGATAAGTTCTGTTTATTGTTCCGTTCTGGGCAAAACCAGGCAATTAAGAAAAATAAAACTCACTTGAGGGAGTTCATCCTTACTCATCAAGGAACACACTTTGTATCTTCCCCTACTAAGGCTCTTCATTCTCTGCCCACTGGTCCAAATGGGAGGAGAACAGTAGGAAGCAGTCCAGGCTCCTCCTAAGGCACTGTCTGATGGCAGGATCTGTCTCTCTAAGAGCGTATCTGCTTTTCATAGAATCCTCAGCTTCCTGTCTGTAGGATATATTAGGTAGGTTTTAATGACAATTGCAGACTAGTGGAGGCTGGTGCTCAGCATTTTGCAGCCACACAGGCTATAACAAATTCAAAGAAACCACTAGTCTGGAGCTGAATGGCAGGTTAGAGGTAGATGTGGCTGGGCCGAGTATTAACCAAAGAAAGTGGATATAACAGCAGCCCTTGGAATACTAGGGTTAGGTTGGCTTTTACTACAAAAAAATATTCATTTGGAATCACAGCTAAAAATGTCACTGTTGTGGGCACTCACTTCAGCTCAGAATGAGCTGTCAGTGGAAAATACGATCTTCTAAATAAATTCCCTGGTGCTTTTTCACCGCACAGAATCCTGGAACCCTCAGAGGTGGTGCGGAGGCACAGAACAATGCAATTTTTATGTAGTCACACAACGTGCATGACCAAAATGTCTTCTGCATATAAATAATACAGATACAGATGCCCCCTTTGCAAAGATGTAGGAAATAAAGAAGTGCAGTTCTGAAATGCTGTGGCAAAAAGCTGTGTTTTCAATTTAGAATGAGGGCTGGGAGCATGTGAAGAATAAATGAAATGGAGAGATTAAGCAAGAGTATAAGGCCTTAGTGACAATGTCAGGATGCCCGGGGTACAAGAATGAAGCAAAGACAGAAATCAGGGATAGAAGTAGTTTACATAAATTGAAGTAATAGGTCTAAGAAGTCCAGAAGATTATAAAAGCTAAAACAGCAAAAAGAGTATTGAAAGCCCAATGACTGGAAGAACAGATGGGGAATTGAGATTTGAGGGCTGAAGGCAGCCAAGATAATAAGCAACCAACAATGATGAAGTCTCTGAAGTGAGGGAAGACAATTGGAGGTGGTGGCTTGAAAGGCTAAAGACATTGGATAAAAGGAAGTGGAAAGGAAATGCTGAGATTTAGAGAGTGAAATCAAGAAATACAGTTTTTAACCTTGTGAAACTAAAGGCAACTACAAACCAAAGTCACAGGTGTTGATTTGAGGTGTCAAAATGTTAGGAAGGACCAGCGTGTTTCAGCGTAGGAGCTTATGTGTGACCTGAGTACAGTAACCAAGGACTGTCCTTATAATTGAAAAAAAAAAATATGTAACTTGAAGTAATCCTGAATTCAGAGTGTTTTGGCCCAAACATTGATGATGTAAGCATCCTTCTTTTAAAAAAAGAATAATATTTTGTACCTTCAGCAGCTTTGCAAACACAGCTGTTGGGCATAGGCTTTAATTATATTTAAGTCAATGTATTGGTACCAGCTTGATGGTTAGAAGATACCTACCAATTATTTTTTTTTTTTTACTTGGAGACCTTTTAGTTAACAGAGAAGTCCAAATGAACTGGTATTTCCAGTTCAGACCAAAGTCAGCTCAGCAAAACTGTCCTTTCAGATGTTTCTTCACAAGATACGATAGAACATCTTGCATTCTCTGAATGTTACATAATGGGTAAATAAGGAAAGAAGGGTTTTGTCTGAAGGACTGGATGTTTCTGAGTTATTTTTCTCCTAGTAATTAAAGCCCTTCCTATGTTAATTCCTACACAACAGCCCTGCTGTCTGGTTGTGTGAACACATATATGGTTTTCAACAACCAAATGCAATGCAATTTAATGATACACACTGTAACCCTAAGGGAAAAGTTAGAAATTATTTTCTGTTTCTCCTCTTCTGAAGAATTCTTGCTAAACCTTTGTGTTTCGGGGGTTAATGGGGGAGGTTTTGGTTGCTGTTGGTTTTTTGTGGGTTTTATTCACCAGGAGCCAGCTTCTGCTTCATCACTCATTTCTATGGTAACCTAACAAAAATCCCTCCCAATGAAAAAAAGTTGAGCTCTAGAATGGGCTCAAATCTTGGGAAGTTGTGTCCAAAACAATTCCAATATGCATGGAGCTTCAAAGGACTGATAAATTCTCTAAAAATTGGAAAATTATCTTTTAATAGAGATTTGCATTTCACATGCTGAGAATTCCATAACAGAAGCACACAAAGAAAAATGGGCTAGAATACTATGACAGTGCATTTTCATCAGCAATTAAAGCACCATGTCTCTTCAGATGACAGTCAGGAAAATGAGCATCTCACTTCAGAAATCCACAGTGAAACCAATGGACAGCTGAAAATTTCAGGGAAATCTAACTTTATACTCCAGTGTACGACATACAGTTATTTAGAGGGTGTGTGATGGCAGTGGTGGCAATGACACCAAGGTGACATGCTGCTGAGGAAGAATTCAGAAAAATCCTGACTAGATGTTTGGGCAAAACACTCTTTCTTTGTTTTTAGTAATTCTTCCAATCAGCCAAGTGTAAACTTCTGTGAAAATTTTCAGAGGCTTACAGTTATTAAGAAGTCTATTTTTTGCTTGCAATGGAATACAAAATCTATCTCTTTATAAAAGAAATAAATATCAAAATTATTCCTTGTTTTTTTCAGGGAAAATAGTCTTCCTCTTGCCCTGTAACTGAATAAGAAATAAGAAATTCTTGTGTCTACTCTACCTCATCTATGATATCTAATTGATTGAAAACAAAAAAAATGGGATTTTGCTGGGGGGGGGGCTTCTTCCTAGACATGTAGTCAGATGCCAGTTTCTGCTTCAGTGAAATGAAAGTTCTCTCAGTGTTTCCACTGTTTTTCCAGTCAATTATTGGAAATGTTTCTAATTGTTCCCCTCTTGGTTTTAGAAGGTGTGAGGAGTAAACCAGTTTATTCATAATTGCCCTCCATTTCAGTGTTTCCAACTAATACTCTGCCTGCAGATGAAGATTCTCTTATTTCCAAAAGAACTGCAGGCCTCCTGCTAAGGACCCTGACTCCCTTTAGGGATGCTTTGACATACAAGTGAAAAACATTAATAACAAATAGATAATACTGGGTTCATTTACAAGAATCTTTCCCTCAAAAATAACCCAAATTATGTGCTCTGAGACATCGTCTTCTGTTCTATGCCACTCCATAGCCTTTGACAATGTTAGACAAGATTTCACTATTAACTGATCATTTCCACTCCTGGTCTAGAAAATGATGGTAGATATTAAGAGTAAACTAACTACATAAAAAAGAAGTTTTAAAACCATGGAAAATAATATCTGAATAAGTTGGGTTTGCTCCATCTTAACCAATTCTTAATTAGATTTTATTAATTCAGGTTATATCACTTCATGATGTGAAAAATGTCTTGCTTTCTTCCGCTGCTTCCAGCATTTTAACATCTCTGTGAGACTTTTTGGTTGTACATTAGGGTAATGGAAATACTTGCTGACATGCATACCTTGCTCTACATGTGCTCTGGAGGATATCTGCTTTAGAAGATGCACTGAGGATGAGACAATGATACATAATTGCAGCTCATTTTTTTGGTTGTCAAGTTTTAGTGTCTCCTTTTAGGCAGATTCCTCTCTATTGTTAGAGTTTTGATAGATTTCATTGGAAGATTACAGACTGGTGCAACAGCTTTTTGATCAAAAACTGTCTTTACTTATTTGGAATGGAATCTGGGGCTTAAACAGGCTAAAGAAAAACTCAAATTCCAAGACAAGTTCAAAAATCATACAGTTCTGCAACTATCACACTTAAAGAGTTTGAAATTATAAAGACCACACAAATTGTTTCATGAAAGATCTTCAAGCAAAGCTTAATATTTTCCCTTTGGAAAACTGGAATTCCTTCATCTTAATGAAATCCTTGTCTATGGCACCGATCTTTTTCATTTACTCCCATAAAACAAAAAAATTACCCCTTTTTTATCTTTTCCCAGCTGCAATCTACTCTGCAAATGCAAACAAATGCACATGCTTATTGAACTCCTACTGAAGTTAAAAACCCATTTTTGAGAGTTGCAGCACTGGAATCTGAGGTGAATGCAAGGGAAGACTTTGCATCCAAAGAGGCTGCTTGCAGCTGTGCTGGAATTTTCCAGCAAAATACGGAAAATGATCTTCTGTTAATACAAAATACAAAGCCACTCCTTTAGTTCAATGTTTGGCTCAATCTGAACTGCTCTAATAGTTGTACAAAATGAAGTTTTTATACATACACCAAAAATTCAGATGTGAGTGTGAAGCAATTTGTTGTTTTTTTTTATATCTGACCTCAGTGATTAACAGGTGGACAACATCTGACTTTCGTATATGCTTTAAAATCTAGAAATGTTTAGTCTATTCATGCAGAGTCTTAAGAAAAAATCCCCTCATTTTCAAAAAAGGTTTCTGCAAGAAATTTTGATGCTTTTGTATATGTGTTGTTTTGGGGTTATGCAGAGCAATTTAGCTTAGAGCTGCCAATTGAAACATGAAGTGTTCAGCAAAAAATGTGCATCTCTAGTCTGACATGGTTTTCAGAGAAGCATCTGCAGTTTGTTTTGTTGTGTTATTTAGATACATACTCGACTTCTTTCCTCAGCAAGTCAAATTTTTCTTTCACAGTTAAAACTGGCATCTGAGTTTACAATATGCAGACTGGTCTGGACAAGGAGCAGTACAGATTAATTTGGACTGGAGGTAGCTGGATCTGAAGGGATGATCATAGAAATGTGTACGTAAAACCCCTGACCATGGGTAGGATACATATTTTCATTTGGTGCAAAAAGCTGTTTCTAAACGTTTTATAAATGTTGGGGACTTCTGCTGTATTTTGCAAAACTGTTTGTAGAAACTCTCCACAACAGACACACCCAGATCACCTACCCTGTCTGCTGGACCAAGAGCCAGGAATCCTATGCTCTTCCTGCCTGTGCCCTAGTTTCTGATTAGTTTTAACTTCCTTTTTATTTTATTTGTAAATCTCCCCAAACCTTCGTGTATCCTATGTCTTAACTCATCGAGAGTTTAGGACATACCTGCCTCACAAAAAAAAAAAAAAATCCAGCAAATGGGGTTATTTTAAGTAGTTTCTCAGAACCCATGGTTGCACAACTAACACCCAAGTGTGCCCACTTAGCATGGAAGGAAATGTGTCACACCCAGCAGTGTGGCACTGACTGCAGGGATGTTACTGGGTCCATCACTGCTGTTTCAGCAGGAATCCCTCTTCTCTGTTGTCACTTTTGGTGTGGAACTGGAAGCTGCTGGTCCTGCTGAGGGTGAGGGGGGTGCTGTGTGGGCAAACACGGAAAGCTCACAGCAGGGTGTGGGGAAGGGGTGAGGGCACCATGGAGCCTGGAGGGCTGCCAGGAGAAGGGATGGGGCAGCTTTGGAGCAGTGTGGCAGATCTCTCCCCTACAGAGCAGCAAGGCGGCAGTGGGAAAGGAGAAGCCTGCAAATCTTTCATGGAAAAATACCCTGTTCTTTCCAGCTAGATCAATGGCTTCCGTTCTTTAACTTGGATAATTTGATTCTTCCCATGTTGTTTTGAAGATAAAGTGCCATACCTGGACTCTAGCTCAGCGTCCCGGTTTGGCATTAATTCACTTTTTGGTATAGAGCAATTCCATGTTAGGACCTTAGCAGCTTCCTGTAGGCGTGACAAAAAAAAAAACCAAAAACCACCAATCAGTGACCAATGTTGAATACTGACACATGATTAAATCAATTAAAGGGATGGATACGCCTTTGTGAACAGACATTTTAAGACGAAAAAGGCCGGGAATAGCTCTCTTGGCTTCCAGCCTTTGGAGCGGCAGGCGGTCGGGCCCAGCCGAGCTTTCCTGCCCCCGAGGGGCGGTGAGTGGCCCTGGCCCGCCGGGGGGATGGAGCCCCTTCCCAGTGGGGCCAGGGCCCTTCCCGGTGGAACCTGCCCGTCCTTTTCTCCAGCAAAGCCACCGGGCCATGCCGCCCAGAGGCTGTATCGGCACCGGCAGTAACTATGCGGCGGGGACCAGCACCGGGAGTGGCCCCACGGTCGGCACTGGGGGCGGCCCCGAGGCCAGGAGTGGCCGCTGCTGTCCCAGGGATCGGAGCGGCCAGGGCGATGCCGGGCGGCCAGCTCGGCTTGGCTCACAATGGACTGTATTTCCTTAGCCACATTAAGCCAGGTTTGCTGCGGACAGAAGGTCAAAAGCGGCAGCGGCAGCCTTTGCTGTTTTCAGCACCCCGGGAGAGCCGGGCGGGCTCGGCTGGCACGGCGTCGGCACAGACCACATGGCGAACAGAGAGGAACAGCGAGCCATGCTCCCAGTGCAGAGCCTGCACCAGATCAACCTTTCAGCATTGCAGGACTCTATCAAATAAACTCCTTCGGTTCCTAAGGCTTGAGAACAAACGACACCATGAACACCAATTCTCTCCTGAATCAGGAAAAAGGGAAGGGTGAAGGCATGTAGAGACAACAACATGGGACTCTGAGGTCAGTGACGGAGTCAAATTCTAGATGGCAGGGGACTGAGGAGATGCATTGGTCTTGGGCTGAAATTCTTGTAAGGCTATGGTAAAGATATATTTGATATATCAGACTTTGTTTTTTCCCTGTAATTCATGGAATGCATTGGGAGGATCTTTCCTTCTAACCACAGTCGTGAGCAGAGGCACCAGTGTTGAAGTAAGCAGATGTTTCTGTGATCCAGTGAGGATCTTGAACAGAGAAAACCTTGCCCTGGAATAGAAGAAAACCTCTCTTCCCAGAGATGGATGAAGAGAACTTTTGTTTTATGCTAGAACAGCTCATCCTTAAAATACCCCAATAAGCTGACATGGCCCATAAACACATCTGTAAGAAAAAAAGCTGTGAAAGATGGGAGGGAACTCATGAATGCAGATTCCTGGGTGGCTGCTATTCTTGGAAATTAAAATCCATGAGAGAACTGTTTTCTTGTATAGCATAACAAGAGATGCTCTCTCCCTAAGTGAACTGAAGAAAGACTATTCTAGAGGTAGAAAACTGACTGAAAATTCTGGGTGCTGTTTCTGTACTTTGTTGGTGGGAAGGAAAGAAAGTGTGGGGTGGAGAAGTGTTCTGGAGGTTTGATTCTCATTATTCTTCTTTCGGTTTTGTTAATAATTTTTTCTTTATACTTTTCAAAGTTTGAGCCTGCTTTTCTATCTCACAGCAGAAAATAAACCCATCACACTCAGTAAATCTCAAACTTATCTCAGTTAGACTTGTGGAACAAAATCATTTCTATATAAAGCAGCATTTAATGTGCTAACATGAATATGGAAAGCGGGGGAAGGAAATTATAAGTTCTGATACTTGATCTCCTTGAAATCCTACAAGTATAGCTGTGGTATATTTCAAGTAACTGCCTCAATGAGAAAAAATGTCTTCTATTATTCAACCCCTTGCTACCTGATTTGAATTTATGACTGTCTAAATATGCTGTGTGGCTGACTTACAAGGCACGTGTATATTAAACCTGGTGACTGTGGGAAGCAAGTAACAGTGATACACAAGTGAGTGATCAAAACCAGGAGCTGATGTGACCAGTGGACTGTAATAGATGTAAGTAGTTTGAGTGCTTGTCATCTGTCCACATGATCCCTAATGCTGGCAGCCTGTGGAAAGTGATGCGTGGGAAACTAGTGCAAAGTGCTGATTTATTTTATGCTAATGGGGAAAAGTCCATATTGTTCAAATTAAATCCTAAAGGAGAAACAAATCAGCCAGCCAAAGCCCATCCTATGGAGTTTCATTGAAACAGTTAGTGGTCTTTTTCATGACCTCAAAGTAAAAATTAAACAATGTTAGGGGCTGCTGTTTCCAAGTGCTTCTGGCTGCTGAGAGCAGCCGAGATTCTCCTACAGATGGCTGTTTAAGTTAAAAACCAAATGGGGGGATCACAGCAATTAGTGTGCATTGGCTTCTAACTGCACCAGAGTGAATAATGTAGGAGAAGGGAGCCAGGACTGTGCCTCGGCCTGTGCTTTTTTCCCACCAGAGGCTGAGTACCAGCAGTTCTTCTCAATTAAAAAAAAAAAAAAAAAACCAAAACAAAACAGAAAGCGGGGGAAATTCTTGCTGCTGCTTCACTTGAACAAAATAAAAGAGATTTTGAATAAAATAAAAGAGATTGTGTAAAGATGGACTAAAGTGGGAGTGGGAGGAAAGAAAAAAATATTTCAAAGGGAAGAACAGCCCACTTCAGGGCTCTCCAACTGGATCTGTAGTACAATGTTTCTCCTACTTTTGCCATAAACTGTCTCCCCAGAGACTCACTGTAGGCTTGTTGCTCTCCCAGGCTTTTTTATTTTTTTTTTAAATGTGAAAAAAAGGCCTGGAAAAGTATAATAAGACTACAGTATTTTTATTTAAAAAGAACTGAAGGGAGAAGTGGTTTATCAGTTTGGAGATTAGAATTTCCTGAGGCAAAAATGGGAGGGCTTAGGAATGAATTTCTTTTTTTTATTCATTTGTGCAAGAGATACAAAACTATGTAATAATATTAACTCCCATTTCACTAAAATTCTTACAACATTTAAAAAGTTGTAAAACATCAAAAGTACTGTGAGGTACTTTTATCCTCGCTCCTGAATATCCTTGAATGTTTATTTTTCCAGAAGTTTCTAGCTGTCCACTGGAATGACTCGGAGCAGTGAGATGATGTTGGAAGATACTGATCAGAGAACTGGTCTCAGATTTCAAGTCAGAAAATGTCTCTGGAGAATGGTCAAGAACAAAACCAGCATTTTTTCCTTCAGGTCTTTTTCTTGGAGTGAATGGAAAACAATGGCAACATGTCTGTGTGGCATGGTCTTTGTTGAAGCAGACACTCAGCTTTTGCCTCTCCCAGATGGAGTGATATAAATGTGATTGCCTTATGCTCTTTCCTGGCTTGTCATTGCCACCTTGGGACTAATAATTTGTAAATTAGAATTGATTCCGTTGCTGGTCCAGTGAAAACGCTTATTGGTGAAAAATTAAAAATGGGGATTGCTTTCTACACTGCTATTATAGCCTCCTTAAAAATGAGGAATGAGGAGCCCACATCTAATAAATCCAGAAGAGGAATGCTCCTAATATTGTGTGAAGGGTGGCTAGGGGACAGTACTCAGTGATTTTTGAGTGGTCATGGTGATGGGGTAGATGCCTGAGGCCTGGCAGTCAGCAAGGATTTATGATAAGCCAACCTTCACCAACCCCTCAGCCTTTTCCAGTGTAATGGAGGAGAGCAGAGCAGTGGATTTTGTTTACCTCAACCACAGCAAGGCCCTTGACTCTGTCTCCCAAAACATCCTCATGGATGAGCTGATGAAATACAGACTGGGAAAGTGGGTTGAGAACCAGCTGAGGCACCAGCCTTGGAAGGTTGGGATCAGCAGCTCCAGGTCCAGTTGGAAACCACGGTGGGACCCCAGGGGTAAGTTCTGGGGTTGCGTCAGTGCAGAATTGAAAATGTGAAATGTGTCCTGCCCCTTGATGGCATCTGACAACTCTGTGTCCCTACACAAGGGTGATGCAAGGGGACAGAAACTGAATCGATGCCCAGGGCACAGCCGAACTACCTCAGGATTTAACAGCACAGATCATTTCAAGTAAAGGTTGCTGGGGTCACAGGGGGAAGCAACATTTCTGCAGCAGAAAGTCTCAAGCTGATTGTAAACCAAGAGAATAGAATAAATGGATGCCAGCCAGCTGTGGGAGCTGGTGACAAAGACAAGAGGCTGTGGAGCTGACCCTTGACACTGGCAGTCGCATTTGCCCTGCACAAAACCTCCCCTATTGCTGCAAGAGAGACTGGGAACAACTGCTGGTGCCAGCAGGGGTTTGGGGAGAAGCCAAGCCAAGCTGCATTTCCATCGGAATTTATTTACTCACAGATCAGACGAGATACACAAACCAGGGAGCACAGCATGGCAGTGGGCACTAGAACTGAGGGATTTGCATCACTTCATGCAGCACAGGAGGCAGTGTGGGACCATGGCTGCTTGTGGGGGCAAGTCCAGCATCACAGACCAGCTTGTTGTAGTGTTTGGAACCAAGGGGATCATCAGTTGTTCTCAGGACAACTGAAGGTGCCAGCTCAGCCTACCCGCTTTTCCTTTTGATTGGAATGTCAGTGAATGAAGGTGCAGCCACCTTCTCTAGCATGTTTTGATAAAGGAATTACAGCACCCTGACCTAACCATTTCTTTGAAGAATTCTGAGAAGTGGCTTAATTTAGGATAATATGTGCTTTTTTATATTAAAAGAACATCCTACGTGACACAGCATTCACACAGCAGTGCAGTGAAGTGTTTCCTCAAATTCTGCAAAAAGCAGTCCCTGAGGTGGACAGTTTTGAGCAGGAATTGTACACACACAGTTTGGACTGGAAATTATTCTCTACAGTGCAAAACACAGACACATCCCCCAGCTCCCCACCTCTTTTTTCCTATGACATGCAAACTCCAGTGGATGTTCAGTATGTTAATAAACACACAGAGAATACGGGGTTAAATAAACCTTTCTGCAACTTGATGATTGGGAGTATTGAGCACCCTAACTCTGTGTTAGCATTAATGCTCTCTTTTACTGCGATTTGGGATTGAAATTCAGACAAATGACACAAAAAAGATAATTCAGTGATAAATTAAAATCAGCTATGCCTGTAACACCAGTTGTTTCTAAATGAGATTGAGGTGTTTGTATATCTAAGCAGTGTGTTGACTATGAGATGAGCTGTAGAGATTAACAGTTCCTTATGTTTTGAGGGTGTTGGAAGGAGTTTTTGATTTGAAATGTAGATCCCATTTTTATACGTGTATATATACCATATGGACAATCACAAATCTGCAGGGAGAGTAGTGAAATAATACTGACTTCTTTTATGGCTGTTGCATATAGAAATATAACTGCAGAAAGCAAATCCACAACACGTTACACAGCATCTGTGAAGGTGATCCAGTGGGTCTGCAGAACTTTTGAAAAATACTAAATACAACATGGAGCAAATAAAAATAATAAATCCAATAATAATGTATTTCCACATTCCTTTATATTTTTGTAGTAATTCATAGAAAGGAAAGTAACAGCTGATAAACAATAGCTTTTAAAATTATTTTCTTAAATATTTATCTTAAGATAAAGTTAAATGTTAAGTCATGGGATGACACACTCAGCAGTGCACGCTGAGTTACTTTATTAACCCTGAAGAAGGAAACCACTGCAGAAGGAAGTTAACACAACCCACACTGGAGGGCAGTATTGGCTGCCAGAATTACCGTCAATTCCTGTTAACCCAGAAGGGTTTGTGCAGCCTGGGTTTTGGAAAGGCTGCGTGTCCCATTAGGAGTTTCTGTGTTTTGGAAAATTAAATCTACAGGCATGTGCCTCACATGCTTAGACAGCATAGGTAAAAATTACTTTTTTTTCCCTTTCAGGAAGAACTTTGGTGTGAGTATTTTTTTATCCATGGCAGTAGCTGAAAGATTTTTGTGAAATGTGGCATAAGCCACTATCTTGTAGCTTCAGTCATGGACTTCAACCTATGTTTAACACAACTGATGTATGGAACAAAGAGCTTCCAGATGCAAATTTTTAGAGAAGCATTTTGAACATGTGAAGAATGACAGCGATTGCAACAACACAATCCCAGGTAAAATGGATAACCTGTATTTGTTCTAGCTGAAACAAGTTGTTTTGCTAAGCATCAAATGTCTGCAAAACAGCTGAAAGTAAGTATCTTATTTGCCTATTATTATATCCTCATGTTTAAAGGGGAATATCAGTGTTTAGAAAAGGAAATAAAACTTCAAGAACATAAATGTCTTTATTAGAGAAAAATGTGCAGCTAAGAAGCAAAATGGTTTATTAAACAAACATTATTGTTACAAAAGTAGTACTTCTCATATGAAAAAAAAAATAAACCAGTAACCAAAGAAACCAAAATGGGAGTAAACATCTTGTTCTGTGGCTTTATCAGCTGATGACTGATGGTTCATTTTCTCCTCCCTAGATATGTCACACGTGATTTGTACTTCTGCAAGTCAGAGGCAGGTGAAAGCCTCTGCTGAACATGTTGTACTTAGATATTTGCCAGAAGCTCTCTTGCCTACCTCTACCAACAAACAGAAATTGGCATTTCCAGGAAATGGGCCACCATAGCTTTTGCACTATTTTTATTACTTGTGTAAAGAGGTTGAGAAGGACATTCGCAATAGCAATAACAATTTTTCCTTCAAACATTTTGCATCACTGTGAGTGGCTGTCATACAGGAATACACACATTTACATATCAACCTGGCAGCCAGTGCTACTTACACCTTCCCATAGCTGTGATGTTGATGGTTCATTTTCACCCTTGGTAGCATTTTGTGAAGGTGTCAGTGCCAATATCAATTTCCCTTAGCAGCAAGATTCTCTGTAAATAGAATCAAGCAGAATCTGTCATAAATCAGGGGATTTTGGGGTTTTTTTAGAAACAATTTGTGAGATCGTGACTTTTCTGCCCTTTTCCCAGTCAGAGTATTTCTAGACCTATCAAATGAGCAGTGGAAAAATACAGTGAAGATTTTCTAGGTAGCACTTCATATTCTGTTACTACACAGGATTTTTGGTAGCAGTTACCATGATAAGAGGCTTTTAAAACAGCTTTTGTTTTATAAAAGAGCTCAAGAGATTATCTTTCATGTTTCCATTCTCTTGTTGCTTTTCGTGGGCACTGCAGTGTAAGACCTTAAAGATGGGTTTCCATCAGGAATGGACAGAGTACACTGGTAGGTTATTCACTGGTTTAGAAGGAGATCCTCTCTTCCCTAAACTTAAAAGGGGTGTTCTCTGTCCTCCATGTACTAAACTGCATTTCAGGTGGCTGCTTGTGCTCATTTGGAAATCCTTTCTCTTACCTTCACACAGACCCTGGTCCTAGCCTTGGATTGGGTCTCTGATCTTAATTCTTCAAATGCTTTTGCCATTGGAAAGCCCACTTTGAATTGTGAATGGACTTCCCTTACAAAAAGAAACTTGTGCTCACAACAGGACCCCACATGTGAATCTCCTCAGCAAGTTTATCCTTAGCTCAGCACGAGCTCTGCCCCCTTCCCTGGGGCAGAAGGGACAGGTTCTCTTGGTGTAACCCCAACTCTGCTGACATCTTGTTTATCTCTTTCCCAAGGCCACTGATTCAGGTATAACACACCCCTGATCCTGGGCTCTCATCAGGAAATGTAAGCTTCTCTCACTAAATTAGTCCTCAAATAGGTCTGAATTCCTTAAAACAGGTTAATTGTCTATCAAGTGCCTTACCCTTGTCCTTGTTTCAATCTTGGCTTTGCTTCATCTGAGTAGATACTAAAACAGGACTCACCATTCCTAGTCTGCCACTGTCTCTTGTGTTCTTTCATGTAGCAGCCAAACACCTTTTATCAACACTTAGATATTCTGGGCTTAGCTGCCTGTATATCCTGCTGCTTTGTGCTGATATGCCTCTGAAAATAAAAAAAAAAAAAAAAAAAAAGTAAGGATTGGTAGAATTTTTAGGGGAATTCTCTTCCATTTCTGTACACTAAAACACTCACTTCAGATCCTAAGATCAGGGAAATTTGATTCCAATGGAGTTAATTCAAATGGAGAACTAAGCTGAAAACGTTTTTTATCTGACTCTGCTATGTCTTAGTGCTCCATTTGGATAATTAAGTACAGCTTCCTGAAGGAAATCAGGTGCAGTCATTAATGGCAATCTGGGTGTCTGCTGATTTCCAAAACAGGTGTAAAAGAGTAAGAATAAACTGAAGTTTTCAGTAAAGAGAAATTTGGTTTTGGTTAACTCCAGCTTTCTGCCTTGTACATACAAAAGTTGTTTCCATATTGAAAAAGCTCTCCACTCCTTGCCCCTGTTGTATGAAACAATCTGTAGTTTGCTTTAATTACTGTGTAATTGAGTCCTAAGATAATACCTTCTTTATGGTCACTGCCTGTGCTACAAGTTAGAAAGAAGCCTTTACACTAAGCTAGCCCTGCAAAAATCTTTTTGATCCTTTTCAAGTCTAGCTGTAAACAATGAAAGAATCAAATATTCTCAGACTTCAAATGGTCCAGGACAACCTTCCTTTCCTTCATTATCTGGAGACAAGGCTTTCATTTTGTAGCCAAATAAGCATCAAAGGATCACAAACTTGGAAACAGCGAGTTATGGAGGATTATGTGGAATGATTGCAATGAATCCTTTTATTATTATAATTATTATTATGAGAGCCAGTGCAATACTCCTTTGGCAGCTCCCAGTTCAGCATGTGTAATAGACAGAGACACTGGTAAGTGGAACATTATGGGATTCATTAAGTATAATTTTATAGGTTGTAACTAAAACCATTGACACTCAATAGAAATTTTTAATACAATGCCTTTTGTTGTACATTATATTGAAAATTATATGTATATCCAAGAGAGTTTGGTCATGGTTATATTTCTGTTAACAATGATTAAGGGCAAAATAACATTTCTTTTACCACATAGTTCAACAAATTAACTGCACAGAGAGACAGAATTCTAATCCAAGAACTATTTCCACGTAAGCAAGGAACAATTGCTGAATACTGCTGAGCCAGCCAACAGAGAACGAGTGTGTGCCAGAAAAGCAACAAATGAAACCCTGCCCTGTGTGTGCACTGCTGTAGGAACCATTAGGAACATCATGACTCTGGGTGTTCCTAATGGGGTGTCAGAAATCTTTCTTCTTGCCTGGTGGCCAGGGGAAGATGCAGAGCACTGCCCTTGCCAGCTTGTACAACTGAGCAAAAATGCAATTTTTCTCCTTGAGGTGAGAAACTGGAGAACACATGTTTTGCAGAAGCAAGAAGAGGAGGAAGAAAATTAGCATGGGAGTAGATAGAATCTTGATTTATCTAACTCCCTTTTGAAGAACAGGAACCCCTTAGGTTCAGTCAGGGCCTGGAAGTAATTTCTTATGCAAACCAACCTTAACTCAAAGCAAATAGAAAATATTTCTTTTTAAAAGCCTTTTAGCTTTTTTAGTAAGATCATGACATTTGCAGGGACAGGTGAGCTGATGTGAGAAGATAACAGCTAGGTATCACTGCTTTGGGGCTTGTCACTCCCAGTGCAATGTGGCTGAGAACCTGGAAAAAGCATCCTGGCATCTCCAGGGAGAACTTTTTATTCCTCTCTAGAATTTTGTGATGTATCAGGGAAGGACAGTCAGAACTGATGAACCTCTATACTGTAACCTGAGACCATTAGTGAGGATGATTTGGATTAAAACCTTCCTCTCCATGTTAGGCCAAACAGAATCTAATCAGAAGGGCAGCTGAGCCTTTGCCCAACCATACTACTTATCTGTAAGGACTGGACTGAAATGGTTTGGGCTGCTTAAAAAGATGGCACATGACAATTTCTGTAGTTGCTAAGCTCTTAAAACAAATAATGATCACAGCATCAAGTCCCGTTGAAATGCTCAAGACTGCATCTCAAAAAAGAAAGAGAAAAGATGAGTGTTAAAGAGCAGAGCATTTGCAGAAATAAATAAATAAACCTCTGATGGCACCTGGAGAATGAAATAAAGTCAGCCTTCCTAGAAAAGACATTGCATCCCCTCCTGACCACGAGCTGCTGATAATCCACCTGCACTGTACCCTAGTGAGCCAAGTTCTGTTTCACACACTTGGGCACAGATTAATCCAGAGATTCCCTAAAGCTGAGGAAGTGAACACCTGGCAGTACAAGAAACTGTCCACACCTGCTCCTAACCACAGGTGAGACAACAATGCCTCCTAATCTATGGGCTTGGGGTGGTATTTACTCAAATGCCAACCCCTAAGGTGCAGACCTCAGGAAAACAGTCATGGGAAACTCCAGCAGCTTCTCTTCCAAAGACTCTCTTCTGTTTTTTTACAGTTCTGTATTTAGCCAAACTGATCTCTGTATCCCTTCACTGGACTTCCTTGATGACAAAAGGCAGAAAGAAGATGAATCAAGTCCCAGGCAAAAACTGCTCCAATGGAAGCTGTTTGGAAAAGATAGACCTTAGGTACCTTCCCAAGAGCTTCCCTTCCTTTCAATGCTGCTGTCACTAATATGACATCAAACCCCTTATGGTCAGAACTCGATGTCTTTGCATACATTAAGTTATTTGAAGAGACACCTCAATGTACAGTAACAGAAGACACCGGGTTATTAAAACCAAAAATAATAATAATAAATCAATAGAATTGGCTTCACCTCTGCAATTTGGGTTTTTCCGTGGAGGCTTTACTATCTTCCCCTGGAGTCAGCTGTGACAGCTGAACTGTAGGACCAGCTGAGTCAGGAGTTCCCTCACTCAGGGTAGGCTCCCTGTCCCAGCAGCTCTCACCTCACACCCCTGTGCAGGCAGACAAGGCTCCCCTCGGCTCAGCCTCTCCCAGCAGTTCCAGCCTTACCTGCAATTTCCCTGCAGAGATGACTTCTTACTCTCAGCTTGCAGAGGCAGTAGTAAGAATTGGGAGTTGAAGCTGTTCCTGTTGATCTACAAGGAATGGGAGAGGAGACATCAGTGCCTGCCCTCCCCCTCCCTTTCAGGCAAGCAGAGAATTACCTTGCACAGATGGGCTTTCTGACAAGGAATATCAACACAAACCCCCGTTCCCTGTCCAGCAGCTCAGAAGGAGCCACTCAGGGAGCCCTCAGGTACCGGGGCCAGGCTTCAGCTGCTTTGTCCAAAGGCTGCAGGCTCAGGCATTCAATGAAAAAAGGTGGCAAGAAATGGAATTCTGTGACCTCCACATTTTGAGCAGCAATGGAAACTCAGGGAGGCCCTTTACCAGTCCAGACAGGAGAACTCCTGGAGCGGGGCCTCTGCAACAAGAATTTCACAGGTAAATTATTAGTTAATGGGATGGGAAAAACAAATTGATATTGGAGTGCTGTAGCCAGCAAAACACCACAGCAGCCCAGCTCATCTCTATGATACCCAGCTTCTTTACATTTCCTTCAAAGTACAGCTGATTCCTGAAAGAATTATTGCATACTGAGTGAATATGGGATTAAATCATCCCAGCCGAAGAGACACAATTAATCTAAAAAAAAAAAGTTAAAATGGACACATCATTGATAAAATACAAAACATCAACTCCAAGAATCCCTAATTTGATGAACAAGTTAAGATGATTTATTCACCTTGATGATGAAAAATAATTACCACATGATTTTTTTCATGAGAGCAGATTGCTGCAGCTCTGTTGCTCTGACTACCTGACAAACTCCTCTGACATTTGATTGCTACACTGCAACTCTATGTCCTAAATTTTTCTCTGAAAAGAGGGAATCCCTTATCAAATTCCTATTTAGGATAGTTTTCAAACACAACAGCTACAGCATGTTCTGCTCCCTGCTCTCATCCAAGACACAAGAGCTACTGCCCAGCCTCCTTCCACCTAACACAGTTTTCCCAAGCCTGAACTTCTACAGCCACTGGAAATAAAACCAGAGGTTTAATTTCATTTCACATCGTTTTGATTTTATTATAGAATTTTCTACTTCCTCAGCTTTAAACATACATTTGTGCTTTAAAGGATATAAGCTCTTGTATCCCATTTTCCCATGCTTACTGCTGGATTTATTAGGAGAATTAATTTGCCCTTGGAGTACTTAAAAAAGAAGATATTTATAAAAAAAATTCTACATTTATTTCTTTAGCAATGTTCTTGCAAACAAGTTTGCAATTTTCCAGTTGCCACCAGTCATTGCACAGTTGTGGTGCGTGTTCTGTCCCACTCACACAGTGCCAAGGAATCACTGGAGAGGAACAGGGATGCACCAGGACCATGTCTGAACTGTGCTACCAGCTACCAAATTGCAGTGGGATTTTCTTCTTTCCAGGGCAAATCTTGCCCTTACACAAAATAACACCAGGGGGAAGTAATGTCTCTGTCTAGAGTGATTCTTCTCCACTGGCTACAGAGATACAATGAACTCTTTGCCTCTTGTTTAATAATCATCACAGAAACCCCATTGGCTGTCAAGAGACAGAGTGTGCTAAAATGAATGCTGTGCCCATGATCTGCAAATTTCTTTTCCCCTTTTACCTCAGCCAGACTGTTTAGTCTAATCTACTACCTGCACTCTGCTTACCATTCCACTTAGCACTGAATATAATCTAAGTAAAAGGCTCATTTCTCCCAGCTGTGTGGGGGAAAAATCTTAGAAAAGGGTTTGGGTATTGACTGCAATGTTTACACCCCTAATGCCCCCCAAGTTCTGATCTGCCTGCACAGTATTTGATGTCCTGGGCTGCAGCACAGCTACCTTTTGCCCACAGTCTCCCTGGTCCAAAACATTGCAACTACTCCCAAGGCCCTACATTGTCTAAGTAATGACTCCTTTACAGTTGTTAAACTGACAGGATTTTTTGATTCTTTCAAATGAAATTTTAAACAAAGACTTGAATTTACCAAATTATAGTTGCCAAGTGAAAAGGTACAGCAGGCATCTGGCAAAAACCCCACATGGAACAAGTGAAAACCAGATGCATTTTATTTCTTGGAAACGGAAAAATCTGAACTATTTTTTCCATTTACAAGTATTTATTTGCAACTGGCCAGCAGTAAAAGCAAGACTTCACTAAATCTACAAGTTTTGCAAATGCCTCTGACAGTGTAAAACATGACCTTAATGCTGCAACATACTGAGCAGGAGAGGAGGAAAACCCAGCAGGAACTCTGGGAACCCCACACCTTGACAAAATACATGACAAAGCAGCAGTTGAGTGCACGCTGCTCTTGTAACATGCACAAGTTTCAGGAACACAAAGGCTATGGAAACATGTTCAGAAAGGTTGATGATAGCCCAGAAAGAGTGTTGGTTTTTTGTGACAGGGGTTGCTGAAACTGCAGTTAATGTAAGGAAAGAACAGGCTGCCAAGGGGCTATTTTAGTGTTTGGAGAGCAGCACAGGGCCAAGAAAGTGCAATCGACTTTAACTCAGCTGTTTTGCCAAAAATGACATTTGTCTTTGAAAAGGATAAGCCCAGCCAAAGACAGAATGCAAGCTCATCTACAATCAATAACAAAATAAATTAAGAGTTGCAAAATTAGGTTTGGGCAATAAAGACTCAAATAATTAAAGAAACAACAACAACAACAACGTATTATTGGAAAAATATTTTTGGCTGTCTTAGCCCATGGGGCCACTGCCCTTGGCAGAAAGCCAAGCAGGGAAGCCAGCATTTGCTACAGCCCCACATCCTGCCTGGCTTTTGGATGCCCTCCCTTCTGGAATGGTCAACCCCAATTCCATCCCGCCCCCAAAATTAACCCTCCCTGCTTTGCCCCAGCCCTGCACTGACCACAATCCAAGAGTGCCTTTCTATGCACAGCTGTAATAGCAGCATTTCCAGTGGGTATTAAACCAGTGCCAGTATCCTCTACAATGTACACACTGCATGAGAAAACCACATCCATTATTAGCAAACATCCTGGGGGCAATGCCTGCTGTAGAACAGACCTGCATCACAAATTTTATCCCAGTAGTGCAGAGATGCCAAAATCATTCTTTCAAGAAACAACCTGGAAAACAAAAGGTAGGAAAAGCCTCCAATGAGAAGTACGGCCATGGCAGAGATCCCCTTGCACAACCCATAAGACACTGCTGCCACAGGGTATGAAATCCTGTGGAATTCCCTGAGGAAAATCCTCCTCACAGCCCTTCAGAAACTAATCCACAAACTGAGTCCTACAGCACCTTTGTGGCAAACACAGAGCAGGACCCTTCAGCCACCACTTTTGTGCCTTGTCTCCTAGTTTTCTAATTTACCTTGTTGGACTGCCTAAACCAACCTGTGGGATGTTCCTGTCAAGAAGTGCTCAGAGCCAGGCTCTGCTGGCTTCAGCAGCTGGCCCTTCCCTGCATCGGTTTTGGGAGGGTAGGAGGAACACGTCCCAAGTCATGATGCTCCTGCCACTCTGAGCATCTATATTTGCACCACTTTTGGTCATTAAGGAAAGGGCAAGGGGTGACAAACAGGGCAGCAAAGAAAACAAGAGACTTCTTGTACAGAAATTCATACCTAAACCTCATTCAGTAGGGAAACACTAAGGCCATTCAGAGAAAAGCTACACTAGAATTTCTCTGCAAGAAGCTGAGAACACAAGGACTCTTGAAACACCTCATAACAAACATTCATTTATTGTTTATTTCCCCCATATGAATCAACCATCTCAGAAATTCCATCACACGCAGGGCAGAAAAAAGGTTATATACAAGAGGGACGTCCATCCCCAAAATAAGATGTACAGATTTATTGTGGAAACCAAGAGGGAAGGGAGAGGACAAAACCAAAAACAAGGACATTGCAGTCAGACTTTGACTTTCTGTTAGAGATCTCTATCTCCATGTAAGTGGGGTTTTCAACTATTAAATAAATGGCATCCTAAAAATAGAACATTTGACAATTTTAACACATGTATTATTATTTCTTTTAAATAAATATTGCATGGAAATGATGCTGCTTTGCCACCATAGCTGCCTCCTTTTTTTCTGGGATTAAAAAATCACCCTGGTTTTCCTTGAATTAATGGTTTGCTTCTTAATGGCAAATGCTATTTCCTCCACTGCTACGTTTTGATTTCTGTTTTTATTTATTTTTTGTTTGGTTTTTTTAAAGGCCCGAGTAGGCCCAGGTGAAAATGATGAGCTTCCTTCCTAACCCTCTGCAGGCCTCTGACCTGGCTCAAGGTTGAAATACGATGGCTTTTCTTAAAATTTCCTATTATTTGAACAGTCTTTCTTCTGTATCCTGAAACAAAACCTTGCTTCCTGCTGTGAAGCTTGGGAGTGATGCTTCCACAGATTGCTTTTGAACTGAGAGCCTCCAAAGAGCCCCACACACCTGTGACACAAACTGCCTGTGATGTTCTTTCCCGCAAAGCCCAGGGGAGTTTGTCCTGGGAATGGGAGCAGCCCTCACACAACCACTTCTGCACAGCAGCAAGCACCTCTCCTGGCAGCAGGGAGGGACATGGGTGCACACAGAAGGAAAGCACCAGGACACCCCTGTCCCTGCTACCCCTTATGCTTTCCCCAAACACTCTGCTACGGTTCCTGCAGGCTCCCACAGTGGTTTCCAGGTTCAATAAAGCTTTTGTCTTTCCTCCTCCTCAGCTGGTGATCCTAGAAATAGCTTTGTCTGAAGACAAAGTTCAAAGGTGGCATCGATCCACCAGTCTGGGATCAAGTTCCAAAGTGCACATCAGCCTCCCGGCTGGCTGCCCATCACCACACTTCCTGAGAACAAAACAGTTAATGCTGAGCCCTTCTCTGACCCTGCTTACTCTGGGCAGTCGCTGCTCCAGGGGGGAGGAGTGCAAGCAAAGCTTGATAGGTAAAATAGGGAGGGGGGACATGGATCTTTCTTCCACTTGTTAGGACAGCTCATCCCTGAAATGCTTTGAGGCTTTTAACAAAGTGAATGTAAAAGGCGAATCCCTTCAAGGTGCAGAAATGCCCAGCCATGATCCCAGTGGTCCTGCACTGCCAGGGAAGGTAACAGGAGAGCTCCCCTGTGCTCAAGACCAGCACACTCCCATCACCTCCTCCCAGAATCAAGAAGAGCCCAGGCTTCCCCGTGGCAGGGTCCATTTCTACAGAAACTACCTTTGAAAATGCAAACCTTTTGCTGATATTTATTTACTGTCCATTTTCATGAGCCTCAAGCCCGTGAGCAGGTATTTTACAAAGGGGGTACTTCTGCACATCTGCAGACCTGTTCCTCCCTAATTGTGAAATTATGTGGAAAAGGGAGATAATTCTTTCTTGTAAACACAATTATTTTGGGATACCATCCTTCTCTTCACCAGTCCCACAGGTCTGTCAGAGGGAGGGTGAGGGATGTGAGAGGGGACCAGCAGGCTAAGGCACACTATTACGTATGAGGACGGCAGGATGCTGCTGTCACACCACAAGGAATCTTTGGGTAGAGAAGTGTCATATCACTGAATACACAAATGCCACGGGTGCTGCCTTCACTGATACTCTGACACGGAAAATAATGCTTGGAAACAGCTCATTATTCCCTTTCTTGTTCCCTTGACTGGTTTCACTGTCACTGGGCCCATCCTATAGCACGGCTGAGAGAACACATCAGTTGTCTCCCACATGAAGACCCTACTTTGGTACAAATCATGCTCCTGGAGATTCACCAAGACCCTCAATGGCAAATATCCAAATGCAAAACTTATGTTCCGCATTCAGCCATTTAATCCCTCCTTAACCAGAAGCAATTCCTTCCCATGGAAGCTCTTAGAACAATGTCCAAGCAATCACAGTGAACCAGTGCAGCTTTCCATCCCCACCCACCGAAATGACAAAAAACAGCCCAACAAAGAATCCTCACGGTGACATCTTTCAGCAGAGAGGCAGAGCTGTTCCAAACACACCACATAGTTTTGCCACCCCAACTGTGTTTGGCTTGCAAGGCTAAAGCTGAGCCAGCCCCTCAATAACACAGTTGGAGTGCCCAGGGCATGGATGTGCATGAGAGCACAGCAGGGAGGACCAAAACAGCGATGACTTGAAAAGAAAACTTTCAGCACTGAAGACAGTGGCTTCCTCATTTATGTCAGCTGGCTGACAAAAGCAGGAGGGTGAGGTTGGAAAGCAGGCAGAGCAGATCCTTTTCCTGTAACGTAACGCTGTTGCTTGATGAGGTTGCTACTTGCTCTCTGAGGAACAAAGACACCAAAGATTGCATCTGCGCTTGCAAAAACAACTCCTCTGGCATGTTGTCTGGGCACACAACTGCTGCAGACTGTGGGATGTTGCATAACCACCTCTGGAGGCAGATTTCCTTCTTGTCAGCATCATGTGCAATTATTGTCCTGCTGGTTATTTGTAAAAGAAATGTTTATAGACCATCAATACATTGGGCCATTCAGACAATTCATTGCACTTCATCGTTTTAAAGGAAGGTGCCATCCTCCGTCTCTTCTTTTTCAAGGTAGCAAAGTGCTACCATAGAAAAACACAGTTCAAGGGTTTTCCAGTGTAACCAGATAACTTCCAACTTTATCTAAAATACTTTCCCTTGCAGGTGCTTTGTATTGAACAATTAAAAAAAAAATTAAACTGTTTCTGAGGCTTCAAAAGTGCAAAAAAACTTCAAGGTATTTCACCACCTGGAGAACCAGTTAAGGCATATTTGCTTCCAGTCTCAGCCACTGTAATCCCTGTCTGATGTAGTGTACCAGGTCTGTCAGGCTACTGGTCAGTGCCAGAGCACTCGTCGCTCTGCTGAGTTCAGCAAAAAACTCTGGGGAAAAAGAGAGAGAGAGAGGGAGAGAGAGAGAAAACATTTGGTTGGTTTCATACACCAGGCACACCTGACAGGCAAGAGTGACGGCAGCAGCACACACTCAGCTGGCCAGTCCTGTTAAACAGTGCTAGTGCAGACAGCTCAGCAGTGCCACAGGGCTGGGAAGGCTGACAAGCACAGCAGGCAATGCGGGCAACAGGAAAACACATTTACACACACTGAGCCACCCCCTCATGTCCTGACTTTAAAGGACACAGAGACTCCATGGTAGCACAAAGGTTTGTGTGTTTGTGCCACAGTCCCTGCTTCAAGCTTCCCCCAAACTCTAAACAGGCCAAATTTGAGTGTCTTTCTAAGAACCACCCAGAAGGAAGAGCACACAGCTGTGGTCCCTTTCCTTTGTCCATCCTCAAGCCTTGGAGCCATTAGGATTTCTCTATTTGTGTAGCTTGCCAGGCTATGCAGCTCTGGTTTGGATTGCTTATAGAAGAGCATGTCAGGCAGATCTCACATTCCTCCCATCCCATCACCATCTCCAGGCACAGGAGGTTGCTCTTGCAGCACACCTGACCCTGCTGTGAGGGGCTGGCAGGCTGCAGCACTGCTCTGTGCTGGCAATCATCTGTGCAGGTGACCATGAGCTGTGGGAAATTCTCACACCTATTCCTTTGCAGTCACCTTTCCAAGACATTCCTGCATGACCTGCCTTCCCCTGATATGGGCCCAATTCCTCACTCTTCAGCTCAACCATGTTGCTAAATACCTTTTCAGAAACTGGTCATTCTCAGCTCTCCTTTTTGACACCCAAAGATTGAAGCTACAGATGGAAAAATTCTGCTTGGCTGTGCAAGGAGCTCTTCAGAAGCAGAGTGCACAACATTTCCTAATACTTGCTAATGCAGAAGCAGAGAACACATTCCCTCTGATTTTCCCACTTTTGTTTACAGAATCCATGCCCTCCATGGGGAATAAAAGGAATTCAAAGCCCTTGTCAGAGCAAACAGAAGATAACCTGATCTGTCAGCACAGCATCATGTGAAAGGAGAGGAACTTCACGTCCATGCCTGCAGCCTCAGCTTGTCCTTGCAGGGGGAAATCAGAGGCTGAAGACAACCTGTTACAGCCTTGTGATCCACAGTGCTGCTCTGAATTACAGTGAGGAACTGGGACCTGTCAGTGGACCCTCCAGAAGGCACTTCAGCTCTGCACCAGTGGCTTGAACAGCAATTCACTACTTTCCAATAGCTTAGGACTTCCCTGCTTATATATATAAGGTCTCAACAGCTAAAGGCTGCTGCCCTTTCTTCCTCTTCATATGCCCTATGAATGGTATAAAAGAATCAAGGATTTGGCCTTTTATTCTCATTTCACATTTTCACTCTCTGTACCTCTTTGTATATTACACTGATTACCAGTAAGTCCCAGTTCTGAAACGCCTGCTCCTTGGTGAAATGACACCACCACAAAGCCTACATGAGTATTTACTGGTCTTCTGCACAGATCCACTCCCTACAGAGTATTTAGTATCCCAGTCGTCATCCCCCTACGTCAGGACCAGCCATATAGAGCATGTTTTGAATTTAGTCTTGACTGATGCAAGGCTGTGCTCAGGCTGCCCTCCCACACATTTTCCTCCATGACTCACTCCTCTGGCTTATTAGCAGCATCCACTGCTTCTATGTGACAGTCTTTTATCAGCCTTTTGAGGACAGAATCAAAAATGCCACACATGAACTGCTGCTGCAAGCACTGGTTTGCCCAGAGGACAGCCAACAATCAGTTTTTTATTCAAAGGTGACTTGGAAAGCCTTTTGATTTTCAGCAACTCCCTCATTAGTGTGATGACTTGTACAGTCTTCCAACAACCCAGCAAGGCACATTGTACTTATTTTCTTTTGCAAGTTTGCCATCAGGTCTTGGCAATGCATCTCTTCACCCACACTGGCTCACAAAAGTGTGTGTTGTATTGAAAATGACACTGCTGAGGCCACGTGGGAAGGCAAGTCACAGGCTGGACTGCACCCACCCTGTGGCTTTTGTGTACTCCCCACTGCTTGCACCAAAGGACAATACAACATTTTTAACAAGAAAACTGTAAAAAAAAAAAAAAAAAAGTTGTAGCAATTCTAGGAATTGCTGCTGGCAAATACTGGGCACATGCCCAGCAAGGACTCAAATTCAAGTGCTGCTCAGCTTCTCCGTTAGCCAGAGAAGCCAGCTTCACCATTTTCAAGACAAAATGACCTGGAAATTTGACAATAACTAAAACACAAGGCTACAGGCCAAAATGATATTTTTAAACAAAGTGAACCAATTCAGAAAATCTCAGTGTCCCAAAGGGAAAGACAGAAAAAAACTTAACCTCCTTACACTTCTTGTGTTACCATGAAGAAGTTGGCTGGTTTCCTGCACTCGACACCCTTATCCCTTAGCTCTCGGACATTTGAGGATGCCAATAAAACCTTTTAATGGTAACACACATCAATATATCACCATCAAGTATCTCTTCCCTGGCAGAGATATTCAACATATTTTATGCTTTGCTCTTTAGGTATGGTGCTTGCTGCACTGAGTGTCAGGATTGAAGCAAATACACACATAACCATGAAACATGAGACAGAAAAGACAAAGGGCAAAAACTTACCTTTATTCTTTCTGGCCAGTGCATCAGCCTTTTCCCAAATTTCATATGCATGGAGGATATAGGAGGTGATGTTGACATAGGAAGAGGTGACACTGGAGATATGACAGGAGACAGTGACAGTAGAGCCAGTGCTGTTGCCAATGCTGCTGTTGCCAACGCCATTGCTATCATTTGATCCTGGCTGAGAACTCACAGATCCAGCAGGAGAGGGTATTGGAGAAAGAGGAGAAGGCAAGCCTGTGCTTCTGCAGCAGAAAAGAAACACCATCATGAACATTCAGCCTCAGAGCTAAACATCTTTCCACAAGGCTGCCTCATGCCAGGTGCTATCTGGTGTCACCCAGGCCTGCAGCATGGAGTGGACTGCTGAAAAGAGAGATGTATTCAGCTACAGCACAAGCAATTGTACTTTGAGGGCAAGGCCAAGTTTTTGGAAGTGATTTAGAAGAACTCTACTCAATGAGAGAAAATGTGGAACCGGACATCAAAAAGGGCCACCCATCCATCTTCCAAAATCTACACCTACTTGTGAAAGTCTTCACCAGATTACTCGTGTGTTTTCCCTGCCTTCCAAATCAGGCACATTGAAGCTCCCCTCCTGTGGAGGCTGGAGCTTCTGGCAGCCCCTCAGAACAGCCAGGTCAGCCTACACTCACTTATTTATAGAGCCAGGGCAGCTAAATGTGGTCAGCCGGCTGCCTTCCAGACACAGCCTGGCTCATCACACCCCCACCACTTCAACAAACCTAATTTTAGTCACTGGTATGGCAGGGCTTCCACCACTGCTCTCAAGAGTCCATTTACTTCTCAATGAATGATCCTGTGCAAGGTGTAACTGGAATCAGCACCACTGTCAAAGGCCAAACAACCTTCTCTCAGCCACAGATTTTGAAAGACAGCCTGGTAGCAGTCTGCCACATGAAATGACCACAAAACACAGAAAAGCTCTTGCTCATTGTCATTGAAACACAGACACACAACAACAAATTTTTAAATCTTACCTTGCAACACCCGGAGAAGGTGCTTGTATTACTCTGAAATTACTCTGCAGCAAGGAATAAAATTCTAGTTAGTTTTGGATTGTTCAGCTGACATCAGTAACTACCACAGGCATCCAGCTAGCAGCTTAGTGATACCTGTGCCCTACCTTGAAGTGGTCATTCAGGAGTCTGGAATACCTCATTGCAGTGTCTTTTTTGTAACCAAACATTGCCATGTGCAGAATGGACTGGCAGCGCATGCTGTGGACAGAAACACACCTCAGTGTCAGTGTTTGTGCCCAGCCCCCATCAACCTTGTTGGATGGAGGCAGGCACACCTCAGCTCTACTGGAAGGTCAAGAAAGCTCAAAATTTCTCTTCCTTCTGATCATGATAAAAAAGACTTTGTGAAAAAAAATCACAAGGGAAAGAAAGAAAGAAGAAAGGGCCTTCTCTGGTCTTTCATACAAACAGGTGCCCAGGCTCTGAGGTGCCAAAGGCTGAGTAAGCCCTGTTCATGTTCAGCTACAGCTTCAGTTACACAGCTCAAACATGGGCAGCCAAATCACATTCTTTCACCTTAGGTGAAAGCCCTTATGTGCTCTCAAGTTACCAACAGATCAAATTTTAAAGCCTGTGCCTTCTACATGTGGTCCCTTGTGATCTCCCAGCTTACTTTAGAAATGTTTCAATTCATTCTCGTTTTTATATTGTGTTTCATTCTGTCCCTTTATATTTGTTGTTGGGTTTTTTTTCTTTGCAGAACTCTTAACTCCCATTTAACTCATTCCTTCCCCCCTAGAAGCAATGGATCTTTCCCTCTATCAAGTTTCAAAGCAGTGCACAAAGGAACAGAAGCACAGCAACTCACCGTAACACAGCAAAGATTTTTCCGTGTGAAGAGACTGAGGAGTCTGCAAATGGTTTCAAAGTCATAATGAATCTAGGGAAACAAAATAAACAAGACCCTGTCAGCCACCAGAGTACTCTGGAGCCCCACAGTTTATGAAAAAAACCAGTCCATGCCATTATCTTAAAAACAGTTGAAAAGTCAGGAAACCTGCCCCAAGTTCTTAGTCCTGGCACAAAGAACTTTGTAAGATCTTGAGCAGAGGACTGTGTGTCAAAATGCCCTCCCCTCCAAACACACCAAACTGTCACCCTCTGAAAGCCACTTACTTGATGAGAACTATGGTGTCACTGAATATGCTGTAAGCTGATTTTGGTTCCAGCACATCTGATTCCAAGGCAATCCCATATTCAATGAATAAAAGGGCAGCCTCCAGGTACTGAAAGGCCTTTCCAGTCTTGTCAGTCTATTGGGAAGAAAATTCTCATTTTTTAACTACAACCAAACACACTTCTCTCAAGCATACTTGAATTCTCTTTTCTTCCTACTTAGGCAGGATTTAAAGAAAATAAAATATGTCAGTCTGGCCTCTGGGTGAAAAATTAAAGGGTTCTCAGCAGAACCCTTAAGGTGATCCCAGTCATCAGCTTTGTGTGCTCCTTTTTGTCTCTCTTTGCTCAATGGTTTCTTTGAGTAATTTATTGCCTTCACTTTTTTTTAGATACTGTTGTCTGGTCTTGGAGGCTTGCCTTCTGCAATGCACGGGGAGATTTCCCTCACTGCAGCATTCCCTCACTTCATTTTCACGGTAAACAGAAAGTAACAAATGGACATTATCTGACTGAGATAATTATCTGCCTTAATGAGCAAAGCAATATGTTCATTTGTGCACACTGTCAAATTGCACAGAGCAGAGAAAATAAGATCTGCCAAGGCTACTTCCAAGTCTTGGTCACCAGCAACTCAATAACTGCCAGGATCCTGACTTTCCTGACTTTTTAAACTGTCTTAAAACTAATAGTTCCATCTGTTTTCCAAGGATGCTTTTATAGCTCTGCAAAGCTAACCCTTGACAATGCCAGTTCTGAACCCCGTTCTCTAGATGTGTTTGCATCAAAGGGAAACATCTGGCAAACAAAGGCAGCCTCCCAACACATACCTGAACACACTCCATGTGTGGAGAATGGAAGGCAGGATAGCCAGTGAACCTCATTCCCACACACACAGGTATCAGGGCTGAGTGCAGGAGCTGGTCAACAGTCCCAGCACAAGGTCAAGACTCACCATTGCATCAGCTTTGTGCTTCAGCTTCTGGGCCTGTTCAATGTAGTATTCCTTTGAATGCTGCCTGAATTGGGGACAGAGAGGAAAAACAGGTGAAAAAGGGTAGGATAATTATCAGTTTTACCTTCTTACCTAGAGGATGCTACGGGTTAATTGATTTCTAAAAAAATGTATGTTGGAATAATATTGAAAACTTACACTTGGAAATAAAAGAACACCAGAGGTTGGGCTTCTATGGAAGCAAGTTAATTTTCTCATTCCCATGGAAAGACAGTAGTTACAACATCTATCATTCCTCAAGTACAGACCCATAAATCCATTTTAAATGAAACAAAGTAAATTTGGCAGCAAACACACTCTGAGACCAAAACCTGCATTCAAGTTACCTGCTTACAAGAGAGATGGTCCCTAATTTCCAGAGGAGCTTCCCTCAAAGCAAAGCTGTTGTAAAACTTTGCTTTCTTGTAAGCCTTTGCTTTGTAGTGGGTAGGCATAAGAAGGCAGTACAGGGCAAATCTCACACATCTCTCCCCCTCTTTTTCCTCCCAAAGAAGTGCTCATGAACAAGCAGAAGCCAGGGTGGCCTCATGGTCACACTTGCCTCGTGTCTTCAGAAATTAAGGATGAGGGGTATCAAACATAAACTTACTTTTCAAACTTGAGCAGAGGTCTCCTTGGCTTAGAGGTACCATTTGGCAAAGAAGGCACTGGGAAAGGCTTTGTGACATCACCTGTAGATCCCTGAAAACAGGACAGAGATAAAGCTGGTTAGGGAGATATGCCTAAACTAATTCCAAAGCCTGGCTTTCCTAAATTTCAAGTGAAAATGTTTATCTGTCCCAAGCATAGTCTATGTTCCAAGCTCTCTTCCCTAGCAACCCCTGCTTGTTTCTCACCTGACTGCTTGTCATGCCTAACACCATTCAAACTACTCCAAGCTCAGAGAAATTCAGCAGCAGGTTTCCTTCCACAACGACTAAGAGAGCAGTGAGGCTGCAAGCAGCCCAGTTTTCATGTCCTCTAGCCAAGGCAGAGTGGTAAGCTCTATTCACACTTATTTCCACCTCAACTACACAACAATTGCTGATTCCCCATTACTAACTACAGGGAAAAGGAAAAAGTAAGCAGTTAGATCCAGCTAATGCAGTATCCACAGTCTGGCTTAACACACACAGAGCAACATCCCAGATCACGCACCCCAAGCCTCCAGTAAACAGCCACATAATTGAATTTTGTAACCCAGAAATGCAAAGAACCAGCTGCAAGGATTATGAACCATTATGAACCATTTTGTAAACAAGCTATTAAAGCTTATACCTGGGTTGTAATCAATGCCACAGGTTGCTTGTTTTCTTATTTTTAAGCACTCCTCTCTTTCTTTTTATAAGCACACTCATTTTTTACACCAATACACCAGTATTGTATTTGCAGTAGCCTACAATCTGAAATGGTGATTAGAATAAACTTGATTCGCATGCCTTTGGTGTTTACAGAGCATGTTTCTGAAGAGAGTCACATAGCACCCGTGTTGGAGAAAACATCCAGCCAGTTATCCTGGATACCTACTTTGATGCCCTTCGACAGTTCCGTATGATTTCCCTCCACTTTCCTGTGCTTGGCAAACAAAGGATCCTTGTGGTTGCTCTTGTTCCTGGCAGGATTATCCATGGCAGGCAGCTCATCAGTCTCAGTTTTGGGTCTCTTCTGGGTCATCTTGGCTGACTTTGGTGCAGGTTGTGCAGCAGACACGGCTGGCAGTGGTAGGAGCACATCTTTCTTCTGGGTTTCAGATGAAGCTTTTGATGCTCTGGAGATAGGAAGCAAATTCATGAATATGGTGCATACACAACATAGGGATCTTTTACAAACTTAGTTACATGACATGCCAATTCTGTTTAAATTCCTCTGGAAGTGTGAGATGACTTGTTCATAATAAAGAATACAAAAAAAGCAAAACAAAACTTCAGGGGCTTCATTGTGCTTTAGATAGCAAACCTTCACCTACCATCAACATAGAAGTAAGCTACCTTTCAAGTAGGAATAAGTCTCAGAACTTGTCCTTGTAACAAATACTTGTAACCAGAACATCAGGGTGTAGCAAAAAAAGCATGCCTCCAATAGAGCCCCTTTTCACTCAGTGAGGGAGGTGGTTACAGTGATTAAAACCCCTGGGACAAATCACCCAACAAGGCAAACAAACTGCAGCACTGCCTGCCTCTCCCCCTTTCCATAGATGGTATTTTCTGTGGTCACAGATACTCACCCTGACACTTGATCCTGTGTGTGCTTTGATAGAATTAAACTGAGTTCCTCCTTTAAGACTTGCTAGATCAAGTAGACAACACTCACAAAGTTGAGAGGGACTTAAAATGCTATGCTTTTAAATAACAGAGATTATCACATTTATTAACATTAGATTTCTGATCATCTGAAGTTAGCATGAGCAGGGAACTCAGACTATAACTATTACAGCTGTAATAGTTATAAACTTTGTTTTACCACTGCTCATTTACATATTTTTATTCAGTTTCTCAAAGTTTCCAAGAAAACACTGAGCAGGGAATCCCAGCTCATGGACTGCAACATCAGAAGAGGAGGAAATGAAGTTTAACCCAGTGAGGAGACTGAGGTGTGATGGTGCAAATCCTGCCTCATTCTGTTGAGCATGGGACAAACCTCTCCCCTCTTTCACCATGCACTTTTCCCATGATTTGGTCCCTACTCACATCACACACATGCTCCCAAAGCTTCTCCACCTTGGCACAGCTGATGCTTCACAGAGCACAGAACCATCACCTGACCCACCCAAGTGCACCCTCTCCCCAAAAATGCATCCTATCCTTCCCGCTCATTTTCACTGAGCAAAAGGGAAGAATAAGCCCCAGAATTAAATCTCTTGCATCACTAACACAATTCAAATATCCCTTCACCCAACTAAATGTTAGCCTCAATTCCTCAGTGCTTCCAGAGCAGTGTTTTCTCTTCTGAAAGGCAGTTTACTCCTACTGTCAGGACACAAAGCTCAACACTACATACCAATCCAAGCCAACACCTCAAATTCAAGCCACAAGCAAGCAGGAATCGAATGCAGTAGCCCATGACTGAGGCATGAGTCTCCCCTCTCAGGAACGCTGCCCAGTTGGAAACATGCTCTTGGAAGCACTCTCTGGAGCAAAGGCCTAGCCAGAATGCTGGCAGTGCTCTGGTATGCAAATTACAGGGGAAGCTCCAGCAGAGCTACCAGAAGCACTGCAAATGCTGCACTGGGAAAAAGGAGGGATTCCTGGTCACAAAGGCCACCTGAAATTCCAGGCAGTCAGGACTCAAAAGGCACATTGGTTTTATGTCCATTGGCTCACTTAGGAAAACAAGACAAAAATAACAGGATGACTTTAGTGGAGAAAGGAAATGCTCACTGCCCTTACCCACCCACACCCACAGAGCTGCTTTCTGAACTGGCTGCTTCCAGGATGTAAAGGCAAATCTGCTGTAGATTAGGTTTCAGAAGGAACATTATGTTAGAAGCAAACTCTTAAGTATAAGGACAAGAGATACAGTTCCTTGATCTAAGCTGTTTAGGAAAGACTTGGATTTATACATCCCTCTTCCATTCCACAACTGTATACTCACTTCAATTTATTGGAGTCTTTGTCAGCTGAAGACTGCAATGATTTTGGGTTTTTTTCTGATTTCATTTTCTTCCTATCAGTCTCCTCCTTCTCTACCCTCTAATAGGAAGAAAAAAAAAAAAAAGGAAAATAAAATCATTTAGGTTTTCAAAGTTCGCATAAAATACAGACCAACACAGCTAAGTTTTTACTGAGTCTGGTAAAAAAAATTTATTAGAAAAAATACCTTATTGGAACCAAAAAATTGAAAACCTACAGCACAGAAGGTACAGATTGCAAGTTCATTGACAAGTAACCTAAAATGACATTTTATCTAATTTTGCTTGGATAGGTTAATTGCTTTGTAGTGTCAGGGATGGAATTGCTAAACCTGTTGCTGCTAACAGTAATCAAAAGCAAGACACTTGTATGCAAGTTAGAACACAGATACTCCAGATGTGCAGGGGGTTTGGTTTTTATCACCAAAATGCTTATATAGGTGAAATTTTAAAGCACTGGTATTTGAGGGACCCCAGAACTGGATGCAGCAGGTGGGGAGGGTCTCCCCAGAGCAGAGCAGAGCGGCAGATTCCCCACCCTCAGCCTCCTGCCCACACATCTTTGGATGCAGCCCAGGCCACGTTTGGCTTTCTGGGCTGCAAGCACACACTGCTGGGTCATGTCCAGCCTCTCATCCAGCGGAACCTCCAGGTCCCCCTCCACCGGCATGCTCTCAGCGAGTTCTTCTCCCAGTCTCTACTCACGTCTGGGACACAGCCAGCTTTGTGTCACTCACAGGGGTATGCTGTGACACAGAGTCTGCCTCTGGCTGGGTGCTCAGGACAAGGCTCCAGCGCTGAGATCACATCCTTACACTGTTTTTCAGGTTCTACAATGCCACAAAGGATGTCTGACAGCTGTACCTAACTCTGCTGGCTGCCATGAGGCCTGAGGCGCCAAGGATACTGATGCACTGACAGAACTGACAGTGAGGCTGCTCCGAGGGGGGCTTCCCTGCAGTCAGGCACTGAGATTGCAAGGGAAGACATTTCTAACATCAAATAGCTCCTCTCCTGCATCTCTTAGGCAACAGGAAAAAATGTGACAGATTGACTGCCTGTTTCCCTTTCTCCCACTGCTCTGCAGGAATTTCTGGGGTCCCTCAAGTTTCTTCACCATTTCCCTGCTCTTCTCAATTCTCCCTCACTACTACAGGAAATTCATAAAATGGCAAAACTAAAAGAAACACAAACTAAGGTTATTCACCCATCCGTGCTGAGCTGCCTGCCCTATGAGGAGGACCAAAAAGGGGGTCAGGGACTGAAATATCCAGAGAGAATACCCATTCCCCACAAAGTCTGCAGACAGCTCTTTGTGCAGCTAACCCAGCTGGCTGGAAATATATTCACAGTCCCCTCTGCCTGCCCTATGAGGAGGACCAAAAAGGGAGTCAGCTTTTCAAAAAACAGTTGTGAACAATGATCACCTCAGTTAAATAAAGGGTTGTCTTGTAACTCAAGGCAAAGTGACTATTACAACTGGTTTTATTGTCTGAGAAAGCCAGGATTTCAAGAAAACAGAGCAAAAATATATTCTAAAATACCGAAGCATGTTAGACAGCTTACAGGGCTTTTCATTTGCTCAGGAGGGGATTTGTGACCCACAAGAAACATCTGCAGACAGTTTTGATTCACATTCCCCTTGATAATAGCTTTATAGGAGGATAATGGCTTCACTCCCAACCTATGAAGTGGGAAGTCCACACAGGCTTCTCAAAACCACATTGGACCTTGTACAAACCCACTTTTCACTCCACCTCTTACCTTCTTCTTTCCACAGGACTCCTCAGGTGTGTCCGTGGCTTTCCTCTTCAAGTCCTGCTTCCTTGCACCAGGAAGGTCCTTGGTCTCTGCTTTCCTCTGGTGCCCGTTTTTCCTGGGGGGCTGAGGGACTTTTTCCAGGTGACAGAGATCGATTTTCACCATGAGGCGCTCACGGGTTGGGGGGTCCCTCACTGGTGAGAGCAACTTCTCCCTGAGAGGCAAGGGAAGTTTCTCCTTGTGCAAATCCTGAGGCCTGTGGCTGCTGGTCCTGATGGGGGTTGTGCCCTGACCCTGAGGAAGGGGACTGAGAGCATCATGTGCCTGGGCATCTCCCATGAGCCTGGGGTCCAAGAAGGGTTTGGCATTGGCCTGATGGGAGCCCTTGGCCTTTTTTTTCTCAGAGGGCTCTTGAAGTCCTGGTTTCAGGTCTTTTCTGTCATTGGATTTTGTCTTCATTGGTTTTTTGATTTTTGGCTTGTCCCTGAAAGTCTGGTCTGTGACCTCCAAAGGACCAGGCTCACTCTCCACCTTCAGGCCTCTCTTGGGCCCCTCGTGCCCCAGGGGTTTGCTCGGCCCTTTGATCCCCACAGTCTGCCTGGGCGAGGGCTCCTCAGCGTGTGCAGGAGGCTTCTGGCAGCTGCGTTTGGTCGGAAGAGGAGCCTCCTGAGGAGCTCTGGCCACTTGGCTCTTGTGAGGAGGCTCCCTCAGCTCAGTGTGCTGCTGGGAGGAATTGCTGCTGATGCCCTGCTCCTGTTTCTTGCCCTCCTCATGTCCATCCCCATGGGCAATGTCACTGAGGCTCTCTGTTGGCACTGCTGGTGGGTTCACCTTGGTCAGCCAGTTGTCGAGCTGCCACTTATTAGAAGTTGGTGGCTCAGGCTGCAGACAAAAAGAGAAAGGGAAGACTCAAAACTGCTGCCTTTATGGGCTGTTTCCATCCTAGCACAGCTTACCAGAGCCCAAAGACTGTTGCCTAGAGGTGTTAAAGTGTTTGCTTTGCATGTGAAGAACTGACTATAAACTAATAGGCCATGTGTACTAACTTGCTCTAGAGCATCATGGATGAACTGCTGGCTGAATGAAAAAAAGGACAAAAAGGTCAATGGCAGGTAGCTAGGACTTCATTAGTATTTTCAGGACAAACCAGGCAGAATTTAGTAAAAGGCAGAATTTAGTAAAAGAGGTGTCTTCCTTCAAAGACACCATATTGCAGTGGGCAAAGTCTATAACTGAACAAAGAGTTATACATATCTTTGGATGACAAAGAGTATTAGAGTGAGATGGAAAGAAGAGGCTGTCTCAAAGCTTGTTTTTGGCTTCTCCCTGTTCATGCACTTCTAAGGTGAAAAGAAAGAGAGCTAGAGCTGAGGCAGGGGAGGAAAAATAAATTACAAGGGGCTTTGCAAGAGTAGCTCAAAACTGCCAGTAGCTTGTTTTGTATCAGCTGTGGTCTGCAAACACAGCCACATACTTCCCAGTGGCCTGAGAATGTTTTGCATGCTGGAAGAACTTTTTGAATGCATGGGACATGAGCAATTCCACAGCAGACTTTTTAAAAAAAAGCATAGTCTCACAATTATGAAAATTGAAGTGACCAAGCTCTGTTTGTCTGCTTTCCCCAGTAAAAGACTCAGAAATGCCAGTGCAGCAGTATCCAAGCCAAATCCAACAGCAGCAAGACTAAGCATATTCCAGCCCTTCCTGCAGGTCTGATCCCTTCAGTTGCAACCTGGGAGAAGCTGAATCTGTCACTCAGGCACAGGAGCTGCAGGGAGACAGCAGTTCCTCTTACATTATCAGGAAACTGGTCTCATCCTGACACCGCCCATAAAGGCCCTCAGAAATCCAGCACAGGCAGAAGTGAGCCCCACACAGCCCAGCTGTGCTTTCCATCTGTGCCTTCTCTTGTCTCCCCAGTGAAGGCACTGATTCCTCCAGGAGGGCTAGACAACTATGCCAAAGGACATGGGGGAACACTTTCAGATTTGGGCATCTGAAAGTCTAATTAAGTTGGTACTAAGGGTAACTAAGGTTTGCAAACTCTAGAAGGGAATCAAAGGGCAAGAAAAGCCAAGTGACGCAGCAAAGATGTCAAGGGGACACCTGAACAATGACAGTGACTCAGGTCTCCTGCCCTGACTGCATTGAGACAGCAGAGTGTGAGGCAAGGGGCTGTGTAAGCAGCCTCTGCCTTTCATTTGCATTCACCTCAGGTGTTGGTGCTCTTGGAGGGTCGTTGGCTTCACTGTCACTCGAGTGGCTTTCTGTCTCCGAGTCTGAGGAACTGTCTGAGTCACTGGTGCTCCCTGACTCCGAGCTGCTGGAATGTGCTGATGCCACACTCTTGGGCTGGGACTGTAAGGAACTGCAAGGCCACCATGAGATAAAATTAGAAAGCAGCATGGCTGAAGGTTACTTATTATATTGACAGGGCAGTATTCGAAAATAAAACAGAAACCCCATGTTTTAGCACTGAGATGAGAGGAGAGAAAGCCAAAGAAATACATTGGCATACTCAAAAAATAAAGCACCAGAATACGAAATTGCTGGAAAATAATAAAATCTTCAACTCCAACCCAGTCAAATATGTAGACAGGATGCCACTGCTACAATGTGGAGCTGCATTTTGCCAACCAAAGTTTAAAAAGCACTGAAACTGCCCAGTGCTTTTCTGAAAAACCCAACTCTCAAAATTAAAAACTTCCAATAAAAGTGAATAAGGCAGGAACATATATTTCAGGATGTTTCCTGTTTTTTCTGTTCTCCCCCTGCAGTTTTCACTTCATCTGTGTTACCTGGTCATGCTGCTGTATCCGCTTTATTAATAGCCACATCAGGCAGCAGCATTTCTTGCAACACCCTGCACTAATACAAAGTGTTTTTCTCCACACTGACAATGGAATCAAGGAAGAGATGTCCCTTTTATGTGAAGTGTTTTTCTTTGAAATGGGCTTACAAAATTAAAATGTAGGTATTTTAATTTATTTTTTCTACTTTTGTTTCCCACATCAGTATCAACACATTTATGTCAGTTGGAGGCAAGTGCCTTGCTAATCCAAGACTGATATAATGAGAACACTCCAATTTTAAGAGTTTGCAGAGACACAGATCATACCAAGTAATGGTGTGCTCCTATGCAAGTCTGACTTTGTAGAGCACTCTTGTGCTTGAAGAATATACATATCAAGTCAAAATAATCTATATCAGTGCTCTCCTACAGGAAAAATTTTGAACTTTTCCATCTTTTCTTCCTCAAGCGCTGGCACTTGGCTGTTCAGTCTACCTTGACTATTGCTTCTGACTAACAATACATGGCAGGAATTGCTTACAATCAGCTTCCTTATCAAGAGGAGCTAAAACAGCCTCAATGACTCTTCCTAACCCTTTCCTGTTCTTTACCCACTTGGCCCTTGGTTTTGGGCTTCCTGCTGAGCTAAAACTGGACTCATATCTCACATATTGCCACTACAGCTGAAAATCACATTAGCTGCAGTGTGATCTACAGACACACTGGTGGAGAGGAGAAGGAGAAGAGAAAGGAGCAGTTGAGTAAATACAGTTCTGGTTCATAGGCAAAATCCAGCACGCCTGGATTATTCATTTCTAATTGGAGCTTTCCAGAAAACCCCACACAACTAAAGCTGACTTCCAAGAGCAGCCAGAAACCAAAGTCTGTAGTTACAAGAGAAACCAGGAACCCTTACCCTCCTACCCCACATATAAAAAGCAGTTCTGTTTTTCTCCTTATGTGGTCTAGCTAGTAGTTTGGGAACAAATCTGTACCTTGGAGGAGCAAGTGAAGAAGGTGACCTTTCAACAACCTGTTTTGTTCACAAAGACAAAGAAGAGAGGGGGGAGGAAAGGTTAGCTCAGAACTCAGAACAATGCAACAAGTGGTGATGTTTAAAGGGAAGTCTGTGTGCCTAGTGTATAAAACAGCTAAAACCGACTTGATCGTCACCACTCTCTTCACTATCACTGAGCTGCAGGTCGTCCTGGAGCATTCTGAAAGACAACCAGAAGATAAGTATCAGCCAAGGCAGACACATTTTGATGCAGCAGGCGCTGATAAAGATTTGGTTTGTACTTGCCAAAACAAACCAACCTCCCCCATCCTTTCTGAACATTTGGCATACCCACTCTACTAAACCCTGTCGTTACCTGAAATGAATGGTTAAAATGTTTTACTTTTTTTTTTTTTTTCTCTTTTAACTGGTACAGTAAGAGACTCTCATGCTATCAGCCTGCACTGGCTCCCCAGGGGACAGAAAGCACCAGGAGCTGTGCATGTTCACACAACCTGCTTTCAGGGGCTGCGAATATTTCTTCTGTCCCAGGGGGTCTCATTTTGCTGTTCAAGTCTCCTATCACACATGTGTAAGTCAATGCCAAAGTCAAGCCTGTCTCCCATCTCTTCTCTACTCAATGAACTCCATGCTCCTGCACATCTCAGCAATATTGCTGAGCAGTTCAGGTACTCAGAGCAGTTTGGGGAGTGGGGAGGCACCAGCTCTGTTTCACTACTGCTGGAGAAGAGAGCAGGCTGCCCACAAACATTTCCAAAAGCATCATTTAGTACTGTACCTACAGGTGGTAAGTACTATTTGTAATGTCAATATATTACCAAGGAAGGGAAAGAGAGGGACTTAAAGCTCTCACAAATTGTTATCCCTCTCTCTGGTAATCATGCAGACATCCCAAAGGAGTTGAAAAATAGACAGATAAAACTTGGCTATTCAAAAGTATAGTTATTCAAATCTTAAAACTAGCTGGCAATTGACTCCTCAACCTAGAGGATTATTCAGGTGTCCTTTCAAAAATGGGACCAAAAGCTTGGGAGTCAAGACAGGGATTTTAGTCAATCAGGTCAAAACTGTGCTTTTTTCAACCTCATTTCAAACCAAGGGCTTTCTGTGAGAAATTTTTCTTACGGCCAAAAAAGAAAAATAGTACTCTGACCCCTCATGACGTTTTATAGTAAGAAAACAACATTAAACGATCCCTAGTGAACCACATCACCCTGGAAAAAGGGGGAGAAAGTATGAAAAAGTTGGTGCTTTCTTTGTTCAGGCATTTTGACTGCTATTTACTGTGATCTACCCTCCACTGCCTCATTTCCTCACACACCTTTTTGCTGGAAATCACCTCTTGCCTCTTCATTTAGAGTAAACACTGAAGGGAAGCTCTATGAGACACCACCTTGGAAAGGGAGAGCCCCAAATTTCCTACAGAAGGCAAACAGCCCACAGCCTGCAGCAATCCTGCATGAGCCAGCTCTGCTTGTGGGCCAGAGCTCAAGCTCACTGCCAGATAGATGAGGCACAGAAGTGAAAAAAGAACAGTGGCAGTACAGGCACTCTCCACACTTCTGTGCAGTTTGGCCAAGCATCTACTGGTATCTCAATGAATTCCTTTTTATTTCCTTTTACAACTCCTAAGGGGACGGAGTCTTTCAAAGGTGGTAGTGAAGAAACTTTCAGGGATGCTAAAACGTGCTGAAAGGTTTTGAGTTTGGTTTTAGGGTGGGCTTTTTGTTGTTGTTTGATTTTTTTGTTTGTTTGGGGTTTTTGTTTTACTTTGTTTTGATCTGCTTTAAGAATTGTGGACTAAAGACTTGTATCCTTTAGAGGTAAGAGGATAATCACAGAATCAGAGAATTATTTGGGTTGGAAGAGACCTTAGAGATCATTTTGTTTCAAACCCCTGCTGTGGACAGGAATATGCAAAGACACTACCTAGATCTCTTTAAATCTGATTTAACTGTTTGTAATAAAAAGGACTACCTTCCCCACCTGAGCTGCTGGTAAATAAAATGCATCAGCATAAAAGAATACTGCAACTACTTATTTGGGATCAAGGAAGAACACTAAAACTTCAAGTCATTCCTCTGCAAGGATAGGCAAAGCCAGTTTTCCCTAAACAAGGTTTTGAGAAATTGTTAGCCTAGTTAAAGCAAATAAATCTGCCTTAGTAATTTTAATGTTCCAGTTAGATCAGGAGTTAATAGATGCCAAGGTTTCATTTGCAGGACCTGTTCATTTGCAGCTTATATACACACACCATTAATCTCCCTAAAGCTATTTTAAAAGAGTTCTTTTAGTGAGAGAAGCAGCACTAAAATTATTATCACTTGCCAAACAAACTCACTGAAAGCACAGACTGGTCCCTCTCTGCTAGCCAGGTTAAAGATGCATTACCAATAATGAACTGGCATCTCCCCTTTTAAAAGAAGGGCTGCTTCCATTCCAGCACTGCCAGGTGCAAACTTCAGGGCTGCATTCAAGAATGAAGTCCATCTGGGAAATCCCTGCACGCTCTGAAAAGCTGAATGCTTAATTTAGGCACACAGATGCCCTGGGATTTCATCTTCTAATTAACCAGCACAATCACTGTTTGTTTTCAGCCAGCTACACTTTGCAACACAAGCTGCTCCAGGCAGCTGAATTTTCAGTCAGTCACGTGCGCTTTGAACAGCACAGAAAGCCAGGCCTGTTGGGCAAGAGAAAACAAACACAAAAAAGAAGGGATGCCTCGTTTCAAGGTAAAAATGTAGAGGAAGTCCTCGGGCAAACTTCACTTGGACACAAACCCAGGCCACCCTGCTCTTCCTGCTTCCACTGCCTTTGCCTACCATGGGCTCACACATCCCTTGCAGATGAGCACTGGCTCTGAAACACCCAGCAAGGATGCTGAGCAGAGAGGGGACCATGGCTAAGGAACGAGCTCCATTTTGCATCCACTCAGCAGAATTTACAGTTCTGCCCCTGTGGGCTAAGGAAGGAGTCTTTTCCAGTTCTTGTCCGCAGGAAGTCTCTTCTCTCTCGGCTGCCTGGAAAACTGACTAAAGGGATTTTTATAAGCAGCTGAGAACTGAAATAATGATGATGGCCATAGGGTAGGTGGGGAGGAAGGCACAGCCTGGAGCAATTTAGGAGTACTAGTTTTAGTAATGCAATGACAATTTCCAGTTGTCATTGAGGGGGGGCAAAATGGGGTGGATGAAAGCGAAGCAAAATAAGGAAGAGATTAAGGGAGTAGCTGGCTGCTCAGCAGGACACTATCCCATGCTCCCAGTGAGTGAGGGCTCCTCTGCATTATGCTGGAACAGTAGGAAAAGGGATGCTTAACAGACCCTACAGAGATTGTATAATTTTTCACTCAATCTCAATCAAGATGGAGACATGTTTTTGCTGTTACATGTGACTAGCCCAGTTTTGTTTGGTTTTCAATTAAATGATTTGTGATAAGGAAAAGTAAACAAGTGGAGTAAGCTTTGTAGTCTGTAGTTTGCAGCCTCCCATGGAACAACATAACATGGTGTAACGAGATCTTTATGTATCATATGAACTGACAGACGTTTAAATTTAATGGTTCAGCAAGTGCCTTGCACATAGACCCCTGAGCCTTCCAGACATGGAAAGATTTCTGTTTATTACTCAGGGCTCAGAACCTAGCAATGCTGCATTTGGCCAAGTTAATCCTGAAAGATTAACATCAGCCCACTCAAAACTGCTTTCAAGCAACTTCTGTAATTAACCTAATTAACAGATAACCACTTTCACCTACAGGAAGGACAGCACCAAGTTATTTTATCTACCAATGTTTAAAATTCTTTTTCTTTAAAATTTCAGCCCTGTTTTTTTCCATTCTCATAGGTGTAGCTTTACTGGCCTTCCCAGGCTTCAAAACAATCCAGGGTCAATCAGATCCAGTTTGGATCCTTTGTAATTTTTGTCAGTTTGATGCATTATTGTAGGTCAAAGAACACAAAATTGTGATGTTAAATAGCCACAGATTAAAAGAACAAAGTAACTTTAATCTGGTGCATTGATAGTTATTTTTTTTCTTCAGTTTTGTTTTGGTTTTAACAGTCATCGTAACCATGACAAGGTTTAGTAGACTTGGCAGTGTCAGGTTTAGAATTGGACTGGATGATCGTAAAGGTCTTTTCCAACCTAAATGATTCTATGATTCCACCATGAAACAATGATGTTTCTGTTGGTGAAAATTCCCTTCATTGGAAGTTTTCTAAGAAAAATATTCTTCAGAAACATCAAGTAAGCCAAAATTTAGTTTTTTCCAGGTTATTTTAATTAACTGCCCAGTAGAGATGTGAACAGGGTCTGGTTACTTACGATGTTCCTGGCTGAGAACCTGGCAACGTTTTTGAAGGTGCTCCATACTGCTCTGGAAATCAAAAATGAATAGGTTGGGTTTATTTGCCTCCTTTGTAGCCTATTTTACCCTATGGTCTCTGAGCACCAGATTAGACTTCTCACTTTCTTCTAGGACACAATTGTCATTCAGATTATTCTTCATTCCAAATGAGGTTTCCTAATGAAATACCATTTATCCTCTGATGAACAGCTGTCTTAATGTCTAGGTAATGAAAGTACACAATCTCGTAAGCCATTTCTAAATTCATCACTGTTCAACAAAACAAACCATGCCTCCTAATCAATGTAAACATTTGACATGTCATGTAAAACACACAACACACAAAACTATCTGTCAATACACATACTGAGTATTTCCTTTGGGTATCAACTTACTCTGATCCTTTGCTACAGATCCTTCAAGTTGCAATTCCTAGAAAAAAAGGACAAAGTGCAAATTGAGTGTAAAATAAACAAGCTCTCTCGATTTGTTTTTCACGTGTTACTTTACTGTAATAAACATTTCAACTAGCTTGTCAAAGCATCCAATAGTCTAAGCCAGCCTGACAAAGCTTAGCGTGGACAGAAATGATAATGTGCTACTGTCACCAAAAATGGGTTGTTAGCACATTAGGGGTATGTGCATTCGTGAAGAAATATTTTTAAAAATTTATAAGAGCTGCCAAACACTTCTGTTTAACACAGTCAGCAAACATTCCATTGACAAAAAGATAAAATGCATTTTGTGCTTCAGCAGAGATACTTAAAATGTCTCAGAAAAGCAGTTGCATTTGAAGACCACAATTACAACAAGCGTCTAAGTTGCTGAAGCACTTTTTATTCATCCCCATTGTGCTCTAATTTATCTGACTACTTCTGAAGGTAATGCGTCCTAACAGCCCTTATTTACAGAAGGGGGACAACATCAGATGGTAACACTTGCAAGAGCCAGAAAGCTCTCTTCTAGTTTATCAAAAGTCCTGGCAGAAAGAGGGTGTCTCACCTTTGCTGGGAATGGAAATTTGGAAGGCTCTGCTTTAGTAGGTGTATTAAGAGCTGTCAGGGGAGGTGGCCAAGAGCGGGTCATTTCCTGGAAAGAGATTGAAAGGAGCTGCTATCAGGATTTTTGCTGACAGGCACAGAGATCCATTTGGATCTATCTCCTCATGCATTTGGGCACATTTCCCCATGGTTCCCACAAAAACAGTGATAAGCTTTACTAACAGGCAAGAACACAGCACATGTCTGTGAAACACAAAAGGATGCCAGACTTCAGGAGGAGTCCTTGTGCTGCAACCCCAACCAGCACAGGGCAGCCAGTGGGCACCTGTGCACAGCTGCCCTCCAGCTAAAACACTGCCCCCAACAGCAGCCTCTGGAGAGCAATTGAGGCATCAGGAATTTGCAACCTCAAGCAACAGCAAGAGAAGTGAATTGCAGAAAATCAAACTCTTCCACCTGGACTTCAGTTCAGCATCTCAGAATAGCATTTGACATCATGGAACCATCTTCTCTTGGTGCTCCAAGATCAGCACCACTGACTTAGGAATCCCAGGGCATTTTCACACTGTGCACAGGGAAGGGATAATGGACTCAGCCACTTGGAGCCTGTGTGCTGCTCACAGAGTCAGTTCTGACACAACATTACAGCATCAGGTGTGGCTCTGCTCTCTCTCTCTGTGAGTGGACTGGAATTACAGTGAGGGAGCAGCAGCAGTGCCATGCATAGGCAGCTGGGAAGGACACAGGCGTGTTCCTGCTCAGGGCCACACTGCTGGGGTTGGCAGCACAGCAGACAGACACAAGGCAGCATGTCCAGGGGCTTTGGAAGAAGGGCACTTGGGAATGGCAGCCCCCTGACTTGATGCAGGAGTAGCTCTGGCTGTCTTGGATAACTTGTCAGTCTTGAACTGCACCAGACTGTACTACACTTGCATACTGATAGAAAGACTGATCTTACAACTCCCGCTGTATTCAAGGCTGACTCTTATCTTTACTTTTCCTCAGCACACCCCAAAGCTAGTGACAGCTATATCTGCTAAGTGAACAGAAGCAGAGGTATTTTTTCCCCAACCATTACCTTAAGGCATGCAAAATCTAAGCAAACACAGACTTATTATTTAAGAGTACCTACCCTCAAAATTTCTTCAATGGACTGCACATCAATGGGGTTGGTTTGCTGTAACAAGAAAGAGAGAAGCAGCATGAGTTTGTTTGGGTTTTTTACCAACTGACATGAGAAAGGCATGCACTCAGTGAACATTTGCTTACCAACAGCTCAAAAAATTTCATGGAAGTCCATTAGTACTAAAATGCTAGTAAGGATTAAATTCCCCATCAGAAGGGCAGTTAATAATGCACTTCTAAAATGCCTCTTGTTTCCAAGTCCTTGGCAGAGGGGACTGGAGATTCTGCTGGGATGCTCTGCCTGGAATGGGGTACAAGGACTTAAACAATGCCACCAGAGGCAAATGGTATTTGTAAAGCTACTGGTGGTAAATGGAAAAGGAGGCATCACAGCACTTTTGGTGTTGAATAAAGCTGAAACCAGTCTGACTCATCAATCCCAAAGTTAAACACCCTGATAGCGAGATGAATATGTGGTAGACCTGGTAAAGTACTTGACAAAGGAGCAAACATTCTAGTGATACTACCAATAACTTATCTAAAGCTGCTGAGCTGAAACAGCTGGTCTGAAGAGATCTGACACTCAATCACTTGATGCTATAAAAGCCCAGTCACGAATTTTAATGGCAGGGTCTTCTAAACACCCCTTCTCGGTGTGTACGTGTGCTTCCACACACTGATGTGCCCCAGCCATGGGGAACACCACTTCCACAGATCAGCTTCTCATCTACTAACAAGGCATGTGTTTTGAAAGTATCTGTCATTTACATGTCCTTTCCTAACTGACAGCATTAAAGGAGGCTGAAACAGAAAACAACCAAAGAGCTGAGTAGTTGTAATGAGCAAAATGCATGCCAGATCGGTTTGTTGTCTATAAAAAAGAAATTCTATGGAAGTATCCAGTCATCAGAGTAGCTGCTGGAAGGGAAAGGCCAGGAAGACTTTATTGACATTCAAGGAAGCGGACAGTGAGCTACAGTGCCCAAGCAGAAGGATCTTTCCCAGAAAAAAGTAAAGAGCAAACACTTCGATAAAGTCCAAAATTCTCATCCTTGGCCTTCTCACAGGAAGTCCACTCATCTGTTTCCCACATGCTGCACTATTTACATTGGAAGGAGGAGATGAGGAATGCCTTTTCCTTGCAACCTCATTTGTCTACATAAAGCTCTCATTGAAGCCCTGCTTACTTGACAGAGCCTTGAATTTCTTCAGAAAATCACATATGGAGAGCTGCTTCTGACCTTACTCACCCAAACAAATGAAAGCTGAGGCATGGCCAGATTAGTCACACAAATGAAAGCAAGGCCTGCAGATGTGTGCCACAGCAGACAGGAGGGAGGGCGAACAGCAAGGAACTACCACAGGGCAAGAGACCGGAATGCTTCATAACTCACGGTGTCAAAAAAAGGATCCCTTTTCCTCTTTTTCTTCTCGGCAGGGTTAAACTCGGAGCTCAGCCTAATTTACTTCTTAATTCAGTAAGTGGTGAACAGCAGACATAATCACTTGCATCTTCCCGTGCAAAATGCTTCAGAAAATCCTCAGGTATCCCATAATAGCCCCACAGAAAAAAACTTCCCACAAAACTGGTAAGAAATTAAGATCCTGCCTGGACAAAGTATTTCAAAACTCTCTCTATAATGGATTGATTGCAACAAATGAAAATCAGTTCACCCATTTCACCCACTTCACCCATTTCTTCACCCATTTCAGAAAACATTAAGTTTTATGAGGTGATAAGTGATGACAAAAGTGGAATGCAATTAACCTGTGAATAAGAGAATATCTCTAATAGCCAGTCTGGACCTCTCTTATCCTTGCCGAACAACCCACCTCCCCCTTCCTGGAGTTATTTCTGATGAGCCTGAAAAGACTTTGACATTGATACAGGTTTACATACACAGAGTATTTATAGCTCAATTGTCAGGAGGCTTTATCGTAACCCCCAAGGGTTCAGTGTCTGGTTCTTCACAGGGATCAGGGGATCAGCAGAAACCACTTTCTTCCTCATGGCACAAAATTTAAAGGAAAATAAACACACAGCACTGAACAAGCACCACACAAGTCTGCATTGGCAGCATAAGGACCTCTGTTTTTGTTGGGTATTTTAAGACACCTTTATCAAATACACAGTGAAATGATTGCTCTAGAGATTACAATCACAGATTATTTGGGACATGCACAGGATCAAAGCCACAGCAAAACTGGTGAGAGTCAGCTGACTGCATGGGGGTTCTGCTCTCAGGTAGGACTGTGACTGTCCCTGCACCCCAAACCTGTGGGGCACACCCCCTTTCCCTCCAACCCAGCTCCAGTGACAGAGGACACTTCATCTTTTACAAAGCTATGAATCCAGTGCCTGATGAAGCTGGGCTTTTCTGCATCCTGAGTATTTTTCCCCTTTTTTTTTGTTGTTTTTTTTCTTCCTTCAAGTCACATCTTGGCTGTGTTTCAGCTTGCTAAACCACTAAAGCACCATTAAACCACAATTACCACCCAGCAGCAAGGGATGTCCTTGCCAGCTTTAAGAGAAGAGTTTAGGGAAAGGAGAAATACGATGCTGCTGCAGGAAGAGTTACAAAGCCATAAAGCCAAAGAAATCCCTGAACAGCGCTCAGCTCCACTGAGGACTGTGGGTGTGGGAGATCAAATACTCCACATTGCTGTCTATCCCTGCTAGCACTTCTACAGCGTTTCCTGGGAATACTGAACAGGCTCCCCACAGACAACTTCAGTTAAGCCTGGTGCATATTTGTTGTCTGACACTGACATCTTGGATTTCCTCATGCCACATCCACACTATTTCAGTTTGGGAAGGACATAGGCACCTCCAAACGTTGCTTACAAAATGTTTTGGTAGTCAAGGTCAAGCACAATCATGGGACAGACAGAATTTTTCGCTTGCTGGGTTTGGTTTGGCTTCTTAGAGCCAATGTTCCCATCCAAACTGATGTGCTTCAATAGCAGCTAGTTCCTGCAGCAATAATACTAATTTAATTACTAATAATATTAATAAGAATACTGATTTGAAAGTAAAAAAAGGAAAACAGCCACTGAAGGATTCATTACTACTTTGATCACAAACTGAAAAGGACTTCAGGCCAAAATAATTTCCAGCATCTACACAAACGTAGAAGAACGCGTGCCCTAGAGGTTACTTGAGGGATTAGTCTGTCTTTACTACAACAGGCATGCAGAAATGCCCAGGTGCACATACCCACAAAAAAAGAGAGGGAGCTCTTAATTTAGAAAACAATTTGAAGTCTGTGCAGGCACTCAATTCACACACTGCATAGCAAGTGTGTGATGAAACTCTCAGAAATACTTCCATGTCCTCTCCTCACGAGCAATTCCAAACTCTATGCACTTTCCTGAACACATAGCTCTGCTCACACCACAAGCCTTGCACAGCTCTGTTAGGGAATGAATGAGGAAAACAGCCTAGATAATAAACTAAAAATCAAACCCAAACTAGGAACCACCTAAGGAACCACCAGGCACACAAAAGAGATGTCCCACTGGCCATATAATATTATGTGGGCCATAGATACTACAGAGAATAAGCAGTGGTTGTTTTGAGTGGGGTTTTCATAATGAAGATGGGGTTAGAGAGCTTCTACAGTTATTTATTTTTAAAAAGATATTCCATTAAAAATTACAGCATACATTTTCATCCCACTCTGTCACATGTGCCAAGTGGAGCTGAAGGACCATATGGCTCTCATGTGTGGAAGTAGGGGGCTGAAGCTTTCTCCCTGGTCTTTAAATAGCTTGCCTTGTCAGGAGGCTGTGGCAGAGTAGTTTCAAGTAAGATGTCACAAAAATCGCCTCCCAGAGAGAGTTATGCCATGCATTATTTCAGAAGTCATCATGTGACACTGCTGAGATGTGTGGGCTCAAACAAGGCCAGCAGCAGTCAGAGCCCACAGAGTGTGCAAAGATGAGGACAGGAGGTCTGGAAGCAGACATTAACTGGAACGGATACAGGCTGCCTCTCAGGCAAGCGTTAAGATGTCGCAGACCTTTCTGTTCCTTCTCATCTCAGTAATTTCCACCCAACTGCCTATCCCTGCTATTTGCAAGCCTCTGCTGTCACAGCCCATTTGGAGCTGCCTCCTGACATCCTGTGCACAAACAAGCCCCTTGTTTCTCCATCTCCATCTTTAGTGAAACTGGTGCTGCAGGTACCCAGGCAGTGTAGGAGAGGAGCAGCCACAGCACGAGTGCATTGCCTGGTATCTCCTCCTGATTAAAACTGAAATGTCTCTGTGTACAGCTCAAGTATGCCAGTAATTGCTCTTTGCCTGATCTCAGACAGAGTTATTAGCACCACCAAAACCCAAGCAAGCAGTGCAGCAACAATGAGAAAAGCCAATTATGAGTTCCATGCCCTTCATTCTGCCATCAGGTTTTCTTTGTTTCCTAATGAGGGCTTTGTCCCTGCAACTATCAGCAGAGAAGTTCACCAGCTCTCATGCTAAAAAAACCCAAACAAACAAACTAATCACATTTTCAGCTGCTTACCATTTAATACTATGCTTTATCATAATTGAATAGGAATATCTAGTTTTAAATTTATTTTTTCATGTCAACTGCACAGTCATTGCCACTGGAATGCAATGAAGATCACAAAACTGCATACTTCATTGTGTGAAGACTTGAAAACAACAGGCAAGACAAAAATCAAAACCTACCATCCTGTCCTCACTTCACACATGTGTGCTCAGCCAGCCAGAGCAGCAGATCTTATACATTAGATGCCCTCTCCTCCTTGCACACAAGTCCTACTGGCAGTAGCAAGCCAACTTACCCTCCAAAGCAACAAAAACTGCATTTTTGTGCAGTTAATCCATTCTCCCTGTGCTATAGACAGATGTGGGATGGGGCATGTTTCCAAAATGACCCAGCCAACAAGAGCCAAGGCATATTTTAACCAAGCCTCTACTAATCCTGATGATGGATGCAATAATGTTCTGCCATGTATTGAAAGAGGCTACCAAAGCTTGAAGCTCAAACTGTATTGATCGACAGAAATACATAAACATGAAAATTCATAAAGGCTTTCACACACTATCTTAAGGAACTCCAGACACCAAGCAGATTCTCTGCCAAGGTTATTTAAACGTTCCATATCACAGAATGTAAGTCCTATCATTATTTCCATTTTACAAATCTGTAGTGCCTCTTACATTGTACCCAATATTTGCATAACATGAAAATAATAATTTACAAACCTTTATGAAGTGGGTATTTTAGATTAGGAGAAAGACAGAAAGAAAACCTGCCATGCAATCAATGTTTGCTTTGCTACCAGCAAATTTTCTTTTCCCTAGGAAGCACACAAAGTCCATGTACAACGCTGTATTTTCCTGTGTGCACTCACCTAGTCCATGGCCTCCTATTCCCTGAATTAGGGATCAGGGATATTTTAATTGCTTGTAGCTAAATGGATTGGCAACAATAGAAAACTACTTGGTTTTGAAGAACACCCTGGCGAAATTTAGTAACCACAACAGCTCCCCGGGGGCATAATACCACACTTTCATTTCCAGCACCCAACTCTTCTACAAAAACATATCTTTCTTAGCTCTGGCATCAACAGCTACTTGGGAGAACCTGGGAAAGCATTAAGGTTGCAGCTGCTGCAATAAAAAAGACCCCTGCAAACCACTGGAGAAGTGACTACACATGGGAAACAGGGATGAAAAAGCAAACAAAACCACCAAAATTGTGTCAAGTGTGAAAGATGCAGGCAGGTAGTCAACACAAGATTTTCTTCTCATTTCTTTCATGTTAAGAAATTGTAGGGATTTGGGGGTTTGTCTCCTTTTTAAAGTTCATGCAAAAAGTATTAGTGTTTTTAAACGGAAAAAGGTGGAGTTTGAGTTAAAGTTTACAAGTGTAAGTCTTTGCACTGTTGCCAGTGAGCTTTGGATTAAGTCAATAGCAAATCAGGCTAAAGTGTGTGCAAACACTTCAAAGCAAACTGTATTTTAAGGATGAGACCATCCCTTCCTTGATTTCGCACTGCCTTTATATGCAAGTGTGGCAATACTTGCATATATTTAGGTTTTCCTTGGTGCTATTTTTCTATTAAGCTCAAAAACATTTCAGAAATATACAAAAGGGACTTTCATTCCTGTCATGAAACCTTTATAAATCATTTGTTTAAAATCTCAAATCATGCAGAGTTCAGGATGTCCTTAATGACTGACTTCATAAACTATGGCTACAGATTTTAAAGGCCATTTTATTACAGGGAATATTGTCTGAGGTTTCATTACTACTGTAAAATAACAGAGATACTATTTAGCAGCAGAGTCCCTCTAACAGCAGCTTGAGCTGTTCCAGAAAACTCAGGAAGCTGCTGTCACAGAACAACATCCATGAGAAGGGAAGGCAATTTTCTCAGCAGGTTGCCAAAGACTAGGATTAATTTTCACAGGAGAAATTACTGCAAGACACATCATTTCTGGTACAGAAGAAGAAAACGCACTCTATTTCAACAGAAACATGACAGCCACAACAAATCCCACCCCCAAACACAAGGCAGAATACAAAAGGACGAAAAGAAAATTGAACACAAAGAAAAGTGAAATAGCTGAAATTTTACAAAAACCTTTTATCAGATTCTCTTTGTGGAAAGCAGTAACAAGGTAGTGCACACTGCAGCAGCTGTAAGGAATACATGTTTGGGGATGCACTTGTTTGAGTTTTGTGCCAGGTTCAGGTACCCATATGGGTGGGTTAAGCCATGGAGAATGAGCAGAAACATCCTCCATCTCCCCTTTCCCCAACCTAGTTCTTCAACCTAATGGAGCGAGACTGGAATAAACCCAACAAATCAAAGCAAAGCTAAAGTAGATCTGCTTGACATTGCTTCCAGTGTTAAGTTTCACTTCTGCAGTTCATGAAAAATAAAACCTATTTATGCTTTTTGCTGTATGCACACTAAAACAATGCTGAGGCACCACAGAAATGTACAGGATTCTGTCTTACCCAGCCAGACAAGGTCTTCAAAATGACACTAAAAATACATTTGTTTTCTCATTTGTGTTTATGCTGCTTGCTTGAAGTCACAAGACTTCACTGTAGAGTACAAATCCAATCTACCAATCTCATCGTCCCCAGGAGCCTTCAAAAATAATTTCTCGGGGTGCTATTTCAGGTCCTCTGTAGGCACCAGGGTTTCACCAGCAACTTGCCTGAGACCAAGTTCCCTGTGGGCAGTGCCGTAAGCATGCTTAACTCATTTGAGTCCACTCCTCTCTTTTCCAAGGCAACACCAAAGGTATTCCACAACAGAAATGCCACACCACCTTCTCTTCTGCTTCTGCCTACACCTCAACTCAGCAGCCCAGCTCCAAGTGAAGGCAGCAGCTCCAGCCTGTCACCGCCCTCATCACAGGTTTGAAAACAAATCAGACCATTCCCATGAGCTTTCTTCAGCTGACACTGAATGATCCCAGCAATTTAAGCATTTTACATCAAAATACTCAGCAAACAATGGCTGTACTGTCCTGTTCCTGCGTGGGTGCCTGCAGGAAATAAAACATTCTTTAAAGATTTTACACGCTTTTCTAACCCCGAGATGGATTATTTTGCTCAATCTAAAAATAAATACACGGGCCTCCTTGTGTTCAAACGGTATAAGAAAAACAAATTGCTGTTTTGTCTTTCTTTGACTGAAGTAGCCAAGGGGGTTGTGTCCTGGGGGAACAGACTGTTGATATGTTTTAATGAAGGATTTGTTACAAATCCTGAGCTGCTGACAGAAATTTGTGCATCTTTTGTTAGCTCCATCTTATAATAATATAACTGAAATCCAAACAAAATAAGCAGGGAAGGTGAGCATCACCTACCTGTACATTGCCATGCAGACCAGGATTCCAGCCAAGCTGATCATCCCTCTAGTAAATTGCTCTGCATAAAGAACCTCCACACAAGAGCACCTCTCCACTGCAATTATCATCTGTACAGTAGCTCTCAAAAGCATTCTGACACCTTGATTCCACAAAACATTTTTATCACTGTCCCCTTAAAGTCTCTCCAGTAAATAATGCTTAATACTGCTTAATGTGCATCTGTAAGTATTGTGTCCATAAAAGGCTGAGGTGGTGTGCCCTTGCTCCCTGCGGAATGAATATGTGATTGTCTTTCAATGTCAGCATTTGAGTGAGAGCAGCAAACCACTGTTCCAGGCATTTTCTCATTTCCAGTACCACCTCATTGCAATTTATGCTCATAGAGACACTTTTACAGTATTTTGAGTAGCCTGACTCTAGTCTGCTACAGAAAAAAGCTGGTCACTGCAGCTGAAACAACAAAAGATAAGAAAATAATAACTATGTTTGTTAAGACCATCAAGGAAATTTGGGCTTTTGGTGGTGAGAGACATCCTGTGGTTCTGGGGATCACCTCAGATAATTAACTGCGGCTATCTCTCAGAAATGCTTTCCCTTTCCAAAGACCACTTTCCCCTTGGAAAACAAGCCGAGTTAGATTTATGATAGCAGTGATGGCACTTGGTGCACCTTTCCTTAATGACTCAGTAAACAAGACTTGGAGATGCAGGCTCTCCCAGCTGTTTGAAACTACCCTCAGCACCTCCCTGCATTACCAACACTGCCAATAAAAGTTTGGTTTATTTCCCAAACTGAAGAAGCAAGCTGGAGCAACATCACCAGTCCCACGCCAGCACCCAGCACAGCTCTGTGATGCTGCTGCTGGGGACAGACCACACAACCTAGAGGGGAACTAAAGGGCATCAGTCACCAGGACCACTGCATCAAGGGAGAAGGCAAGTGGGAAGGACAGGAATAAAGGGATGCTTGTTAGTACATCTAAGGATAGTGTTCCCAAAGGCAAAAAGAGAAGTAAACACATGTGTGGAAAGGATAGGAATCTCTCTCCCTAAGAAAATTAAGTTCTTAACTCAGAAAGAGCCTACGTGCTATTTTTAAACTTTAATGGAAATGGAAGAAATATCTTTAAATGCTTCCAAACTAAGGAACTTAGACCTGCAGGGGAAAAAAAAAAGCAGGATATCCTTTTGCTTGCAAAGGCAACTATCACTATTGTTCTGTAACTGAACAAAATGTAAAAAAACCTATTCCTAGATTTTCTGTTTTGTGGTTGGAACAGCAAGGTGCCTTATTATTATCATCATTATCATGTCTACACAGACTAAAGTTATCCTCCCCAGGATAAATATGGGACAAGTCTCTCAGCAGCTCCCTATCTTGCTGAAGACAATGGGAAACCAAAACAAGTCCTGTCCACCAGTTACCTGGTAACTCTTCAATTTTGTATGCTAAACAGAGTGATCAGGTAACTGAAAGTAGCCTAACTTGAAAGCAGCTTAACTTATACTTTCAGCTATAAAAGCAGTGTCTGAGGTTGACACGGTCTGCTCCCAGGAGAAGTTTGTTATTACTCAGCTGAGCACACACAGATACTTTCATCCTCTCCTCAGCAAACAGCTTTGTGCATTCAGCAAAAAGCTCACAGCACACTGAGCTTCTTTGCCAGGTGGGAACAGAGGCCAGGACTGGACAGAGCCTTCTAGAACCTTCTTTGATTATGCTGTGACTAGAAAAACCAGTCCACAATGTTTAAAATCCGTATATAGAAGACAAGTCCCTTTGTCATGACTCAAAATGTAAGGTTCCTTAAAAGACATTTTTATCATTCCCTCAACTCCATGTTGAAGACTGCAGACAGCGTTCCCCAAGTCCCAGAAATTCTTTATGGCCAGGCTTATACACTGCACAGCTGTCACACACAATTTTTATCTGCAGCCAAGTGAAGCAGGAGGTGCTGAGCTAACGTACCTGGCTGGCATTGGAGAAGTGATCCTTGTCAGTCAGGTGTAACAGGAAGGCTACAGGCCATGAGGCTTCCAGGCTCAAAAAGCTAGCAGTAAACAATGCTGAGAGGATGGGAAAGGGTCAGATCACTGTTTCTTTCCTTGTTTATATAATCTGGAGGGAAGAAATGGCTTTTTTGCTTATTTAACATACTGTCTGAATGGCTTGTAATGAAAATCTTAATAAGGAGAGATGATTACAGAAGTACCAAGACACCAACCAACCTCTGCCTAAGGAAAAGCTTTCTTCATCCTTTCCTTATGCATCCTAAGGACAGAAAACTGGAGAAGACTACAGACATTTCCAGATTTTCTGTATCACTGCCCAAAATTTCCTTCATACATAATTACTCACATGATGCCAATGTTTGTGTGAAAAGTTCCCAAGAAGCAACGGCAAAATACTCAAATCATTTAAAGTACCTCAGGGATGTGAGCAGGCAGGTTCATAATTTGGAGCCATGATGGATAGGGCTCAGCACCCTTGTGTACTGTGACTTCCTTACGTCCTCTCAGGCTACTTCTCTACACTGCAACAGTTCCACATGCAATCCTTAGATTTCTGAAAGCTGGAGAAGCATTTCCCTATGTGTGCACCACAGAAGGCTTCGAGGAAACATCTAAGGAAATGTCTAAGGGAAGGGTAGGACATACCCAAGGGGTTACTGCTGCCATAGCAAACAGAAAAATAAATACCACACTCCTTCTCCTCTTGTTTTCATTATGGAAAAACAAGCAGTATTATTGTGGTAACATCAACGCTGTATTGGCAAAGAGGGGCAGGAATGGAGCTGACCTGCACCAAGGAGGCAAGGGATGTCCTCTGCACTGGTAAAGCACAGATGGCATTCCTTCAGCACACCCGGCCAAGGATCAACAAAGCAAAGGTGCAAAGAGATGAGCAACGTGACAGCACAAGAGCACTTTCAGTAAAATGCCTCTTCAAGTGAAAACTTTCAGGCTGAATATACCACACTTTTCACCTTCAGAGAACAGATGGTGTCCAGCCAAGTCTGAACAACTGATCTGACAGGCTGATGAAAGAAACCAAAGTATTCCTTGTATGAGGAATACTTTGTATGAGTAGGCTGGTAGGATCTGAATCTAACATTGTCTCCTGTTACATGAATTCACCCTACATCTTCCCAAATCTTTAGCATTCTTCATAAGCCAGTGCTATTCAAAACGGAACATGCATAAGTCATGTTTAAAAAAACTAATGATCTTAAACCAAACTAAGAAAATATGAGCTTTAGAAGAAATAGATACCACAGTGTTAATACAGAACTGTTCCACACATTGCTTCTTTTACAACAAACTTGTAAAATGCTCAGTGACTCTGCCAGTGTTCCCATTCTACAGACATGGAAACATATTGTAAACACATACAGCAGTTAACCTTAAATATCATGGGGAAGTGCTCACTCACTTCTCCCTTTGGGGGTGCTTTCAATTCAATAGTATTTTAAAACAAATACTTGAATTTAGGCACTAATTCAAGAAAAATTCTCTTAAAATTATGCTAATACAGTAACTGAATTCTCTCATCTCCCTAGAAAAGGAAAAAAAAATCAATATGGCTATGTTTTTGCTATTCTTTCTAACTTCAAGTAGTGAAAAAGATTTGAAAACCTTAAGTAGGTTTTTTGGAGCTCTTTAAATGGTCATTTTTTTCTTTTGACTTAGCAAAGCTTAGTAAGCCAGCCAAGATAACACTTCTGACTGTGGCATAACCTAAGCAACGTGGAAATCTCTTGAAAAGCAAAAGTTACTATTTGTCTTCAAAGGAAAGTGCACATTTGAACAAGTCACCCAAACTGGAGTTTCTGTAAGTAATGGGAGTTTAGGTCAAGTTTCATAACTGGTTAAAAATTAGTCCACAAGCCAAGTACTATTGAGCTCTATTTCCTTAGCAGCCAAAGCAAACATCACCCTTGTTCCTTCCTTCTTTGATTCCAGAAAAGCTCCATCTGAAGAACAGGCAGAAAGGCCAAAGTGGTTGAATTCAGTATCCTGGAAAAGAGGGACTCATAGTAGTGCTCTTTTATTAGATGAAGGCAGCTGTGGGGAAGGGAAGGGATAGAGGACACTTTCCAGCACCCAGCCTCTGTTGGGTCTGAAACAAGTGATGTCAGCTGCAGTTTGTCTCCCTGTGGTTTGGTATATGCAAAGGAACCTGGGCTGATGGCAAGAAAATGTAACACTGCTAAAGCAGTTTGGAGGAGAAATTGGTGCGTCAAAAGCAGGAGATCAAAGAGTTAGGAATATCACCTTTTCCAACAGGGAATTAAAATATTCTGTTGGCTTAAAACAATAAAGCACATTGTTATTGTGTAAGTAATAAATGCTCATCATTATGAAGACAAAAACTGGCATCTAAAGCTTGGGAGGGAGAAGGATGTTAAAGATAAATCTGACAGCAACATTGTTAGACATCAGAGAAAATGAAAAATGAGACCTGAAACTTCAAAGCACAGAATAACAACACAAGGAAACAAATAAGAGATGCATAACCCATACAAAAACAGACTACACTGAGTAGTGTGCCAGAGCAGGAACTTGCTGACTTAATTTCAAAGATTATTTTGAATACCATATGGCTGTAGTCAAGCTTTGGTGAGCTCTGGCAATCTCATGCCCTACCCAGGACCATTGGGAAGCCCTTCTCCACTCAGGACTGTACCAGTTCATACAAAAAGCAGGGGACCTCTTCTTCCCTTGATGCTAGTGCTCACTGAAAACCAGAGGGCTGACCAATACCTCAGTGAGGCATCTTCCTGCTGTAGCACCCACATGGGCTAAGAGCACTGTGATCAGTGCCCAAGAAGCAAAAGCAGTACTACTAGACTTGTCATAATCCATATCATTGTGATGATCCATATTCCTATGGAGCATCCTCAAGCTGCAAAATGCCACTTCCACTGAGGCTCACTGGTAGCCAGTAAAAAAAAAAAAAAAAAAATTCTCATGAAGAAATACAACACAAAGTACATGCTAAACATTTCTCTATACTCAAACAAAGCAAAGAACCAGATCAAAATCCAGGAGGTGCTCAAAGTAGTATTAGGAGAGTGTTAATGTGATGACCAATATAGGAAGATCAACCTTGTGTTACATTACTGAAAAGACATCTCTTCAACAAGATACCAGGAGTCTATGGTCAAAATAATTCAGAAGCTTGAAACAGGCAGATTCACTCTCTCAGGAAACATCTCCAGTGGCATTTGGGACCATCAAAGCAAAGACCTCCAAAGGCTGGCACTCGCCCATCAAGTACTGCTTGGCCAGGGAGGAGCACAACCACACACAGTAAACACCTAAAGATTTGCCTTGTTTATAAGCTTTTTCATCCTTCAGTAACTAGAGAAGTTAACTCCATTTACATGAAGCAGCCTGCAATTATTACAAGACTCACTGAAAACACACCCCTCTCCCTGCCAGCCCATCCTTCAGCGACCTTCTCCCAGTCAGCTGTGAAAGGCAGACCCAGACACTGGCCTGTGTGCTCGCCTGGGTTTCACCCCATCCCACTGAAGCCAAGTGCTGACCCCACCCTGGCACCGGCTGTGTGCTGCACTTACCTCTGTGAACATGTCTTACTGCCTTCCCACATGGCAGGGCAGATTTCCTGTTTTCATGCATTGCCTTGTCAGCCCTAATCAGTGTCAATAGGTTATGGTGTCTTTTGTGCTGGCAGTGTCAGCCCTGACAGGAAAGAACTTTTAATCTCTTCCCTCACACTGAGCCATGAGAAGCTGCAAGGCGCTCCCAGGCATAACTCCCTTGGCTCCTCTCCGAAAAATTCTCTCAAGCACTCGGTTGCTTAGCAATATTTGCCTTCCCCCTGTATGGTTCAAATTGGCAACATCTGTCCCTTTGGCACTTTCCACTTGTGCAAGAAACAGTGTGGAGAGTTTCAGAAATCTACAGAGAGGTTGGTGGAGGATGATTCGCGTGAGCCATCAGAGCTGCTTTGGCATTTTATTGCTGGTTTATTTCCAGTCTGGATAGAAAGTGTGGCTTCTTCCAAAGGAGATGGACACAAGGGAAAATCCTCTTTTGCATCCAGTGGGACTCACCTATTAAATCAAATATAAGTAGCTTTTTCTGTTTACATAGCTACACCCTCATGCTCTGTCTTGGTTTAGCTGAAAAAATCCAAACAAAACATAGCACTGACATATAATTCTTTCCTGTCAACTGGGATTGACTGTGACTTCTCCGAAGGTATTTCATGCTCATCAAGTGAGAGAAAACAAGAGAAGCCAAAATTTGTTTATGCATTTAGAAATGCAAAAGCTGTGTACAATCCTGACCTCATAAGCATTTGTCAAACCCCCAAATTGCCTGTGGTCCATGCAACCATCCCAAGGGGCAGTGATCAGGGTCATTGCCTCTGGATGTACCTACAACTCAGCAAATGAGTGGAACAAGAAATTAAAATAGTGTAAGACCATAAAAAGTACTAACTTCTTTCACTTCTGAGAGCCAAAATGACCCAAGTTAAAGGATTTGTCTTTGGGCACTTGGTATTATAATGAGCAGCAGAGAATCCCACAGTAAACCTTCCTCTGGCTGCAGTTCATTTCTGCTCACACCACAATGCCCAAGGGTTGTAACAAAGGCCTTGGATGGCACAGCTTTGGATATTTAAATGCAGGTTGTTACGGATGCTTACCAAAAATGAGATAGCTCAATTTCAGCTCTTACTGCGAGGCTGAGGTTTCCTTTTTTTTGCCTTTAAAATTTTTCTTACCAACACAGTCAGAGAAAGTAACAATTCTCATTCATGTTTGATCTGCTTCTTTAGCAGTCACACACCAACAACAAGACAAATTGACACAATGCCTGTGGGGAAAGCATGGAAACCCTTCTCCAACCACCTAAGGCACTTCTGATTATAAAAAGGGCAGCAGAGGAGACACAGAAGTAACACCTTGTTACTTATCTTGGTGCAAAGCAAAGAAAATAAAATAGTCAAAAAAAGGAATACAAGGGGTGAAGGGAAAAACACCAAAAAACCCCACAATCTCCCTTCTATTCAGTGAATGAGAAATACATAAAAGATTGGTTAAAAGACTACAATAGCTTAATACTAACTACTGTGTACTCATTACGTAAGGCCAACAGTGTTCCATATCTTTAAAGATTTTCATTTTGAAAGGATGCAGGATTAAAACATTATATTTATTTCTACTTTACAGGGTTCACCTGTCTGGCAACTCCTGCCAGTAGAAACTCAGGTGCCACGAAGAGAAGTCCAGTGAAAAATTATCTATCTAGAACAGACTTTTTATATTTGCCATCCCAACATCTTTGTAGGTATTTAGTAAATTATTATTTACTATATAACAGCCATGTTTTAATTGATGAACATTGATAAATGTTTACTGAGGAAAACACAACTCAATGACAGCAATTTGAACACTGAGGTCTTTGTGTGCACCCTGTGCTTCAAGGATAATACAGTGTTACCAAAAAGACTTAACACATCTGGGCTGCTTCATTGCTGCTTGTTGTTGTTCAGGGATTCTAAATTGGCTGCTTCCCTATTTGCTTCCCAGTTCACAGGCAGGAGAGTCCGAAGAGGCCTCACTACAAGAGGTAAACTATGCCCTAACACACCCCAAAATTTTGGGAAAATAAAGCCAAATCATCAATGAGCATCAAGGGCCGTACATTCCTCCATACACTATGCCCTTAAAAATGCTTGAGGATTTATAAACACACTCCCTCAAAACAGCCTGACTGCTTCTTCCCCTGCTGTCAAGCTGATTCCCTTTCACACATCAGTCTGTGTCAATGGAGGCAATACAAGGGTCTTTGTTGGTGCTGCAGCTCTCCTAAAGACATGGAGAGAGAGGAGGGCTTTAAAGGCATCTTTGTTTAGGTGCCGGGGAAGAGGTAAAACCTGGCACATGAAGAGAAGGGATACACCCAGGTTTTTTCATTTGTGCTAGATTTTTAAGCCTTCTTCCCATAAATTTGGAAAGATGCCTTAAAGGGACAATGATGACATTTGAAAGTGAAGGCTTTGATTTGGGGAAGAGGGGAAAGAGTTGTTCAGCATCTCTGTGAATGCAAAGTGAGTCACTGCAGTTATCCACTGTGGATTCATTCACTCTGCAGTGAAACTGTGTATCTATTTGGCCTGGAAGGCTGAACTTTTCAGTGTTCCCATGAGCAGAAGCTGTCAATAATGAATTCACAGCTGCAGGTGAAACATGCTTTAGAAATTCAATTAACCAGAACACATGTTGAGGAAATGGCTTTCCTAAGTCATGTCAAGGGAGATCACAGAAAAAAAAACTTACTTGGCATGTGGCTGTTCAGTAAACTGAGGCCAAACAGTTCAGGGAAGAAGAGGGAAGAACAGCAGAGTTTCTGCTAGTCTAGACCTGTGCACTGTGAGGGTCATTGCAGGGCAGGAGCCTCCCCACAGCTCCTGTTTCACCCAATCAGCCTCTCTTGTATTCCCATCCAGCACATGGGCCATATATCCAGGGTGCCACCTCACTGTTTCTCCCTCTTCTCCCTCAAGGCTTCAGCCCTGGAGGGCTCTATTATCAAAAGACAGATGTTCATTGCTGAGACCAAACAGAAGTAAGCAAATGTGACAATTACAAGACTGAAAAAAACAGAAATCAAAGGAATGTATTTTTTTCACTAGAGCTTACAGAGCCATTATCCAAAATGCCTTTATTCCTCCCAGCCTGTGCACAGAAAACAATCAGGGGCCACAGCCCAAAGATCCCTACTGCAAAGCAGGATCATTCAGCATATTCACAAAAAAATGTTTGTCTATCACCTTCAAAATGGACTAAGCATATAATTAAAACCAGGGTCCTGATGTATGCAAAAATATTTTTCTTATTATCTTCAATTCCCTTTTGGTTGTGTTCTTTGCCACAGATGAAACAGAAGGAGCATAAGCAATGCTACTCCTGCACTGGCAACTGTAGGATTTTTATGGGCATTTGGACTCAGACTCATGTGCTCAACAGAAAGTGGAAAAAAAAGGTTTCATTCAGCACACAGCATCACAGCTAATGCTGACCTATTAACATTCATATTCAACCAGAGTTACATGAGATGACAGAGGAAGTATGGGGATGGGAAAAGAGATAAGACAATAATGCAGATGAGACAATAAGATAATGCAGAAGGTGATGCCCTGCACTGCTTTATTTCTCTCCCAGGAGTAAAATCTGGTTAAGCAAATAAGGTAATGCGGACCTCGGTGAACTTCCTGTTTTGAGGTGTGATGTGCAATGCCAAACCTACTTGGTAGCAAATAAAATCTCTCAGCATTAAAGTATTTTCACAACTTCTCAACATTGTCATTTTGGCAGTTTCCTCTCATTTCCCACAAGATACTGCCTACAGCCATTTGCAGCTGATCCACACCCTTTTCCAACAAAAACAGGCTGCACCCACACTCTTCTTTTTCATTACCAAGGCGGCAAAATAGTTTGAAACAATCTCCATAGCTCTCCTTGCCCAGCTGCCTTTGGACTATGGGATCTTACATCCCATAGGGCATAGCAATAACCTCAGGGCAGAAGGATGAGCACAGTAACTCTCCAAAATGGGACCTCAAGTGCCTTTGAGCTCATGGGAGGCCAAGCCATGAGGCAGGCAGAGTCTGCCCTGGTCCCTTGGCACAGCTGAAATTGGGTTTCAAAGGGCACAGGAAAAGAGCTGCATTTGCTGAACAACATATGTACAGTGCTGCTCCTCCTCTTCCACTGCTTTACCAGTCAGGACTTCTGCCTCCATACCACATGACAAATCAGAGAGGTGGCCTTGGGTCAGCAGAAACAGATGGAGTACAAGGAAACTTGTAGTACCAAGTCATACTTTCCTGGGGTTTACAGCGAGATTTCACAAACTTACAGAGGAGAATCCTGTGGTGTTTACAGTCCCTTATCACAAAGCCCAGGTGACCACAGAATCCACTGCACTGCTGGCTGTCCCAATATTCAGTGAGGATTTAGGGCCTCCACCCACCACCGCTCAGAGTCCTGATACCCTGCATCAACACTTGATCTTCTCATCATATAATTCCCCCCTTCTTTTCAACAAGCTTTAGGGGAAAACAAAAATTATGAGCACAGAGGCAGGTTCGAACCATAAAACCTGCTGCAGCCTCACTAAGAAAACAGAGAAATCACAGAAAATGTCACATTTTCACCATTCAAACAAGTATCTCTCACCCAGATCAATCTCAAAATGCACCTTCCAAACAGGGTAACACACACAGTCATCACTGCTTCTGGCAGTCACTACTGTTAGATGACCTATTCTCCCACAGTCCACTTACCCTGCTCCAACAGAGACCCCCAAAAATTGCACTCACCTCTATGGCTTCAGAAGGGGGGTTGAATTTGGATAGTTCTGCTTTGGCTTTTGCCTTCAAATCTGAGAGATCTTCATCGGTCTCTCCCTTGGGCTCAGAAGAAGTTTCCAACTTGGATAGCTCAGCTTTAACTTTTGCCTTCAAATCCAAGACATCTTCATTGGGTCCTTCATGGTATTCCTCCAGGAGAGGTTTGAGCTCCAGGGATTCAAATGGTGCCTGATCTTGGCCATCCATGGGTCTGACATAGGCAGTTGGTTTCTGCTGCATTGCACTGGCTTTTGATGTCAAAGAAGAAGGAAAAGTCTGAGAGGAAGGCTGGGTGGTGCTGGTCAAGGTAACGGCAGGGCTGTCCCGACTTTCCTTCTCCTGTGATCCAGTCACTAAATCCTGTAATGATTTGGGTTGACTGTAGGCTGAGCCATGACTTTTGCTGCTGTTCTGTGACCTGGAATTGATATGCTGGCTGGAATGTAGAGGTGACAGGGGTGCCACGGGAGAAGACAACAAACATGGCAGGAACGGGGAAAGCGCCAGGGGGGAAGCCTGCAGGCCGTGAGCACGGCCTTCCCCGCTCCCAGGCTTCTCTTTGTGGCTGTGGGGAAAACCTGCCTGAGCGTCCCGGCCGCCATGGCCGTGTTCCTGACCATGGCTCCGAGCGCTGGCCGAGCCGCGGCCCTTGCTGTGCAAACCTGAAGCTGGTTCTGTTCCTGACTGTGCCTTTTGGTAGTGAATGGAGTGGCTTGGAGGACGGGGGGGTACAACCATGGGTCCCACGGGTGGATGGCGGGTCAGGTGCTGGAATGAAGATGGCAATGTACGGATGGCCTTCTCAGGGACGTACGGGCGATCAGCCTGTCTGGGGGGAAACAGAGGGGCAACACTCTTTGGAATCCCTATAAGGTTCTGACAAGATTTGTTGCTCATGAACTCCTTGACCTCCTCATAATTGCCCAGCATGTTCTGAATTCGGCTTGACAACTCATCTTCTTTATTAGTCTGCAACAGAAGAACAAAGAGGTGGACATTTTCAAAAGCCCCCCCCAAGAGATCCAGTTCAGGAAGTGACATTCTTCAGGATCTTAACTTAATCACTACACATCACCATGAGTGAAGTTAGGCAAGCTCATCCTGATTCTGCAAATCTCTCCAAAGCAGATGGGACTGCTCGAGCCACTGTCAGCTATTCCAAGCCAAGCTTGGTGCACCTGCAGCCTCCAGGAGTGCTAAGATCAGATCCATTTGTTATACCCACAGCTGCAGGCAGACAGGCAGCCAAGCTGCTCCTGAACACTCTCCCTCAAACTACAGAGGCCAGCCTGGAGTCCATAGTGCTCTTGTATAACCAACAGAGATCCAAGCACATACCCTGGGGAATGGAAATTAGGCAGATGGAAAGATGCAGTGTTTGTATTTATCACGCTCAAGTCTGCTCCACCCTACGCAGAGCCACAGCTCTCCTCTTCCACCCCAACCATCTTTCTTCCTCTCTTCCCCCCCACCCCTGTGTCATTACCTTGTAGGGTTCTGCAAAGAGAGGAGTCTTCTCAGAGAACTGTGTTTTGTCTTCCAGAACCTCCTGACTCCGTCTCTCTTTCTCTCGAATCCGCAGCAAGTTTCGGTCTTCATTGCACAAGCTTTAGGAAGGAGAGAAAGGAAGGATGGTTAACACTGTACACCAGTGTAATCAACAAGTACCTGTTTTGAACAGAAACTCTGGTTTCAGACAATGGGATACATCCAGAATGAAAGTAATTTTGAAATCCATGGGATGGTTACAGCTGACAAATCAGTTACATCAAGAATTTGCTGCACAACACAGTAACGTGGCTTACAAGGTACAGGCATCCTTCTCAGTGATTTCTACTCCTGATACCATCCTTCAAGAACAGTGGGAAGGAAAAAGCTATCCATCCATTTCATTGCATAACAAATTGAGGAGCAGTCAGGGGGGGTGACAAGCACACCAGCTGGCAAATCCATTTGCAACAGTAAGTGTGAAAAACTACCATTCTTGTTCTTCAGACTTCCAACCCAACTCTTCACCCAGGAGTAAAGGAGAATCCACTATTTTGAAGGCCACTCAACTCCACCAGCCCCACACCAAAGCACCAATAAACCTGTGTCACATGCATAGCAGGAAGATTCATGGAAAACCAGATCCTTTAAACCTTGCCTGTGAAATTCTACTGCAAAACAAGGGAATCTCTTGCTCTAATCTTTATAGACATTGGGGAAGGAAAAGCACGCAGATATCTCTCTCCTGTCCTATTTCTACTCCACTGCACAGTCTACTGTATACATACAATTCCTATATTCTGCTTCATACTCGCAAATTCTGAAGTGTTCCTGTTGCAAGGGAAGAGCCTTGTCCTCCCGTCTTCCCAAATGCTACACCAATAGCCACCTACTGAAAATTTAATCATCCCTAGAGAAGAGGGAGAGGACTGGCTTTCCTGTAGCAGTTAACCAAGAGATCTGACTGCTGCAGAGGGGGTTTCCTGACTCAATGGAAGTTCTGGAAAACGATGCTGACAGATGGCAAATTTCTATATATGGAACTGCAGTGAGGATGTACTTTTACCACTAAGGCAGAAAAGCATATTCAGGGGTTAGACTGTGCACATTTAGCATAGTTTCCAACTTTGCTAGTGCTGAACTGTTTCCAAATATAGCAAAACAGAAGTGTCAAGTAATATCTATGTACCCTACTTCTGCAAACAATTTTAAACATTCATGACATAAAAAAGAAGAAAACAGGAATCACAGACCACTGCTTCAGTAAATACATACAATCATTCAGTAATAAACTATATAATGGAACCATTTCCCCTGTGCATCTGATGTCATTTTCCATGTCAGCTCTTTCCTATCTTTAAGCAGTTAGTTGGAAAGTTGCACTGTGTGTGCCAGAAAAGCTTTGTGCAGTCAGGTGTGGGAAACACCAAGTGCAAAACACAAAAACTTCGGAAAAATTATAAGGCAAACTAGAAGCAATCTTGGCTGTATCTACTATCTGAAACTGTATGCTTGCAAATGATTTTTTTTAAGTGAATGTGTTTCACAAAAAGGCAGACCACATGTTATGACTCTGAAAATTGCTTTTTACTAAAACACTGTGTTTATATCCATGTGGATTACGGATGTCCTTCTATTTCGAGGCTGGCAAGCACCCAAACTCAGAGTAATCAAGTTGTTTTGCTCAGAGGTTCTGATCACGTTCAAACAAAAGGAAAACCCTAAACCACTTGAGTCTCTCACAACAATAATATTTATGATGAGAAATAGCTATGCTTCCTATATGTACCCTGACACTAAAACAACTTATGTGCTGCTTGCTGCAAAGACAGCTGCTGTAATACCTCCAAAGGCCTTTTCTTTCCCTGAACCTTCCTTGACCCCACGCTCTCTTCCCTGCAATAAATTCTTTCAAAAGAGTGTGGAGGGGGGGCAGAGGGGAAGGGCAGGGACACCGCCTGTTTGCTGTAGTGCCAGCTCCTGAAGGTTTGGGAGTTGATTTTAAGAGGGTTTTAAAGGTGCCTGCTTGGGAACATCCCAGCAGACAGGGGTGCTGGCACAGGAACGGAGTACCAGGCAATGCTCAGTGAGGTCAAGCTTCATACCCTCACGGGCTACAGTGGCCCAGGCTGCTGGCCACGCACAGCCAACTGCCCCTGCAGCCAGGCCAGGGGTCATTCCCCCTCCCCTTTGCTGCTCAGGTTCGCCATCCCCCCTCTGCCTCCCTGTCTGAATAGGGTCAATGCAATTTTCATTCCGAGTTTTCCTCCAACTTCACTGAACAGAAGGAGCTACCGTTTCAAAAGCAGAAGGATAAGGAGAAAAAACACTAAGTAGATACTCATTTAATAATGCAGTAGAGAGCAGCAGCTCACCCTTCTCTAGACAAGACATTAACCTACCTGAAGAGAAGAGCTAAAACCCCTACCAACTCTATTTTATCATGTAGGTGTCATGAAATCCTTTTGAAAACCTGGGCTATGCTGTAACTCACATGGCAGCTACCCTAAGGTCAAGTGTCAGGAAGGCAGGCAGAAAGCCTCTGAGAACCACAGTCAGCTCAGGCCCTGTGTGGCCCCATGCCAAGAGGAGAGGAGGTCTCCATGTCCTGCCAGGCGCCAGCAAGGAAACCCATGCGGAGACGCCGTCTGCCAGGCTCCAGCACTGCATCCCTCACCACACGCAGCCCCAACCCTGCTGCTGCAAAAGCTGCTGGGAGAACCCCAACTCCTGCTCTTCAGGAACCTCTTCAGACTTGCAGCTTTGATATTTAGACTTTCCTAGAATGAGAACTTAAGAAAAAAACCTCAAAACCACCCCCAAGCTCTTCCTTACTGCTTTGTGGAAATGCTTTGGGAGACTGGACCTCAAGGCTTGACACTGACACACCAAGCTGGGAGTAGGAGGATACACGCACAAATCAGCCCCATGCCCCTCAGCAAATCCAAATTGTGCCTTGATACAGACTGAAACAGAAGAATCCTGCTAGGCTCAAAGCAGCCCAAGGTGAAGGCACTGCACTGGCTCCCATAATAAGGGATTTGGTTCAGGAAGTTCAGCAAAGCACACACCCTGACCCACAACATCATCCAGACTTGGGTCTGTAACAGAAGCCATAAAATACCAACGTGCTCTGAAGCTGCTCTCAGCGACAGCCAACCTTTACTACATAGGTTAAAATGCTGATATGTGACAATCCAGACCATGACAACATTTTCAAAAATAGACTGGTGCAGGAAGAAATTCTGCCTCTTCTGTCCCTTGTGTTCTTCAAATGAAAATGAAATAAAAATAAAAATCTGCTTCAATTATAATAAGATCTAGTGCTGGCTCCCAAAAGGAATTAACCAGGAGCAAGGAAGGGAGGTGGAGAAAGGCTAAAAAGCAAACACACAAAAAACACTCTCGCTTCCTTCTCAACATGCAGAACCTCTTCCTCTGAAAACACCTGAGATACACCACTTCATTTTTGTACAACTGCAGGAAAACACAAACTTATTGAAGCTCTTTTGTCATTAAAATTGTTCTTTTTTTAACGTGAGAAACTGCTGATCATGATTGAGAGACGTGCTTTTCGCTTAAGGCAAGATACATTATCCCCAAACCCAATTAAACAGAGATCACAAGGATGCATCAAAATGGCCTTGCTGCAGCACTCCAGCTCTGTTCCTACTAAAATCTCCACAGAAGAACTGCCAATTTATAGAGCCAAGATCACATCTGCAAAGATTAAATATGCAGCTTCATTCATCAGCCCGTCAGCTTGAAAAGAAACATGGATAAAGGCATGGCACAGAAAGTTCCTGAGCATCACAGCTGTGCTCAGCTCTCACACTGGTATCACCTACACAGCCTGACAGTGACTGCAACACAAGCAGATGAAAAGACAACACTACAGTTAATACCAAACAGCATCAAAAATTCCTCGTCCCAACCTTTGCTTCCTCTCCTTTATGGAAACCTTGACAAGTTGTGACTTGCTGAATCTTTTCTGTTTCACATCAAACACTATTTCTCAGAGAATACACAGTTTGAACATACACAAGTGGTAAGAGAAAAACACAGGGCAGAAGTACAACAGATGGTACAGTCAATAATTTTCTGCATCATCATCTTCAATCAGCTTTGATACATGCTTCCCAAAAATACCTATCTTCACACTGAAGTGATATGAATTGGAATTAGCTTTTCAAGATTTTGCTTCCTCTAGTTCTTTCAACTCATCACATCTATCCAGCCCTGTTTACTGACTCTATGACAGGGGCCTCAGACCCTGATCAGACTGAGCAAGAGATCAAGGCCTCACAGCCCACCTGTTTATTACCCATGATCTACGATGACTGTAAGAAACCTTCCATCAAATGTTTTTGAACAAAAAAAAGTTCCAAGAAATGCAGCACCACTGCAACCTTTCCTTCAAAGCATGTGGAAAAATGATCCTGAATACACCCCTTTTATGTGTTAAATACAGAGCCCTCTAGGTTACACAAAAAGAATTGAAGCAGAGAAGGATGGGATGTTGTAACAGGCAGAAGAGGACTCCCACTTTGCTTAAGTAGAAGCTAAGTTGGCTTTTGCCAGAAAAAAAAAGCAGTTCTACTTTTTTAACATTAATCATCTTCTCGATCAGTCTCTCCTATGGTAATCTTTGGGTCCAAATTCTTACTTATTTGTTTCCTCCCACTGTTGCCAAGTTTAAAATCATATTCATTACTCAGCCATTAAAAGTCTTTTGCTTCCTTCAGCATCAACAGGCCTTTGATCATCAAGCAGTTCCCAGGAGTAAGCCTGATCTTTCCCTAAGAACTGAGCCCCTGCAGCGCCCAGCTTTAGCAGGAACTGGGAACTCTCAGATGTTCTTCAAACATGACAGATCCTTCATAGACTGAGCCTAAACTCCAGTGCAAATGGCTACGCACTTAAAAATGCACCCCAAGAATTCTCAGCCTGTGGTCCACAAGCCACTGAAGTCTCAAAAGAGGAAAAAGTAGATTTGTCAAAAGATGCAAATAACTGACAGTAACAACCTCTTTTGTGCCTACTCAAGAAAGGCAAACAAGTGAAAAGTTTAGGACCTGGACTTTCCCTCACACCCTGAAATGTTTAAAATCTAATTATTATTTAGTCATAAACTGTCACGTACAACAGCAGCTTAGGAAATCTGTGACAATTATAGAGCACGTAACTATGGTGCCATAGCCGAAGACCTGAACAAAACAAGAGGCAGCAATTGCACTTGTGATGCTGCAGAACTGAAGTCTCTAAAGTAACCCAGGCTTTCAGCCTCTCCCCACGTAGGTGACGTTAATAGAACAGTCAGGAAAGGTGCTAATTATAAGTTAGACGGGCAACACGAAAGCTGTCATTCTCCATCTAAATGCAAATATAGTAGAAGGGCTTTTAAGAAGGTGTGATTGTGTGAAGTGTAATTACAAGGAAAGCAGAAAGGAGTTGATGAATTTAAGGCTTTGTTTGTTCTGGATGTGGCAGGCAAAGCAGGAAATGTAAAAAATTTAAATCACCGGGTATCCTGACCACTTCGCCTCTGCAAGGCGTTCTGTACACGGCAATCTCAGGCACACATCTCAGGATTTCCCCAAGCCACGTGAGTGGTCTGACTGCCATTCAGCCCTGAAGGCATGCGTGTCTTTGTGGGCAGGTGAGTAAAGATCTGCAACTGAACTGCAATTTCAGTGACTGGGTATGCAAGAAAGAGTCAAAGCTGCTGGTGCCTGGGCTGCAGCTGATGGAGCTGCTCAGGAAGCACAGCTTCGGATGGGACCCGAGTCTAGGACGAGTTCCCCGGATTTTAAGAGCCCTCTCATAGCTGCACACCAGGCAGCCTTGATTGCGGTGACCCAACCGTGACAAGACTGAGCTTCCACGAGAGCAGCTTTTGCAGGCAAGAGGAGCCTTCCATGTCCCTTCTCACTCGAATCAGCGAGGATCAAAAAGTTAGCTTTGTGACGACACAGATAAGACAGCTGCCCAAATGGGTTCATTTTGCAGAGGTGACAGTGAAAAAAATAAATTAATCTGAATTTCACTCGCTGTATCAAAATGGGAGGCTTCAGTTTGCTTCTAACTCATCTACACTGCTCTGTTGCACAGCTGAGCAAACATTTTCACAGAGCCCCAAGTGCCTCCTCCCACCGAGAGCTCTCAGACCCAGGGCCAATCTGGTCAGGCTCAGCTGGCACACCCAGATCCCTCTGACAGCGTGCTACATCCTGGCTTTGTCTGAGAATCTGCTTCTATGGAGAAGCGGCATTCCCTGCTGAGCAGATCCTGCTCCAACAGTGAGGGGGACTTTGACTCATCCACGATTGTCTCAGAAGTGACCTTTTCCCATTTTTATGCATTTAAAAGTCAGCTGCAGTCACGAAGTCTCTCATCCACAAAATGCAAGCTGGCATTATTCCCGATTTGCCGCAGGGCAAGCACAGGGATGCTGGCACAATAGGGTGACCAGCCCTGTGCCCCCGCCGCTGTTGCAGCAACTGTTCCAGCGGCACCTTCCCTGCCTCTGCAGCACCTGGAGCTTGCTGCAAGCTGGATTTTTCCCCCTTAATGAAAACGGAGGTAAAGCACTTGGCAACTGCCGTGAACTGAGCATGTGGACTTGAACTCACACGTGGCCATGTCAGAGCAGCACAGTGGCAACTTGGATTAAGTCAGTGTTCAGGTACTAGGCAAGCAGCGAGAAATACTAAAGTGAGTAGACCCATTAAAGACCCAGCTTGACATGTTTTGCTCTCCACCAGGATTAACAGCACCTGGAACACCTCTCACTGCTTGGGAATGGACTGCCCTGCAGCATTGCTCCCTCTCACAGTGTTTTTTCCTCTTGGTTATCTACATGTCACTCACAATAAAAAACATCATGCATCTCTCCCGATTGTTTAAGTCAGCCTGAGACATGTAAACAAATTTAACTCATTGTCTTATAAACCCCAGCTCAGGAAAATTATGTGACTGAAGTAAAATCAGTGGATGAGTGCCAAATCTCAAATTTTGTTAAGCCTGGCCAGATCCTCCAGCACTCTGCACTTCAGTGTCCGGCTTCAGCTGCTATCTCTAAGCCAAATCTTTCTGGCAGGGCTCTTTATATAAGCTGCATGAGCACAGGAGCAGGGTAACCACCACGTGGTGAGCAGCAACCCTTTCAGAGCACGTACATGTGTGCACAACTGCCCAGCACGGGGAGAAGGTGTTCCCCAGCAGAAACACAGAGGCAGGATGGTGATATTTTATTAACTCACCCACCACTAGCAAAATATCACTGTCTCTAACACTGACAAGGCGTACTTGAATAGTCAGAAGTGGTTATCAGCTGCTGCCCGAGCAGTCTGAAAGCTTTCTTCAGTCAAGTGGTGCATGAAATCTCCCACTGTACCCATCTGCCTCTGAATTCCTCATCTCAATGGCAGAAATCCAGCACCTGGGATGAACTGCTGTAGGCTTTCCTGGGAAAACACATAGGGTGCAACCTACATTATATAAAACCTCTCCTACTTGTTCATTTGCTTTTGCCTTGAAATACCTTTTTTGCCGTTCTTGTTGTCCAGTAAAACCAATAGGTTTAAAGGCAGCAAGTCAACTGTGCATTTGCAGTAGTAACGCGCAAAAAGCAGAATGTAAAAATGAAATCAGGTTTCTATTAATTAAAGTATGCTCTAAAACAATGTCCTTTACTGGCAAACCATGCAATTAGGTAAAAAAGGCTATTGCCAACTAATACTATTTGAAAGGGAGCCAAATAATTAAGGAATCAAGAAAAAGCATTTTTACCCTTAATCTCCTTTAAATACCTCTAATTTATTAATTTCTCAGACCTAATTTAATTCATCTTTTCACACAGCTGCAACATTTTGATTCACACACATTTCCACCTTAGTGATTATAGGAAATTAAACCATGCTTGCTTGTGTCTTGACCTACTGTTTCTTCCCACCCAATATCCAAACATTTTATTCTTGATGTAGCACAGAAGTACTCAGTCAAGCAAAGCCCAATGGTCTCCTCCAACCCTGTTAAGAGTTCCTCCAGCATCCTCATAAAAATGATAAGCCTTTGAAAGAACTCTCAGTTAAAAGGCCTTAAGATAGCTACAGCAATGTAAAAAAATAAAAATAACAATCCAGGTGATATCACCTGTTATAATTTCAGAAAACTAATATTTGGTTTTCCATGTGAAATAATTTTGCAAGTTAAATCAAAGATTCAAGTCTTACAATCTATTTTACTACCTTAGTTCTTTGAGAGGATACTTAAATGCTTACTGCATGTGCAGGAAGTCAAATGCAGTAAATTTTCTATTTTAGGACTACATTAAAATTATTCAAGTGGACATGCCTTTTGTTCATCGATTTTATAGAATTTCCTAAATGCCACTAAAAAAACCCCCAACATTATTGTCCTCCACTACAGTAAAAAAAGAATTTCAACAAGATACACAGTTAGTAGAAGAAAACCCGAAAAGTTTAGTGAGCAGCTGTTTCATGGGTGTGCATTTTAAATCCCTTCTCCCACAACACTTCTCCTCACAGCTACCATCCCTGCCCATCTGGCCAAGTGAATATGCCACTGGTTTTTCCCCGGGAGCCTGCTATCAGCTGACCTTGTCCATGATCTGCCCAAGCAGCTCCTGCTCCATCAGTCACTGTACCATGCAGTCCACAGGTAAGTGCCACAACGTACCCATATTGCCACATTCTCACTTCACACGCAGCTCAGCTTAGCTTGGTGCCCTTCAGCCATCCCCAAACCCCTGTTTTTTAAAGACCTGACTTCATCCAGCTTGTTGTAAATGCTGTCAGACAGCTTGCAAGGGCAGGCAGTGAAACCTCTGCAGAGCCCAAGAGCCTTTCACCTCAGATTTCCTGCACAGTCCGAAGGGTCCTCCTTCCTTCCCTCTGTGACCATCTCAGCTGAAGGCCAACACAGGCTCCTGGAGCTGACAGCTCAATGCAGCTCAAAGCCCAGAGTGTAAAATGTAACATCAGCCTGAGAATTTGCTCCTTTCCCGACTGCAAACCTGAAGCTGTTCAAGCAATTAACTGCAGATCAAATGCTATCAGTGGTTTAATTTGCTGCGAGGCATATCAAAAGCAAAACCTGCAAATATAAGCATTTGAAACTGTCTCAAAAATATGGATATGTGCAACTCTGCCTCCTGAATTTTTAGTTCCCTGCAACCCATTAAACACAGGAGGAACTTTATAAATGTTTCTTGTGAAAGTCTCACTGTAAATCCTTTCCAAACAACTGAGTAAATCAAATCTAACATGCTAAGAACAGGATAGTACTGTAACTAAATTGAGATTAAGAAAAATTTAAAAATATGAAAGAAATGAATTCTTTCATACTTTCATAGGAATTAGCAGGAAACACATCATGCATGAAAGAAAGGTTTCCTATCCTTTTGAGTTTTTCACTTACATAACAGCATGTACCAAGTAACAGGTTGGACAAGTCTTATCTGCATAGCAAGGACTTCGTAGAAGCATAACAAGATTAGCAATGTTTGTTGAAAAGATCTGTTTATAGGGTGAAAAGCCTATTTAAAAACCTTTCCTGCATTCGCTGCCAGACTCTTAATTATTCCAGAAGCATTTTCTAATTTTTTTCACCAATACACAGAAGGGCCTGCTAAATTTCCTATGGTTTGTATCTGTTTTTCAATTTTATTAAGAGGTGAACATGCTGTGTAGCCGACTACCTCTCTGTGCTGCAGTTTCAAACTGCAATCGAATCATCAGCCTGAACAAAGCATCTCATTGTCATTCCAAAAGAACTTGGCAAGTGTTCAATCTAAGCAAGAGCAATAATCCATGACAGGGTGAATTAGGCAGGTACTGATGCATGCCTAATGCACACTGCAAAGCATATACCCTTCCAAAATACACTCTGAAGTATCATTCCTTTTTCCTGCTTTTAAAGAATATTTACATAAGCTGTTACTTTTAGCTACTACAAAAAGCTATCCCTTTAAAGAATAATAATAAAATGGATACAAATACTTTCCCCCTTCAATTCTGTACACATTTATTCACCGTATTTCTGGTTTTTCAATTAAAAACAAAAAAAAAAAAAAACCAAACCAACAACAAAAAAAACCCCAAACCAAACTAAACACAAACCACATTTTCACCACATCATCTGCACCTCTGCTTGAAAAGCACTTATTTTCCCTTGGTACTGGAAGCAGGCTGAGAAACAGGCAAGCACTCAGCTGCACCATCATTAGCCACACTTGCTTGCAGGCAGTGGGAACATCACCCTCTGGCTCGGACCAAAAGCAACAGCCAGCTGCCGTTCCCGTGGGACAGCAGCAAGGCTTTGGCAGTGCCGAGGCCACTGCAAACACTGGAAATCTGTGAGGATTGCCCGGAGCTGCCTGGTGCAAGGCTGGAGCTGGCTTTGCATCTGTGTGTGCCAGGCAGAGCCCAGCAGGCACGGGGCATGTCCCAGACGTGCCAAGAAAGGCTTCAGCAGCACAGGGGCTTCTGCAGGCAGGTGAAGTCAGGCGTCCTTGCCCAAGGCAGCACCGAGAATCCAGGCACTAAATCTTGGGAAAGAGGAGCGCTGGTGGGAACCAGCACGGCCGATTCCAAAGCACTTACCTCGCCTCCCTGAGCAGCATGTGCTCCTGGAGAACGTGTTCCCTGCTAACCATGTTAGTGTGTTCTGGAGAGCACACAGCTGTACACCAAATCAACAGCAAGCTCAACAGCCAATTTAATAATAGTTGTTTCACCTGCTGCTGCCTAACCTAGGTGAGGTATCTGAAAGATGGACACAGTTTCTCTAAGTTTCAAGACACTAATGTGTCTTGAAAGCAATACCAAAACGTGAAAATGTCAATGTGCCTCTGAGCGCATCTCCTTGGCTGCTTAAAAACATGAGGTATTTTTTGTGAACCATGTAACACAGCAAACCCCATGAATTTTACAGGGAGGCACGGGGACAATGCATTTTCTAGCTGAAATAGCAAACTACTACATACCAGGAGTTATCTGCCAAAAATTGGGCAATGTGCTGATTAATACTTTTTCTGGATTGCCTAAGGACACTGCATGCACGAGTATCTCGCCACTATTAATTAATCACTCTTTGTCGTTTTATCCTGGTAGAATTTACATGTTGCACACAGTGAATACCCTGAATGAGGCAATTTCTACCTCTAAAAGCACTTACTATTGTCAGTTTATTTGCCCTGCTTAGCCCAGTGCTCAGATTGGCAATAAATCATCATTCTTAGCAGCTGAAGTGTTTAGAGTCTTTCATTCAATATTCTTTCCTCCTCACTGTTCCCCCTGGAAGTACAGTAATCACGTGCTGAATAGTCATTTACAGCACTGCAATTAAGAGATTATTCCATTAGGCTTTGTATTTCTATCCGGTTTTATGTTTCCATTAAAAGCACTTTGTTAAACAATTGAGCAAACAACTTAATGCAACAGCAGGAGCCTCATGAGCTGATGCCTGTCAAGCAGGGCCTCGGTAAAGCAGCCCAGGATGGGCAGGAGGTGCTCATGGGTCCACAGAGATCCCTTAGGCAGGATTCCAAAACCAGGGACAGGACTGCAGATGGGCCAGTATGGCATAAGCAATTAGGGGAGTGACAGCTGCCAAGAGATTGGGTGAAACTGGGTAAGAGTCACTGGCCGGACACCAGTGAGTGGGTGCACTCCTCTGAAAACACAGCATCCTTTCTTGTGCCTCTAAGACAAAGCAAAAAATGTCAAGGAAATTCTACTTCCATAAAAACTGACTACCTCTTCAAGGAGCAAAACCTAATAGCCAAAGGAAGTCACATCTGCCCAAGCAACGACCGTGGTGATTTCACACAAAGCTTGTGACCAAGGCTGGAAAACCACAAAGTTTCCAAACCAGAAAGTGCCGCAGAAATACACACGAGGAGTTTCACCAGGCATGTCCAGCATTCAATCCACTCAGTGGTGACTCAGGGCACCTTCCAGGGAATACATCACCTTCTCTGATAACACCCTCCCAAGACTCTGCCCCTACAAGTAATCTCGTGGCAGGAGCCAATAAGTTCGTGTCCTCAACAGCATGGTGGCAAAAGACTTGGAAGGAGAATGAATCAGCACTGCCTCTCCCCGGGGTTCCTCATCTCTGCCTCCCACACATGTTCCAACAATACTCACCCCCTGCCCTCAGGATGAGGCAGGAGGTCTGTGCTTTGCTCACCTAGGGACAGAGCATGTGCCCTACAGTAACCACTGCACTGAGCTCCTGGAGAAGGTTTTATATTCTTACATGCAGGCTGCTGGACTTTTCCTCAACCCCTGACTGTCTGCCCAGAGCCACATCCAGTGCCAAGCACAGAAAGCCCCTTGAACAAGCTGCGTCCAAGCAGACAGCTGCCTGCATCATCACAGGGATGCACTGACTCAGGATTGCTTCATCTCTCTGTACTCCCTCGCTGGCCCCGAAATTCATTAATGAAACATCCACAAACAGAATGAATAACACCCCCAACAGTAGCTAATACCTCACATAACCCAGGTAACATCCAGCCAAGTCATCTGTAGAAAGCCAGGTATTTTCAAGAAAATGCAAGTTAATCACAGTAATTTGGAACCACGGGATAACATTCTCCGCACACGCTTTTTGACACATTCGGTAACTTTTTCAATTTGCCCAATTGTTTGGTTACCACAGTGATTAAACACAGGCTGCAAAAGAGTAAAATTCTGCAAAGCAAAACTTGTCATAAGTATTTCTGGAAGCCACTTGAAAAAGCAAGTAAGGAAAGCGTCTCACTATTTATGCATTTTTCTATTTCTCTTAACTTTCATTAATCCTCAGAACAGCTCTTAGAATCCCTCCCAACTAGCAAATTGTGCCTTAACTCCCCATTTTTTCACTTAATAGTCCTGCTTAGAAATGTGGTGCTTTTAGTAATGCATACAACAGAGAAAGAACACAGGAGATTTTAAGATCAATATCCATCCCTTTTCTACATCCCTTTCTGTCATTCCTCAGTTTCAAGCTGTGAATCAGGAATCCATTTTGAGCACTTGCTTATACACATGCAAAACCCATTCTCTGTGTAAAAGCTCCAGGTCAAGAATTGGTTTTGAGCACAAGCTCAAGCAGAGCTCTTTACCAGGAACACCTTTTTAAAGTGGACTTGAAAATTAAAAACCAAAGGAAACTAGAAAATTAGATCCTGGCATACATTCATCTTTTCACTAAAGTACAACACTGCCTTATAACACACAGTTTAAATCTCTCAAAAGATATGGAAGGGGCAGACCAGCTGGAACCCAGTGTAGAATCTGAATGCTACAATTTGGCCCCAAATGAGGACAGCATAGAAAAATCCAGAGGAACCAATAAAATTTGGAGCAGCAGCTGTAACAACACCTTGCGTGTTCACCCTGCTGAGCCCTGGCATGTTTCTCACCACTGCCTCAGCTTCCAGCACACCCTTGGCCAGCTGAACTCACACAAGCCATTTCAATCCTCCTCTGGTTTCCTACTTTCCATTGAGACTTTGCTGTGTGTAAGCAGGATCCTAGATCTGTATCTAGTCAGTGACTGCACCTCCCTTGCACTCCCATCTTATTTGCGCTCACCCACACGAAACAGAAGAGGAAGGGGTGAAAGAACAGTTCAAGGGCCTTCTAAGAAAACTGCATGGCTTAATTAAAGACCTTTTAAATGCATCTTATTAACCTCAGCAACTGCTACTGGTTGTTCAGACCTCCCCCTCTCTAGGGGAAAGAAAGAAATATTGAACAAATAAAACCAAATCAGTATTCACTTGGCAGATCACTGTACACAAACAGCCTTTCAAGTTGTTACATTCAAGTAAACACAGCTTATATCAATATCATCTGTACTTTTCCGTCATTAGGCTGTGAGGGAGGAGGATGGCCCATTTTCAAGGAAGCAATTTTTACAAAAAAAACAGTAACTTGATATTTAATCGATGCACAAATGAACGGGGAAGTGACGAAGAAATTGCCCAGAAGATGGGGTTAAGACAGAGAAAGAAGAATTTTCTTCACAATACCTTCTTTTCTACGGCATTTCTATCAGACTTTTTCAAGGGGACGAGGGGAATATTTTCAAACATGATTTCGATGTTTTCTACTGCTATAGTTGAAAGTAGGACTTTTTCTCCTACCTTTCTACTGTTTTGATTAGCACAAATGACTGCCAAATCAGAAAGTTACAGGAATAAGCACTGTTAAAGAAGCTGAGTGGAAACAGTACTGAACACAGGACCCTTGGCTGAGACACCATGAGCTCCATACATCTCTCTTTATAATTAAGCACAGCACAGATACCAAAGTCAGTTCTAGGTAAGAACTGAAACTGATATATTTGGTTAGTGTTCGGCCTAAGGGACAGAATGCCACCTAAATGTTCCTTAGATTTAAAAATTAACCCAAACTGCATCTGGCTTTATAAGCATTACAGGAAGTGTGTGTGTGTGGGGATGTTCTGTGTGCGCACTGTTTTCTTTTTCTTTGATTTGGGGTGTTTTGGTGGGGTTTGTTTAGTACATACAGTTTCTCAGTTTTCACAATAAATTCTCTCAAAACCTGTTCAAATAGCAAAACAGTATCAACACACCCCAAGACAGTTGCCAAACCAGATCCCAAGAAGGTTTTGGTTGCAATTACCAGATTATGCAATAATTACAAACTGCTTTAATTTATTCAAGAATTACAGAAAGGAGGTTCTGGCTGTGAAACACAGTGCTACACTACATCAGCTGTCTACATTGAAAGAGGAAGAAACAGCAATAGGTTCCCTGACCATAAATTTAGTCCTCCAAATATGCAGGAAAAAGGGATGTGTAATGAGAGAAACGTATTTACTGTCGGTCAGGTCATCCAGTTTACTTAACTGACTTGGAAAGAAAACACCCTTTCCAAATCATTAGGAACCAGACTGATTCACATGTTTAAGTAATGGATGAACCAGCTTGGGAGCCAAGTTTTAATGTTATCAATTTCTGCAGACTGACAATTTCATCCATCTGTTTTACTCCACTGTGGTCCTACTTGTGCAGAGATGCACTGTCAGTGCACCATGGCACCAAACAGCAGCACTACTCATCAGTGACATGCTCAGGTAGGCACAGAAACTCCCCTTTGGGGCTGGCTCACTTGGAAAAAAAATCAAGGCTGAAGTCATCCCATCTGCCCAGTAACAGTTTGGAACTGGTTTGGAAGGAGGAGGGAACAACAGCAAAAAGTTAAAGGCAGCTTCAGAGGAAAATTCTAGACTGCAGCTGCTCAAGTTTTTTCTTCTCCCATGCTAGGCTAAACGCTTCATTTTTATTACAAATAAATAGAGAACTACAAGGGAAAGCTTTGTGCCACTTAATTCACTAAATAACCAATGGCTTTTTTCATATGTAAAACACTGAGTTACAGAATTTTTCCAAGTCAGCCAATTTAGGAAGTTATTTTGGTCTATTGTTCCCAATTCCTCATCATACAAGTCAACTTCTTTTCCTGCAGGATGCAATGGCAAAAGTACCGCATGTCTCCAAATAATATATCTCATTATTTTGGTGTTTCTAAAAGCAGATTAGACCTTCTCAAAGAACGGCACGCAGTATTACCTATTTTTCTCACTCCCCAATATGGGTGGTTACAGAAAATTTTCTTATGCTCTAGACCAGTAGTTTTTCTACCCCTGTAGTGCATTACACAGAACCAGGCATTCCCTCTACAGAGGCCCACAAATCCAGCTAAGCAAAGAGAGCCTGTTCTTAGTTTGCTGAAGCCAGTCCATGTAAAATGGATAGGGGTTTGCAAACAGATTAAGATCACCTACAGTGTTCCAAAACCTCGGCAAAGTGATCACATTCCCTTTAAATATTAAGGCACTTGTTCATCTTGCTTCCAGAATGAAAGTTACAGAATACCATGCGTTAAATCAGAAACCCAAAATCAATGACCAATGAAAAAGTTAACTGCTGGATAAAGCTGACCACTCTGCTACAAGGGAGCTGCAGGGTCTCAGCAAAGAAGGGAGACACAGTGGTCCACAAGAGCTCTTTGGCCAACACAGCTTGCACCCACCACCCCATAGCCATCCTCCCAGAAGTCATATGCCAGGAAAAGCAGCCTTCTTCACCAGTATCATGGACTCCACACTTGAGCCAACACAGTTATCTCACCTCTGCAGTGTATTTATTGCCTTTTAGCTATGCCAGCACTTTTCACAGTAATAAAGGCCTGCAGTGACAGACAGACAGACAAACAGACAAGGCAGCTTTCTTGTAGTTGAAATTATAAGGGAGTCTTCTAAAAATCCAAGCAAATCTCCCTGCTCTGCAGCACAGAGGGATAGACCAAGCTCTCTTTCTGCTAGCATGTGTTATTTTAATAAAGCTATGAAGAAATAGGTCTCTAGACTGACAGCCTGTTCTCAGCAGAGCCACAGGTTTACTGACATCAGGAAAACAACTTTTCCTGGAACAACTTGTTCTGCCGAGGGCTGTGGGGACAGGGAAAGGAGAAGCATGTCACCAAAGCACTTCTAAACTGCCAGTATATTCCCTGCCTTCAGATTAGGATGATTTTTCCAAAATAGCCTACAGGGCAGGAGGGGATTATTGAGAAATAGCTGCATACCAGTTAGGAGGCAGTTTCTGAGCTGTGCTTGAAAAGATGAATTATCCTAGTAATATCTTTTTAAACAAAACCTTACTAACTGCAGAAAACCAAAAAAACCCAAAAGCAATTTCTTATCACATCTCCAATTCTCCAGAGAAGTAAATATCCCTTTACTGCTCCACATTTTAATAATTCCTTTCCATTTCAGATGCCAGCAGGCACCTGTATTTCAAAAGGCAGTGCCCACAGCTCAGCTCAGGGAGGAGGAGGCACAGGCACGTGCACTGTAGCTCTCTCACACACACCTCACATGCACACACCACCTGCTAAACACCACTGTGCCATGAAGGAGCTGATCATACACCACAGAACACATCACTTGCTGCTTACAGCTTATACACTATATGGCATTTTAAGAAGCAAAGATATATGGAATAAAAGTACTACCATATGCTCGAGATTTTCCTCTTTTGTTTCTTTTTAAAAAGGCTACTTCTTACTCATGTTTTGGTTGAACAGGTGATAGAGGTGTTTTTGTTGTTTATTATTCTTCGATGAGTTTTTGTGGTTGGTTTTTGTTGACTTTTTTTTGTTTACAAGTACAAAAATGAAACCCACAGTTCTTGCAGTTCTGAAAATGAGTTTTACTGTTGTCTCTGAGGTTAAACATTAACAATCTGCTTGTTGAACTTTCTCTAAAAATTACAGCAGAGACATTATTTTCTTTTAACCTGATGTTAAAAGAAATTGAAATTCATTGAAATTAAAAGAAAAGAAATTCATTGCAAGAATAACAGTAAAGGAAAACTTTAGGTTGCTAGTACAATAAACACTCAGAACAACTGAAAATGACAATTCTACAAACAATATCTAAGCCTAAACTAACCCAGAAGACAAACATCTTCACGAAGCATTTGTGACGAAAGCTGCCTAATTAAGCATACCTAGATACCTCAGCTTGACAATTCTGAAGTATTAACAGGAGCAGAGCAACTTCTCAAATGCAGTTTTCTGCCCACACACCTGCTCTTTCTCCCCGTTTGCCACCTCTCCATTCCCATACAAGAATAAGGCAGCAAAAGAAATGCACTTTTTTAAAAGCCATGCAGTTCAATAAGGTAACCAACAACTTCTGCACCTCAGCAGCAGAAGAGCTGCACACAGCAACCACCACAGCTGAGAGGGAAGATGGGCTGCAACAATCTACCTCTCACCACTTTCCACAGCTGCTTGATTCCATACTGATCGAGAATTCAACTTCCCTGAATTGCTTATGAATAGGCAACTGTGGAAAATCTCCTAGCACACACAGCAGCTCTTGTCTGTTCCCCACAAAAGCATTCTGCTGGAGAGGCAGCTCTATCTTAATCTACGTATGGTGGCACCTTGCTTGGGAGCGATAATTGCCCCAGCCAGTCTCACACACTTCTCTTTTTTATCAAGGACACAGATGAACCAGCAGCAGCCAAATTGCAAAACATAAAACAGCCAGTACATTTTCCACTATAACATACCACAGGGAAAAAAATCTCCAGGCTGTGTTCAAAACTGAACAGGAAAAGTACTTTCCCCTTTTTTTGAGGCTTATGCATCTCTAAAGTAACTCTTTTGTCATGCCAGGTAAGCAAACCAGCCTCTGCCCTCCTAACCACCCAGCACCAAACTCAGGCCCTAAGATGATATCCTGCACTCTGTGGAGAACTCTTCCTCATTTCACTGCCCTCCACCTCATGGAAAACAAAGTCATTGTAGCATTCCCACACAACTTTAAGGAGGCACCTTTTCTATTATATTTTAAAGGCATTTAAAAGCTTCATGCATCGTTCAACTATGGCTCCTCTCAGAAGAAAAATGCTGAGGAATATTTGTGCACCTCATTAAAATCTTGTTTCCTGCTCTTCATGCTGCATCTTGTAGTTGTACTAGAAAATTATTTTCTCATAAAAAGCTGTGAGAAGAGGCCTCTCTTTATAACACAGACTCAGACTCAGGAAAATTACATGACCTAAGGAAATATTCCCTTGTACACCAGCTTAAGTATGCCATGACAATTTTACTTCAAAGTTTTCAATGGCCTATTGTGAATTGGAATACCCACTGCTAAGAAATCCCAAACCAACCTGAAAAATCCACTTCCCTGTGAGCATCTCTTTCTTCTGTGTGGGAGTGTTTCAGCTGCAGGTCTGCCTCAGAGCAACCCCATGCTCCGAAAGTCCAGGCAATTAGGAACTGCAAACTGAAAATCCCCAGCAGCCCACAAAACAAGCCATAGATAATCCAGACACCTGGTTCTGGAGAAAACAGGTTTGTATTTCTAGGCAGGACTAGTAGCAAGCAAAACCAACAGGGTTTCATGGGATGTTTTAGCTTTTAATAGACAAGTAAACTCCAACAAGATATTGTTTCAGCCCTTCTTGACCTCCATCAGCTGACTGGAACCCAGCATCACCAATACTAGCATTTGCCTGTATCAACAGGACCCATGAAACAATCAAGTTATGAAAAGTGTCTTTACATCTGGCCTGGAAAGCTGTGAAATGACACGGAATGAACTCAAGCTGCATCATTCAATGTAGCTTCTCCTCGGGGAAAAGCCTCAATGCTACTGCCTTCAGAATTTATTCTGTTTTAAATATAGATAAGGCCACATTTTATTTCTGCACAGCACCACTTTTTTTTCTACCAAAACAGGCAGTACAGCCTCCTCTAAAGACTGTTCTGGGTTTAGCTAGTACAGCTTGGCTTTAGGGGGTAAAAACAAAGGGTTTGCCAGGCTGCTGTCCATCATTACCCTTCCCTACAGGGGTGACTCGGGAGAAAGAGCAAGATGAGCCCAGCAGGGATGACAACACAACACTCAGGTTTCATGTTGTTCTGACTGTGTGCTGTATTCACCTATGTACAAAGATTAGGAAATTGCATTCATTCTGCACACCAGAAATGATGCTAACCATGACCACTCTGAAAAGCAAGTTATGTACAGGACAACCCAAAATTCTTAGCATCCAAAACAACAAAATACTTTGTTTATCCTCCTACTGTAAATAAGTGTAACTGACAATGTGTACAGATAATTTAAAACGACCTCAAGCACCTGAGAAAAAGGCTGAGAAAACCAGCCTGCATAAAAAAAAAAAAGAAAAAAAAAAAAAATAAAGGCAATATTCATCTAAAGATTCTCAGCTCGCAATTGCTGCAGCAGAGCAAATGTTTTAATGAGATGGGCTCTGTCAGTATGTCCCACTCTCCTCCCAAAGGTCCTGCCATATTCCCAGAGCAGCTGAATGGCACATGATGAACATCACACCACACTCGACAAGAAACTAAATTTGTCATTATTCAGATCAGTTCTGCTTCTGCTCACAAATTCCTGAATATACCATAAAAACCTGACACAAGCTCTGTTGCCTGGGGACACCACAGGCATCAGATCATCCGCGCACTCCTGAAGTGAGTGCATAGAAAGCTACAGCTGCAAGCCTACGGCTCAGTGAGCAACTTAAAAAACCCCACAAGCCTACATTATACACAAAACAACGCTAACTGGAGGATGGTTTCTCCACCTAATAGCTCCAGATGTAAGCTACTTGCTTACATCTAAGCTAATGGGAGAAGCTGATCATTCTCAAACAGCTGAAACCAAACCATGCCCAACTAGCCCTGTAACCATTTCTTAAGGTCATTATTTTAAAGAATGCTGTGGCATCCATTAGCACATCAGTTCTCAGTTATCACTACTCAGTTTTTAAAATGCTAAGGAGCAGCAACAGGCAGGTTTCATCACCTTGCTTTCCTTACCCTTCCACTCTTCCAAACTGCGAAGCCCGAATGCGAGATGACTGAGGATCACAGCACTGAAGCTGAAGAAAGGATGCTGGATTTCCTTGTTTCTAAACAAGCATCCTCCTTCATGTCACATCACTTTCACTAGCTAAAGCAAACAGCATGTGAGAAATAGAAAACGTGAGCAGATGGAGGAGTGCCTGAAGGCCTTGTACAGAGCGATACACAAACTACAACCATGCTCGGTATCACACCACCTCATCAGTCATTCACTGAGCTTGCAAAAATTGCCTGTATTTTTTGCAAAGCACAAATAAACACAGAAAGCTCACACATCTTTTCTGTCAGCTACCTTGCAGAGTAAACTCTCTGACATGTTTTGGCAAAATGAATTCTGGAGACGTGGCTTCCCAGTCCTATGCAGTAGAGTTCTAATCATTTATTGTGAATATTAATTCATCGTTTACTGTTGAATAAAAGCTTCCACACACCCACAAAGCAAGTTTTTATTTTAAATGGGATGGATACCCCTGCAGATCTATGCCACTGAAACAAATACCACAGGCTCTCTGGCAAATGCAACCTCTCTCCTTCAGACTCACTGCTGCTCATACACACTCCTACTCTCTTTAAATGTCTTCAAACAAGCAATAATCAGAGATCTTAACACTGATCTTCAGGCATACACAGTAACCTTTGTACGTGCTGTGCTGAAATGCTCTGAAGCAGTTCTACAGCTTGAGCACCTCACAGCATCCTGACAAAAGCAGAAGCCAATGAACAGGATAGAAAAGGGAGGAGGGCACAGAATGGCAGGTGCGTGTCTTGTCCCCGTGTCTGTCTCAAATGGCAGGTGTGGGGCACAGTCCTTTCACCAGCCCTGCAGAATTCAGCCCCACGGTGCCATGGACCATTTTCCTCCCTTCAGTCTGAGCCACTCAGCGTGTAACACCTGACTGTCTGCGCCGTTCACCTTATGGGTAAGGGATGTGGCTCACTGGGCTCCAGTGCCAGCTCTGCCCTTTCTCGGCCAGCTGGCTGAAGCTGGGGGCTACTGCTAGGACCCGGCTTCCACGTGGCCTTCTGCCACCCAGCAGAATGGTTGTGTGACCTCTGAGACATCAGGCATGTCCCTGGCCTTGGAGAAAAGCCAAGCTCCAGGGCCAGCTAGCATCCCCAGGATTTATGCTACATTCAGCATGCGGTCCTATTACAGCAACGCTGATAATGCAGACCAGTAAATCATGCAAAGGGATCATAAAAATGGGAAAAAAAAAAGATGCTAGAAACTCAATCTTTACTAGAAACTCAAGCTTTGCCTTTTTGTTAAGTACTCTTTGTGCAAAATACTCCTAGTACTGGGAGACTAGGCCGTGGAAGCAGAAGAGCTCAGCTGTTAACCAAGCAATCAATCTTCCCCTGCTTCTTCCCCCAAACTTCAGGGCTCTGTCCTTCTCCAGTTTGTAATTTAAAGCCAGCTCTTGGCTTCAAACCAGCAGAAAAGCACCACTGCGAAAATGCACCGTGAGTGCCAAACTTATGTGTAGGATATGCCACCATTTTAATTTTTTTTTTTCCCTGCAAGAAAGGGAAGCAGGGTGGCTGTTTGGTGTGGGACTAAAGAGCAAAAAGGAATTTCTCTCGTTGGCATTTCTGAAATGCCCATTAAGGCATCGTAAACGCTAAAAGGCAGTTAACAGGTACCTTAAATAGCACTGCTCCATCAAGTACTACTGCTTAAGAAAAGCTGCCTCCCCCATGCTGAGTGTGAAATTTACTTTAGCCAGGACGCTCCCCACTCTCCAGAGAGCAGGCAAAATGCTGCTGCTTTTAAACCACAGCTAAAGAAAAGCATCTAACCAAGATCCATGATTTCGCTCGAATATTGCTCCCTGACAGCAACTAAGTAACTAATTTCAGTACCCTGCTCTGTTGTAAGCATTTTCTATCCTGGCAGCAGACACAGCCTGCTCGCCCTGTGCGCAGCCAGCTCCGCAGCCCGGCCGGACAGAAAACATTCTCCGCCTTTTAAAACACTGCGGTAAGCAATGACAGAAACCTGCTTACAGGCGGACAGACACAAACAAACGCCAGACAAGTCTAAAGGGGAGACGAGAATCAATTTCAAAGAGCTTTTACACCGGCAAGTCCACGGGGGAGAGGGAAATCAGTTTCAAGGAGCCTTTAACTTGTTGGACTGCTAGAGATACGACGGGGAGCAATTAAGACTTTCTTTCTCCTGCTGGAAGAAAGTTTACCCGGTGAAGTGGGAGCGGACACTTCGGCGAACAAAACACACGGACAAAACCTACGCGGGGTAAAACCCCACCGCCAACTGAGCCTGAGCAGGCACCAGTGCATCATCACAAACCCAGCTCCCAGCGAGATGCACCGGGCGCGACCAAAGTTATTTAGTGCCGTACCTCGACCGGGCAGCCATCGCGGGGTTATCCTGCCAAGCGTCCTCTATCCATGAGCTCCGTCCGCAGCTGTCCAGGCTCTACCCCGCCGCCAAAGCCCGCCGTCCCATGTGCAGGCCGCCTCCCCGCCGGTGCCGCCGCGCCGCGGCTCCCCCCGCCCGGGCGGCCGGCGCACGGCTGGGGCTCGCTCATTTTGATCGACATCCGGGCGCCCAGCCCTCCCCCGGCCGCCGGCAGGGAGGGGGGCCCGCCCGGCCCCGGGGGACGGCCCCTCTCCGGCCCGCAATCAGCGGGGCCGGCTGCCGCCGTTTGCCAGGGCTGCGGCCCCGCTCGGTGTCCCTGCGGTGCCCGGGGCGGCGGGACCCGCGGCAGAGCGAGCCCCGCACCCGCCCCGCACCCGCCTCCCCCTGCCCGGCCGAGCGCTCGTGGTACGGTCCGGCCTCGGCCCGGCGGGAGGGCCGTGCCCTGCCCGGACCGCTCCTGAGGCGCGGCCGGCGGCGAGCGGGGCGAAAGGGCGCGGGCCGGGCGGGCTGCCCCGCCAGCCGGCCCCTGCCCTCCGCCACCGCTCCTGCGCCGTCTGCTTAACTTAGTTGCTGTTTGGTTTGGGTTCTTCTCCTTTTTTCCTTTTTTTTTTTTTTTTTTTTAAATTTTTTTTTTAAATTTCATTTTTTTTTTAATTATTATTTGTATGGGAGGTTTTTGGTTTTGGAAAAAAACCAGACTAAAACGGCGCAAATTTTTCGGAATTTCGGGAAGTTTCAAAATCTTCGCAGCCCAGCTGCAGAGACGCATCCCCGCACGGATGCAGCAAAGGGAGCCCTGAGCGTGCTGCTAAAGCCAGAGTTGGAATTGCAGGCTAAGAAACCTTTGGGAAAAGGTGGTGTTGCACGCAGATGAAGCTAGTTATGCAATTTCTGCTGGGCTCTGGTCCTGGCCGCGGTTTGCGGACGCACTCGGAAAGCAGCAATACCTGTCCTTTGCTCTGGGTGTTTCTTGGCACAATTATATTAAAAACCTACTCCTGCAACCAGCTTTCAACTAGGAATTAAACAAGCATTCAGCAGGCAAAAAACCAATTTATCCAACGTCCCTTCAACTTTTCTCTGCAACAGTGTATGGCTAAGGTTCCTACCGACACTGCAACAACGTTATATTCCCCCTAATTTTCTGGTTTAAAGCACAGCTTGTGTTAAAAGTACTTTGCAGATACCTGGAGAATGATTTATACTTGATTCTTTTCCCATTCCAGATACCCTTTATGGGGATCTCGAGCCTGAGCTATCTCCACAAAGATTAAATAAAATTCATATCAACTCTTTCAGGCAGAACAAAAGATAACGAGAAAAAAAAATATTCTCTAGATTTTCCACAACACAACAGCTGAGCTTTCTCCAGAAAAAAAACTGGTAAAATGCTTTTGCCCAACGTTTCTAGCAGTTTTTTTACCTGACCTCCCCCTTAAAAAGCACTTAAGTGCATCTGACAAATCAGTGTTTCTCCAAAGAAAGCTTTCTGTCAGTATGTCCTGTCACCTGTTGACTCCTTCGTCGTGTTGTTTCCAAAATCAGCAGACTGCAGCTTTTCTCATTTGTTTCTATTCGCTGATCAGGGATACAAGTGTCCTCTTTTTTTTACATTGTCTTAGTAAGATGTATTGCAAATGCAAGAAAATATCTCCCTTAAGTAAAAAGCAAACAAAACAAATCAATAAAATAAGCTCTTAGTACTCTTCAGCTCATCATAAGCTTAGAAATACACCACTGAGCTCTCTGTCTTAAAAACCTATCAGGAAAAGTTTCCTACAGGTGGTCACCATTCCAAATGGTATTCAATCTGTATATAATACTTGAAGATCCATTCATATCTACCTATGCATTGGATGAGAAAGGAGTTCTCCAGAAATGAAGCTTGTACCTTAAACACTTCACAGAAATGCAAATCCAACCAAAAAACAAACAAAGGTGTACAGGCAGCCTGAATGCCATTGTTACCTAATTCTGAACTCACAAAAAGGCCGGACTACCAACCTCAGGCATCAGTGGTAAAGCACAAGCTGTGGGCACTTTATGTTTCTTTTAAGTCCCCTCTCACCTGCCTACAGATCTACCTGTATCTGGACATGTTGACCAGAAGGGTATTTCAATGAAAAGAAAAAAAAAAAATACCCAGAAGTTTCAAGCATGAAGCAACATTATTCCCAATAAGGTGCAGATACTGATACATTGCCACAAAAATTACCTACACTATAGCAGGGCCTGTAGAAGGAAGATGGGTATCTTTTTGCTCACCACTAACAACAGCATTGGCCATACCCAAATGTTGGTTTAGGAAGGGGAATGCAGCATCCCTTAACTCCAGAAAAAAATAGAACATGACATACTAATAAAGGTATGATAATTCATTAAGTTTGTGGGACAAGTGCCAGAAGCTTGTGGCATTGTGAAACAATCAAGCATAGAGTACCAATGAAGAAGGAACACACACCAAGCAATAGTAAAATCATTAGAATAAAGACATGGCCAGTAAGCTTTCCCGAAATACATTTGCTGTAAAGTCGAACGTGGATTTGTTTATACACAGAAATAGGTCAAATTCATGCCCTTACCACACTGTTCAAAACATCTCATTGCACTGGACTGCATCAGGTTTTTAAACAGACACACCCCCTTCCCTTCACTCCTCAAGAGTCACTGCTGTCCTTTAATTAACATGTGCTCTCCCAGCTCTGTTGACAAGAAATCCATCTTACCGCTGCCATTTATTGCCACTGATGAGTCCTTCACATTTAGAGGTGAAAAGGGTCCAATGGATATTGTGTTTCCCGGCCTGAGGGAGCCGTGGGTGGCCTTTTCATTTGCTAAGGGCACCGCTGCACCAGGTCAGAAGACAAGGACTGTGCTCCATAAAGGCTCAGCTGCCCCAGCCAGGTAGAACAATCCCTGACCCCTGAGCCCCTCTGGCTGTCAGCACCCTTCTGCCTTGCATCTCCCTGCTACCTCCACAGAGAGCCAGAGGCTGCACACCTGCAGAGTTGCTTGTGTTCTGGCAATCCCAAACCCTTCACAAATCTGCCAAGGGCTTGATTCTCTTGTATCTCTCCACACCGGTAGGCAAGAAGCCAGCCATGCCACAAATGCGTGTGTTGGTGCTATAAAGCAAGGGCTACAACCACAATGCACTGGGTTTCAAGAGTTCCACATATTTGGAGGAGTTGGTTAATCTTGTCCTCAAACTCCTGCCTCCAAAGTTGAGTTGGAAAGTGAGCAAAACTCAGAAACCCATCCAGGCAAGCGCACACAAAAACCAGTTCAACAAGGTAAATGAAGCTGTGAGAAATGACAAGTCTGAAGAAGGCTGAGGCAGCAAAACTCTCTGTTAACCCTGATTCAGCAAAGCACTACCCCGTAGACTTGTTTTATTACACCTCTTTAATCTTAGCACTTTCCAGAACCAAAGCTGACTGCCAGGAGCACGTCCTCACTGGACAAATCCTGGAAAGCACTTGGATTTGACAGGTTCTAACCCACACAGTGTAGCTACAGTGAGGTTAAAGGAGCTGCAGGGCAAAGGCAAGAAACAGCTGAGTACAACACTGAAAAAAGGAGAAGGGAGGAATACAACCAAAAGGATATGTTGACTTTAACAAGAAGACTAACTTGGGTACAGTCTGTTATGCAAGTAATTGCTCTACAGATGTTAGGAATCAGACTTTTCTGAGAAGAGAGGAAAACAACCCTTCATCTTTCAATATCTAAATTGAAGAAAACAGATTTTAAAAAGAAACCACCTTCTTGCAGGCACTAGACTCTACTAGAGGCTACACCCTTTTGGCAGCCAACAGAAGCAATCTTCATCATCTTACTTGGCATTACTCACTTGTAACTCCAAATGCCTTAAAATGTTCCATAATGCCTGTGAACTTTCACAAGGTAAGGTTCATTCCTTGCAGATGTATTGCCAAAAAAAAAAAAAAAAGGTAGTTGTACTTTGTAGAGTGGTAGCAGGTGGTATGAATGCAGAGCACACTGGCAGCTGTAAAGATCTAAATGAGAAACAAATGGAAACTGCATAAAAATTATCCATGGGGGGGTTGGGCAGGGACAGAGTAATAAATTTTGCAAGTTATACGTGTCTAAAACCCTCATTGTCCAAACTTTCAAAGAATTGTTCCAGCAAGCACTGTACCCTAAGCACTACATCTGTGTGAGGGTCCCACTGAGCCCAGTGTCCAGCACAGATCATTTCCCAACAGATTCAAGTTATAAAAGGCATCAGTTGTTTAGTAAAACATGTTAGATTTAAAACTCCTTCCACTCAGTGGTTATGTTTCTTGCCTTGAGGGGGGGAAGATTATTTTGTTTAAACCATCTCGACATCTGTCACAGCACCTGGGAAGACAAGATTTCAATAAATTAATTCCTAGTTATTGCCACTGTTCTGCATGTCTGTAAATTCCATTATGAAAGCTCAATTTGGGTAAGCTTCTCTAGTAGAGAAAAAGCAGATATTCAACATCTCTTTTACAAAAGAGCAGCACATTGTACATGATAGATGCTACCCAAGCTTTGCTTCAACAGTAAAAAAGGCCAACCCAAAACATGCTTCCTTGGAGTCAAAGTGGGAAAAAGGGAAAGTGAAGCAAGTAAACATTGAAAATCTTCAGTTTCCAAAGCAGCAAGTCATTCCAGTAATTGCTACAGTGAACAAAAAATGAAATCTAAACATTTATTTCTTCCTTTGGTATGTGTCTGTGGGTGCATACTCTGCATTTAGGTTTGTGTGTGTTACATCTGAAATCTCCATCTTGAATTAACTCTCCAAAACAATTTTGTACTGTAAAATTAAAACACAGAATACTCACCCCCAACACTCCCACAGAGATAAGCAGAGTTGTGTGAATCCCTAGATTCTCCCTGGCAGTCTAAATCACCATTCAGTTATGATTATGTTCAGTGAAACACTACACAACAGGAAGGTTAGATGGAACCTAAAGAACAGTTTACTTACCTGAGGCAACAAACCATTTGAATTTTTGACATGTACTAGGTCGACAGCTTTTTCCACACACAATTCCCAATACTGCTAGGCTGAGGCACAATCTCTGTATCAAACACACATTTCAAGAAGTTGAGTTCAGGAATAGCTTGCAAATGCTGGGAATTCTCCTGTAAACACTTCTTTTGGTTTCAGAGAGTAGTAGATCACAATGACTGTTTGCGAAATTTTGCCTTAGCTGTCAAGAGACAACAAAATAGATTCAGTAATCGCCTGTCTGGAACTGCAAGGCAGTGGAAGCTGCCATGTGATGTTGGCTCTCATGGCTGTTTTTTCAAATGATGAGCAGCTGCCAGCATCTCTGCTGAGCTCTTCAGCACTCCTCACAGGGAACTCAACTGCAACTGGATGAGGGACACTGGCTCGAGATCTTCATGGACGTGCCATGCAGAGAGCCTGGAATGTCCAACTGACAGTCGCTGGCAGTGTTCCTAAATATACAAGCCAAACATGTGGATCATATGTAGCTGGGAAAGGGAGAACCAAGAGATCAATTTTCCCCTTCTCTCAGCAGTGATGCTGCAAGAGAACTTCAGGCTTGGCAAGAGCATGACAAACGAGGCTACCACTGCTGGCTCCAGGATATTTTGTTCAACTTTAAGAATAAATGTGCTGCTAGGGCCCTCCCTTTAGACAGCCAAATAGGCCTCTGATGAATGTCAACTTTTATGAAAAAGGGAGAAGAGGAAAAAAATAACCATTAAAAAGATAGCTATAAATTAAAAGGTAGCACTGGATAAACATTCAAAGCAGCAATGTTCAGGAAGCAAGGAGGAAAGAGAAAGGGAAGGATCTCGTAGCAATTAAGCTCCTCATGTCACTGTAAGAGCAGTTCCACCTAGCAGGCCCCTCAGAGACAGCTATATTTCAGCCACTACACAATTGGCACCATTTTGGCTCATCACAGTAAATATATTAAAAAAATTCCCCTTGCTTTGGTCTATGCAAAGGGGATGAACTCCTACAATGCTGTTCACTCACAACATCTGAAACCTATTTCTCACCATCCTGTCTGCCCCAAACTTGTCTTTGGTTCACAGAAGAGCAGAACTGATGGCACCAAAATCATTGTCATGGGGCCCATGGGTGTGCTGCGCAGCCGTGTTCTACTAAGATTTTGGAAGAAGTGAATCCTGCCTGGAAACATGTTAAAGAAGCCTTGATTAATTAAGTGCAAGATCACCTCAGCAGAAGCAAAGTCTCCAATGAGAAGAAATAGGACAGAAAATGCTTCCATTTCAATTTGTGACGTTCATTTGCAGCATGTCACGCTCCTGAGGGAGCAAAATGACTTCTGGCAGGGCTCCAGGCTACAGCAGCTTTATGTGAAACCTCGTGAACAAAGCCACCTGGGGAAACTGATACAAAACAGGAGCACAGGTACTTTGATGATTAGACGAAGCAGCTGAGCTCTAGGTCATGGCTTTAACACCAGGCAAGGGACCATCAGACAATCATTCGGCAAGCCCCAGAAGGAGGGGGTTCCTCAGCCCAAGCACATTGTAACCACATGGGCAGATGGAGATGCACACACATGTGACTGAACAGGGTGCGGGGGAAGCCCGCTCTGCTGCCAACTCAACACAGCTAGAGAGCATGTGAGCAGCCAGCAGTGAAATCTAGACTTCACCAAACAATCTACAAGTCTGGCAAGCGCCTTTGACAGGGTCAAGTTTTCAACCACACTGATGCCCTCTGGATTTGCAGTTGCGTGGGCATTATTAACCTGATGTATTTCCCCAAGTTACAAATGCTTTTGCCACCAAGTTATATTTCAGTTCCTGGGAGAGTTACTGAAGAAATCCTCCTCAGGGCTATCACAAGAAAAATTAAGCAGGTGATTGGGAAAAGGCAGAATGGATTCACCAAGGCCAAATGGTGCTTGACAGAGCTGATCACCTTCTGTGGCAAAGGAACTGCTCGGCCCAAGTGGGGCGGGCAGCCAAAATTGTTTACCTGGATTTCTGCAGGGATTTCCATATGGCTTCCCACAGCCTCCTCCTGGACAAACAGACACATTAGGGACTAGCCAAGTGGTCTGTGCAACGGGTGGGGAATTGGCTGGCAGGAAGCACCCAGGAGGTGCTGGTAAACAGCTCCTCTTCAGGCTGGTGACCTGTCACAAGTGGGGTCCAGCAGGGATCGATACTGGGACCAAAACTGCTTAATATCCTCACAAGTGATCTGCATGATGGGACCAAGTGCACCCTGATGAGGTTTGCCAAGTGGGAAAATGGGCAGTTAAAAGGGAGACCCACCCTGCAGGAAGACCGGGACAGGCTGGAAGAGTGGGTATTATGGGTTACTTGGGCTAACATGAACCCTATGAAGTTCAACAAGAACAAGTGTAAGGTCACAGAAGCTTCTTGAAAGACCAAGGTAAGAGCTAGACGGAGGATGTTTTTAAATAAACATTTCACTTTGACTAGGCCCTTCATAAGGGCTTTGTTAGAATTATGATTGCTCGGCACAATTCCCTTTTGGATTCCTCTCTGGATGAGCTGACTCATACACAGTGAGTGAGGCAACTTTATGTTCTGGAGGAAGGGGAGCATTTTGAAATGCCCTTTGTGGAACTCACCACTTTCCATTCACCTTTTTCAGCTATGCTGAGATCCTTTGGGCTCGAAAGTGAATTTTTACAAAAACTAACTGGAATGTACCATCATCTACCTCTCCACATACATAATATGAAACATTTCTCATGTCAGGTGCTGATTTGTGTTCTTACCTAGGACCAAGAACACTGGCAAATCTGAAAAAAATAAGTCAATGAGACAACTGGACAACATGACACTGCCAGACTGCACAATAAATTGTGCAAGTGAAGCCAGGAGGTCTTGAATGATAAGGTTGCACTTGTTTTCTGCCCAGTTCCATAACCTTGGACTGCAAAAGAAGGTTATTGTATCTCTAGGAGCCTCTGATACCATGCCCAAATTCAGAAAACAATTTCTGAAAACTGCATTATCCCTGTGTGCTATAAACCATCAAGTAAGTCACTGGTCACCGAAGTAAATAATGTCTCTCTCACAAGAGAGTAATAAAAAGAGAAAGAAAAAAGATAAAGTGATTAGGGGGTGAAGAAGGTAAGTGCTCTTGAGATAAATAAGACAACCCTCCCTAGTAGTGGATCCATCCATGTGGATGGATGCACAAATCCCACTTAGGCAAATCTTTCTGTTGAATCATGTGCTGAGAAAATGCTGATTTCTAAATCAACCATCAATATGCCAGGGCTACACATCACTAGACAAGGAGTTTATATCCAAAGTCCTGTGACCAAAAGGCCCAAGACAAGTAGCCTGAGCTGCTGGGAGCACAAAGCAGTCATGGTAAGGACTTATCACAGCAGACAGAATTGCTGAATGCTTACAGCAATACAGGGATTTGAAACAAACAAAACAAAATTTAAGCTCTGCTGGGAAAAAAATGCAGCTGTGCATGAAAAAGCAGGTTACAGAAAGGGGATGAGCGCAGAATAATTATCATATGAATGGACAACCTTATGGGACTCACATAACTCCTGCCTAAATCTAACCTTGCTTGCTAGTGCTTTCTGATTCCCTGAGAAAAGCAAAGCAGGTAGCTGTGCTTCAGGGAATTATTTCAATTATGGGACTGGTTAACATGAGCAGATTGTGCTGATGGGAAGACTGGCTCTAGAGTCTTCGATGGGAAGACTCTAGGAACACTACCATTGAGGAAATGCCTCCTGATAACCACTCACTCTCCTGTTATCTGTAGCATCAGCATGATTATCTTTTCGTATCAGAACTGGGAATGCTGCCTTTGTGTCATTATATCAAAAGCCAGCTTTAGGAGGAACCAGGGAATATCACCTCTGTTTCAGAGCATTCAACACCTGTTAAAGACATTGAGGGGATAGATGGACTTGACTTTGCTTTAATCATTTCATTTAGTGTAAATGAACATTTTTCTCCTGGATGCATCAATATGACCCAGACCAGTTATTTTAATTACCTGGTCAGAGGTCACTGGTTTTGAGACATTATTATTCCTTCCTAGAAGAACTAAGAAAAAGCCTTGTCACATACTAGGACTGTACTGAACACTGCAGAATCTAAAGACAGCTTTGAACACAGGAAACCCACAACTGTGGGGACCATGCCCTCTGGGATGTCTTCATTCTCCTTGCAGCAGTAGGCTATGCACATGAGATGCAAGGAAATGCAAGGAAAGTTCTGCTGCACTCCCCAGCGTGTTACCACTTAAGGCCAGGGTATTTTTAAACCCACAAATGTTTGACAAGAGAAAATTTATTTCCTTGACAAGTGCCAAAGGAGCTGTGGAGAAAGTGACCCCATTCTACAGTGCATAGCCAAGAACTCTCTTGCTTTATCCTCTAACCCTGTCCAGCTTCCAAGAGGTTACTGCAGGCTTGCTCAGCACATCAAATTTGGCTTACCCAGCTCAAGGAGACAGAGAGTCGTTACACACCAAATGCTCAGCACACTCCAATTTCAGTGGGCTTGGCCTGAAAGTTCAACAATGTTAGAGGGAACCAAAATCAAGTTCCTTTACTGAAGCTTTGAGTTTCACCTCTGACAAGACTTCAAGGAAAGAACAGTAACTTGAGGGTGATTTAATGGGATATCCCAGTGTATCTGTTCTTGAGGACAGTGCAGAAATATCCAATCTGTCTTTAAAGAGAGCTTAGAAGGCCAAAATAAAACATACAAAGCTCCTTGTTACTGAATACCAGGCTACATCTGTGACCAAGTTAAATTGTTTAGAGGTAATAATTTGTTTGGGAATCTGGCTATTGTACTGAAGTTACAGTCAGAGCCTACCAGAGAAAATTTTTTACTATGGAGGTCATCACAGTACAAGAAGGAAGATGAAATTCATTTCCTAGAATCCACTTGAGGAAATTAGCAATTAAATCTCTTCCCAGTCCAATGATTTATCCTTCAAGTCACGTTCTCATAGCCAGCAAGATCTGCCCAGAGCTTCATTAAAACAAAACTAACTGCCCTTCTCCTAACATCTCATTAAGAAGCAAAGTTCCCCACAGAGCCCACTGGACTGACCAACACAAAACACTAGGAATTAAGCCCAAAGAGTGATGTTCAAATTGAGGTCTGAATGTCAGCCACAGGACGTGGTGTTCCGCCTTTTTGTTTGCTTGTTTACCCAAAGGAGCAGTGGAAATTCAGTCATCGTGTTTACAGCAATACAAGACTTTTCATGATGGCTATTATCAATTTTATCAGAAGCTGATGTGAACTGGACGGACCAAGAGAGATGTATCTGCAAGAGATCTATATAGGCCAAAATTTCAGACACAAATGTGCATTTTCATCCTCATTCTCTCATGGGAGAGGTTGGTGTCAAACATCCCACTCCACAAATCCTCCAATGCCCAGAAGATGTGACAGATTCACCGCTGTCAAATTTAACACCTTCATCAGTCAACATTCTACTGGACAGGTCACTTGAAATTGAATGGGAATACCAGAAGGAATTTTCCAAAAGACAGAATCCAGTTTAGTTTACCTCCAATTCCAGCCCAGTGGCTGTGCTCCACTTTGCAGCAAACACTACTCAGAACCACATGCCATGGGAGCTTGGTATCTCACCATGTATGTGTAAGTCTGCTCTTCATTGTCTTTAAACATTTATTTGTACCAGCCACTTTTTGTCAACATTTTCTTTGTCGGTGTTGACTTGGCCTTTTCTTCTCTGCTGGTTCATTCATTCATTTATTTGCCACTTTGCCCACCCAGGAGAATGTAATTCTCTGAATGAGTATTTGGGGAATGAACACTTAATATTCAGAGCCCTTGCTACACTGCCCTCTCAAAGCTGCTTAAATGCTGAGTAACAGTTCCCTGAGCTTACCCCTGAGATGAACTGCACTGAGAAGGCAGCACAGGACAGATTCTCCACTTCAGCTGTGCCAATATCCACAAGCCACTTGATGTTTGCCACAAGTAATGCTCTGACTTGTCTATCAGTGGATGTCACAAATTCAAACTTCCACCCAGATGATGGTTCTTTTTTTCCCCACACAGGTAGTTTTAGAAGGAGTTCAGTTGTGAGAAAAGAGGCTGCTCAGAAGCATTCAAGTAACAACTGTAACAAACCCTCCAAACAGTTTCCAAGGAGCAACTGGAATCTCTCCTTTGTTGCCCTTCTCTTTGCAGGCAAAGACCAGCAAGGAAAACAAAGATATGATAAACTACTAATGGCACAGGGCTGCTTATGTGGCAAAGTTTTTGTGCTTCTGTCAGCTAATTCTGGCTGGAAAAACAAAAGGATCCTTTCTTTCTTGGGTTAACAACACAGGGTAAGTTCCTTAATTAGAACTATAATGGATTATATATCAGTCTTCTCCCTGGTCCGGTAAACTTCCTGCTAAAAATCAGATGCCTATATAAAGGAAAATCCCTTTTGGCTGGAGCATGTCCTGAATGCTTACTCAGCAAGGCATCCCAATTCTAAAAAAAAAGCCTCTCAAGACTTTTTCGCCCCTGCAAATCATCTAATCAGCCTAGTAAGAAAGCACACAGCAATGTTCCTTTCAAAGAACTAGGCTTCTTAATAATTTTACTTCTCATTTCTTCAAAGAGGGCATAATAAGGATTTTAAGTAATCTAATCCTTTTAAGAAAAAGATGAGCATTTGTGTATGTTTCCAATCAGATTTTCCACAGAAACAAAGTTTAAGCCACCCTGCTGCATAAACACATCCACTTTTTTTAATGAGTTAAAATGTTTTAATGAGTTTTAATGAGAATAAAATTTTAATTTTAACAGCTGTAGGATCTGTTTCAACCAAACTGACCACATCAGGTGTCACACAGAGGGGAAATTCCACCCATTTACCAGAAAACAGACAACTTTTCAGTGTCCTCAGCAAGTGTCAGACTAGAGAGCATTCAGTCTTTATCTGATATTCTATTCCTCAGCGTTGAGATAAAAACCCAAAGAAATTCAGAGCACTTCTCAAAATAGGCCAATGCTACCTTTCACCATACATGCAGGATTTCTCAGAGAGTGTGTGCATATGGGTTTTTCTTTTCATATCTCTGCTTTTTTTGTTTGTGTGTGCATGTGTTTCTCCTTCTTCTGAGGAAGGGGAAGTTAGGTCAATTAGTTATCCTCTGCTTTTTTGTGTGTCAACCATTAAAAGGAAATTTGGTATAATACACCATACCAGAGATGATCATCATATCTGTGAGGACAAGCAGCAAAATCTGGAATCTTTTACTGATTTGTGTTTCCCATAAGCTGTAATTTGATGCAAACTGTGCTGCACTTGGCTCCAAGCAGCATGCTATACAAAATCTGTTCCTGTTTCTACATTGTTTGGCATGTACCAGAAAACATTTAAAAGAAGAATTTAACTGCCTTAACCATACTGCCTGGTTACCATAACACTTTTTTTTTTGTTTCTAAAACCCAGACATGCTCAAACCCTCTGAACTCACTATTTATGTTAAAACAGCAGTAGTTCATTAACTAGCTGTGTTTACTTACTTTACCTGTATACAATTGTTGTCCTGAAAATCTTCTGTCTTCAATTTTTAGCTCCTTCATACAGGTATACTGCCAACATGGCTAATCAATTTGCCTCTGCTTTTATCTACACAGAATTTATTTTCCTTCCTCAAACTATGCTGCTCTGGAAAACGCACAATTTTGCTGTTATGCTGGAGGGAATAAAATACACAGTATTACTGACAAGTGAAAAAGGCTCTTTTCCTTTTTGAAGTCATGCTATTGAAAGGAAGTGATTGCCTCAGTTTTGGGACACTGGAGGCTACTATTTTGAAGAGTCAAAAACCTTGATTAATAACCAGCCTCTGAATTTACTTCCATCACTTCAATGCAGAATGCTGTTAAATTAGCACTCTTACACCCTTTCTGACAGCAGAAAAGCTTCAGCTCTGGCAAGGATTGCTGGGACAGGAATATTGCCCAAGCCCTCAAATGGCCACTTGAGGCTGATGTGTTGGCTGATGGCATTTATCCAAGGCTCCCATAGAGCTTAAAATGAAAATTTTCTATCAGGACAGTTTTGACTGTTTACAGTATCACTAAACCACTGAGCTACTTCGAATCCTGCCTCCAACCTCAAGCCTGATAAGCAGAGTAGGTTACACTGTTGCCAGAACACTGCTGTAGAAGTTCAAACACACCCCCCAAAAAGTGATTTAGTCTCAATGCCTAGGTGTGCTGAAAAACAAGGAGGGAGGGAAAATAAACTCTTCCTTTCACCATAGTGGGGAAACTCTCCAGAAAGGAGCCCACAGTTCTGCCAGGTTTTTCAAACAGATACTGAAGAACAGAAGGACACTGAAAACTTAAAATATACAAAGCCCCTATGTGTTAAGGGCAGCAACCACAAGTAATTATGCCATGGCAGGCCAAGAAAAATCAGTCACAAGGACACAAAAATACCCAGACCCACTGTGATCAGTGTACATTAGGTAATTTTTATTTACAGAGTAGAGATGCCTAATCAATTATAAGGTTAGACACCCAATAATTCAGCTTTTTTATGTAAAAGTATATAAATATATACATGAAATTCTATGAAGTAAACATTATTAACTGTGATACAGTTAACATTCACTACTATTCTTATGCTAACAGGCATCTCTTAAAGCTTAAATGCTGATTTTAAGACACCCTCTATAAAACAGCGGTAATCATACTAGAAGGGCAAGAATTCTGTGCCATGAACAAGCTTTCAAAAGAGACTAGTAAAATGTCTTTGTAATAAATTTTGCCAGGATAAAAATACTGCTTCATCCCTCCCACTTCCCCACCCTGTAAGAAACAAATACCCCAAAACAGTTGCAGAACTGCAGGAAGTAGTACAGGATTACTTTTTTCTTCTTTACTTTTCTTTTTAAATAGAAATATTTTTATTTCAGTATTTTATGACATATTAAGGAAGCTGCAAAAAAAATTGCAGCTTTATTAAATATTGTTGTACAAAAATGTCATGTGCATCCATGGGGCTGGAGACAATAGTGGTATTGTATGAGCTATCCCTTTTCCTTAGAACTATATACCTTTTATGGAACGATGGAGAGACTTTATAGAAAAGACTTTGGACAGCAACTGAAGAAAGGGATTAGAAAACTATTGGCTAGACAAATAAAATGCTTCAGAGCCTCTCAACCTCCTTGCTTCCTTATTTTAAATGCACTTCTGCTTCAGTATTTTATTTGTCTTTCTGTTGTTCTTTGTACTGGAGATGGTTCAGGACATAAAGGACAACTTGATAGCAGAAAATGTACTGATCCTGTAAGAAAAAGGAAATTACAGAACATATGAAAAATGCCTGCACTACCTAAGTGCTCTCACTTCCACTTCACAGTTGCACAGCACTTTCAATACAAATTATACTATTAAATAATAAAACCACCACCACCACCAAATCCCAAAGAAAACAAAAGACCCCAAACAACAAAACTCCAAAACGAACAAAAAGGCCACAGTGGAAAAATATGCAACCTCAACTTAAAGCAAATACAGACACTCCTCTGCCAATAAAAGATATATATTTCATCTGGGACATTTATCCTTCTTTCACACTAAAATCACCTAAAGGAGACTAGGCACTTTACGTAAGTAGAAATGAAGACAGCAAGTGAATTTCAAGGACTTGCATCAATGCCAGCTAATTCAGAACTCAGAGGACAGTGGAACTTCCTGTCTTAATCTCAGTGATAGAGGTGTGGGTGCTGATCCATATTTTGGGGTGTGAGGTGGACATGGGGCTGATATTTTTCTGGCTGCATTTCAGGGTATTTTTAACTATGACTTCACAATTCCTTCCCATTCAAAGAAAAAGTACAGATTTTAAAAAGACCTTGTGATGACCATCTCTAAAGTTAATTAGCTTTAGATCCAGATTATTCCTAAAAGATTGAACTTCCAGCTGAACATATTCCCAAAAGAGATCTCAGGACGTCTCTGATAATATCAGTGATTCACAGCAGCTACAGTTAGGCCCTCTCTTCAGTTTATAATGCAACTTTAAACCAAAAAAGCTTAGCTGACCTCTTCTACAAACACATCCTTTTGAAGATGAAAACTCACAATGTTTTTTTTTTTTTTACACACAGAACAAAACCATACAGCATGTTAAAAATGGCTTGTGTTTATCAATGTTAAATACATGCTACTCATCTGATTTAATTCTTGTGACACAAATGTCACATTACAGTACACAAAGACAGTTGCTGTGTGCATCATGAAGTCATGAAGTGCCTCTGGCACTTCAGATGGCTCAGTGGACACTCGGGGAATTCAGACTCACCTCTGTCTGGACCATTCCGTGTCTCTGCAGACGCATTGTGCGCACCAGGTCCGAGATGTCAAACTACCAAAACAAACAGCAAGTTAAACATTCAAAAGAGACAGACATGCAGAACAAAGAAATGTCCCCAGCATCAAACCAGGGAATAGAATTAGCTATATTAGCAGTGAAAAAATAATTCACTATAGCCTTTGTTTGTCTGATAGATAACCAGCATGTGCTGTCTCTGGGCAATCCAGATGTGGCCCTACATCAGACACTCCCTACTTCTCTTGTTTTCTTTCTGTACACAGGCCCTCTTGCTTACTCTTACTGGGAGCTAAAGCTGCAGAAAAGAGCCCCTTGGTCCAACCTAACAAAGTACCTTTTATTTCCCCAGGTCTATAAAGTTCTAGACATTCAGAGGGTGCTTAGAAGCTCCACTGAGCTAAGCATAGTGTAGCTCATCTTCTCTAGAAATTCACTGGAAGATTTGCTACCCCAGGCTGCTGAAGGACACAAACACAAGGAAGCTAGCACCCTCCTGTGGATCACCCTGGATATCATACCCCTGGCTGTGCTGGAAAAGTTAATTTACACATCCCTTCCACCAATTGCCGAAGCCATCATGGCAACACCATTTTTCCCATGCCATATGCCAGAAGTTCACTATGGGAGAAGATGTCCTTGCAGCATACTTTAAGCCACACCAGGCTGCTGAGGTTCCCTGAGCTAACCCAAGAGCCACTGGATATTAGAGCTCTCCCCATCTGGGATCACCAACAAATAAACATGGTACTGCCAACAGCATGGCACACTCTTACAGAAGATTGCATGGATTCAGTGGAACACATTTCCTGCAGGCCAGAAGCACTACTGAGCCCATCCCCTGAGATACTCACATCGAGGTCTCTGCTGATGAGCCCCAGGACCACGTCTATACAGATGAGGGTGCCTGACCTCCCAATGCCTGCACTGCAGTGGGTGATGATGGGTCCTGACTTGTGGACGTGCCTCATGTAAGAGATGAAGGTGAGCAGATCATCTGGCTGGGAGGGGGTGTCGTGGTCAGGCCAGGCAATGAAGTTCAGGTGGAAAATGTGACGCACTTCACCTGTCTGAGGTTTAAAAACAGCAGCAACATGTAGCATGTGGCAAAGGGGAAAAAAAATTATTGAGTTCCCAAAGAAAAGTCTCAGAACAGAGGGATTTGCCCAGTGAAGGTGCTCTGCAGTTCAATACAACAAAAGCTAAACTGGAAGTAACTGGTAAGTAAAAGTACAAGGTGCACTGTGCAGACTGATCTGATCACACAGAGGACTCAACCATCCAGGCTGAATTACTTGTTTCTACATTCTACATATGTTTCTGTGGCCAATGGGAGCCAAAACTTAAGAGTCTCATTAGTGTAATGAAATCACAAACTGGCCCAAATGCTTTCTCCTATAAAGGTCACAGAGCAGCACAAGATGGAACAAGGAACAGCTGCCCAGTAATGATCACTGGGCAAAGAGGAGAAGCTCTGGGTTTTCTCTTGATGTAGACAATGCAAGTGAAAGCAGGCAAGCCAGAAGTATAAGGATAAATATAGCAACACTCAGAAAAAACTCTAGGCATGCAGAATTAGATTCACTCACCTGAATCTCTTGGAGCTCCAGCACTCTGATGATGAAGCCCTTCAGCTGCTGAAGTCTCACAAGAGCAAGGCGTAGTCTGTCATTGATCATGGTGGTTTTATTGAGCACATCTGGCCAGTAACGCTGACACTTTATCTTTTCTCCCTCGACCTCCTGAGTCATCATGGCAATCACAGTACAGTCTTGTTCCCAAACCATTTGCCAGAAATCTGCTACAGTAGTAGGAAGAGGTCCTTGGCATGCAATGTAAACGAACTCCTCGCTCCCCACGGGCATGCGAATGAAGCTGGCATTGATGTATCCACCTTCAACTCCGAGAGGGACTCTGGTTGTGTCATCTGTCACCCCCACACAACAGAAAGACCTCATGTTAGCTGTGCACATCATCAGACTGTCACACAATACAGGTGCTGAGCCTTACACACACACACGCAGCACTCATCCCCACAGATGCTTCCACAGCTTGCTTTGAAAGAAATAAATCACTTAAGTACTTAATTTAGGGCACTAATCAGTACTTTCAATAAAGAAAATGATGTCTAAAGGAGAAATATAAATCAGCAGACAGGTGGGATAAGTGATTTGAACTGCAGCAACTCTGAGAAACAGAAGTTGAGTTTTTATCACATAGAACTAACCTCTGTCAGTTCTTCTCCACACTTAACAAGCAGAATTTTATGGCAGGAAATTTACTGACAATAGTAAACATGTCTGTTTTTCCAATTCTGCATGGGTAAAACTGAAAAAACCTTGTCTGGTTCTACATGTATACATCATTTAGGACACATGGGATCTGCTAAAACAACTAAAAAATCTGTGAACATCCATCCCTACCAACCACAACACAGTAGTATATTGTTCACCGACCTTAAACTGCTTCATAAATGCTTGCTTTATTTTCATCCTTACTAGGATTAGGAATCAAATCATCCCACCAGATGGTCAGATCCACCTGACCATACAGGTGGCGACAAAATATCAACTGTGAATTTCAGAGGAGTTAGGACTTACAAGGAAGTATGTTTTTATATCTATTCTTTCTCCTGTTCTCCTTTGCTTGTCCAATCAAACATTGATCCAGAGGTTTTAACTCCTGAAGGTTCTGTAAAAAAGCAATTATATGTGCATTAGGAACACACTGATTGGTAGTAAGAGTGTTTCTGTTATCAAATCTTTAACAAACAGAATAATTAAAAATAAAATCCTAATGTGGAGATGCAAAATAATGCAGTCACAAGAAGGAATCTTTTACACAGCCAAGAAAATGAAATGAACCAAAAAAACCCCCAAACTAAACCCTACATACTATCAGTAAATACTTTATCTCATTTTCTCAAAAAAGAGACCATATAACACGACTGACTTAAGACTTTGAAAAGACTGGTTTCCCATCCAGCAGCTGGATTTCACAGCCTTTGTCTATGCCTGTTTACATCATATTCACTTGGTAATTTACCAGAAGCAGGAATGATGTAAGAACACTTATGAACTGAATTCAAACTGATCTCATCTCTCAGCAGCTTGTGGGAGAAGGGAGAGAAGTCTTTGGTGTTGAGTCTTTTCATGTCTTTTGAGTTTCCAATTAAAGAGCTGTGGTATTCAAGGCAATGATGATCTAGCCATTCTATTTTTGTTTCATACTGGGAAAAAGGACTTGAAAGGACAAATAGTTACTCACTTCAATCTCTTTAGAAGGGACTCCCTGTTCCAGCAATCCACGCAACATCCTGATCACTGACTTCAATTTGGCTCCTGAATATTTGCCTCCAGGGAGCACATTCACAGTAGGGAGTGCAGAGATCTCTTCATCTGTCACTAGGGGGAAATCTAGCAGAAGATACAAATGTAAATAAATAGCTAAATCAGGGAAACAAACTGTAGCTCACAGTTACATTTGCATGTTGCTGTTCACTACTGCACTACCTGTTTTCTCTTGCCTCTACACACTAGAGAGAACACACAGCTCTCCTCTCAGTTTGACAGGCAAAACCAAATTAACTAGCAAAACCAGTAAGACACAAAACCAGCCCTGATGAATCCAGTAATAAAAGGGAGTATTTTCCTGAACTTCCAATAAATACATTGAAACAAACTTCAAGCACATTTTAAATGCAAGTTCTTCACACAACAACCTACAAAAATGGTGGACACACAGAGGGATGAATTCAGAACTTTCCACACTACAGCCTGTGACTTGTTCCTAGCACTAATACTCAACATGTATATAACACATCTTACAATTATCATCTGGAAGGACATTTTTTTTCCAATACAGACTGCCTTCCATCAGACCTTCAGTGCTTCTCTGAAGCACAACAAAATTCACAAACCAAGAATCTCTCTGGCATTGCAATTAGAAGTGTCCTAAATCTACAGACTTAGTCTGAAGTATGACATGGATTATCCTTTTTTCTTTTAATGAATGGAAAGGACTGCTGTATACAAACTTCAGGAACTGACATTTCTAATGCTATCTCAAAAAAAGTGAAGTCTAAATTCTGCCAAACACATCAAACTGCACTGAGTTGCACTCTGCCACATTGAGCAGTGCTGTAAGATTGACAGTCAAGATAAAAGTAGTGCCTAATCTGAGCATGGGGTAGCTGGTATGTGAAGCACATGATATATCAGTCTAATCACAGTCAAAAATATTTATTGTAACAGTTTTTGTGAGACAGATACTGAGAAAGGAAGTATCTCAGCTGGTCCCAGCTCTTCTACAACTACAGACACAACATTGCCAATACTTGTTCCTATTAACTCTTATACGCTTACCACACAAATGTGAAGATCCTTCCCAGTACTTTGCTGAGCTGTTAGAATCCCCCTTATACCTGCCATGGCACCATCAAAACATATCCAGGAGGTCTCAAAATTCACTTCTGTCTATTTAATGTGACCCTGAAGTTTTCCACTGATTATGTTAAATGTCCTTACCTTTATTTACATGTTCCTGGGTGACTGATTCAATCGGCAGCTCATCACTTCCCCATGTGATTTCCTCCTCATCTGCCTGGCTCAAGGAAGGCTGTGGAGGGGATCTATAAGAGGACAAGGTATGGAAGTAAGAAAGAACACCAAAAACCAACACATTGCCACCCTATTTAAAAAAAAAAAAAAACCAAAAAACCCCAAACCCTACCAGAAAGTAATTTATAGCTACAAATACTTCTGGATTGGACCTCTACCAGTGATCCCAAAAACGAGCTTTTCTGCCCGCCTCTTTTTTTACATCCCCAAAGGGGATCTGAAAAAGGTAACAGTAGAAAAACAGCCAGGGATATACACATCTAGTAATAACTACCACTACAAATATTTTTCAAAGGCTAAGCAATTAAATAGCGCCCAATAGCAGATTTGTACCACTCATGCAACTCATTACACTCAAGTATCTATTTTCAATTGCAAGTTTTCTAGCTTTGTTGAAGATACTGATTACTGTATTAAATATTTTAGGTCATAATGTCACTGCTTGTGCCAAGTCTCAACCCCAAGCTTCCCACAAGCTTAACAACATAAAACCATAAACATTTTCACTGAAATTTCGCTTAGACTACAATTATTTCATGAAGAAAAACAACCTTGGGAATATCTAAAGCTAAAAGTGGCTCAAAGGGACAGCTAGCTAGTAACTTGGTCAGGCATATGCTTTGTGCTCCATGGAAAAAACAGTAATGCATCCAAATGGGAGTTGATGGAGCAGAGCAACTCCACACTTGAGTTGCAGTGGTCTAAAACCAGGACTTGTAACACTAATAGCTTGTATAGATTTGAACTGAAGACAACATCGTTTGAATGTTTTCTTCACATCCAAGTATCAAGTTGTTAGCGCAATCCAAATTATGTTATTTGGAGATGTCTGAACACAGTCCAGTTACTTGCTAAAACCACATATCAAAGGAACAAACAAAAGTAGGGTATAGTAAACCACATACAGCTGATTAGTACTCAGGCACATCATAACTTTTAAAGGAATGAACAGACCAAAAGAACAATTTAACAAGACATTGCACAGATACTTTATTTGGTTTGTTTTGGGGGTGGTTGCTTGGTTTTTTGTTGTTTTTCTCTCATTCCAACATATTACACTTCAGACTTCCAGACTTCACAGGTTTGCTTTAAAGCAACACTAGAAAAGAAAACTTACCTTTCTGGCACAGCTTTTACTTCACAATAGTCTTCACAACCATTTACATGTGTTGGCTAGAAGAAGTAGTATTTCAAAACACATTACAAGACATAATTGCAACATTCACATACTGCAAATTTTAAACAATTAACAATTACAGGGACAATTTCTGAAGGGTACTAAGTTCAAAGCAGCACATAATGGAAGACTTTCCTCTTTTAGACATCTCATTAACCCAAAATAACAGAGGACAAGAACACTGAGCACTTGGAAAGATACTCTACTGTAACAAGGCCAAAAAGCAATATTAAAATAATTCCTGACTCACATCAGCAGTACAGTCACCTAAGTTTTCCCCAGTTGGCTTTTTTTTTTTTTTTTTTTTGTTTCTAATACTTAGAAACCCTTTATGAGCTAAGCTCGATAGTGAAAACTTCTGCCTCAGAACTATCAAGCCACAGTTCCTGTACTGTGGATATGTAACATAACAGGGCACTACCTCTAAATGACATACACTCCTATTCACCCCTTCCTCAGCAGACAATGAAGACTCAGCACAGAGGAAGGCATTTCCAGCCTTCTTTCAAGAAAAACTCCACAAAATCATTTATACTTTTTAGGCCTACTTGTTTTTCCACCACCACACTGGGACAGTTTTACTCGTGGCTCTCCCTAGAGCACACTGACACAGAGCCAGATTCCTGATTTGATTTTCAGCTCTACTAACTGGACAGAAAGCTGCAAGAGCCAGGATGTGCTGGAGAGACTGAGATCTGCTGATTTGAAACAAGAGACAAAACCCAGGCATCCAGTGACTGATGTAAAACAGGACACACAATAACACAGAGTAAACCACATATAGAAGTTATTCAAGCTAATGAACTTATCCTAGCAAAAAGCAGCAGGAGAAGAAATTTCAAATCCAAATTTTGGACAATAAAGTGTACACAGCATTCATTTTCACTGTGAATGCTTCCATTCTTTGAGCAGGAACCACTGAACTCTTTTAGATTAAAAAGCTGAAGCAGCATTAACAAGGTAGTTTATTACCACTCTTATTGAAAAAAAGAGCTGATGGACTTCAAATGATGTGCACAATAACTATATGCTTTGTTCTCTTATACAGGTAATTTATGATAATCATATGCTATTTAAAAATAAATGTTTATACACCATTTAAAGCTATTACCTACTATCTACAGTGATGTTCTCATTTAAAGGACATGTAATGTTATTTCCACCAATTCTATGCCAATAAGGAAAAAAATTAGAAGAGCATCTGCCGGCTTCTCGCCATCCTACCTCTGAAAAATCTTCAGGTAAAGATGACCCATCACAGTCTGTGTCCTCAGACTTGTCTTCTGTCACCCTTCCATTCATCTCTACTGAACAGGAAAAGCAGGGGATAGAGCATAAACACACCAGAAAATGCCCAGGAGCCACCACTCTCTCACAGATGGGAATCCTGTTCCACATGTCTGGCACTAGGCAGGCAATACAGGTGCCAGAATAACCAAGAAACACTTTTTAAGGCCCTTTGCTACCAGCGTGTTGGAAAAGAGCTCTTACTGCATAGGATAATCAGACTTCAGGTTTCTTTATTTCATCACTGGAGAAGCTGCCACAATAGGTGAGGTTGTTTGCACAGAATATCTGTGTCACAGCATAACTGATGGACAGGCTGCAGCTACTAAGTTATCACATTTCCCATGCCAGTGGTTTTCCTGCAGTTCAGTTAGATTTAGACCAGATCCAAACCTGAATTCTACTCACTCTTTTTATTAATAAAATGTAATCAGGACACGCCAGATAAAATCTGACTTGTATCTGTCTGCTATGGAAACACCCTGGTGACATATCCTATGGATTAAATTCATCTTCAGTAGCAAAGGACAGCCTACAAGAAGCTGGAAGTACTGGAACTCCAATGATATTCCTCAGCTGAGATCCTGGCACAGCCAAAATCTCAGTGATCCCTGACTTCTAACGCAATGACCAATGACAGTAACACAATGGCCTTGAAGTCATGACCTGAAGTAATTATAATTTCGGAAGGTGCATCTTGAGTTTTAGAAGGAATCTCTACAGAAGTAGCAAGTGTCTTGCTTGAATTTTTGGAGCATGTGTACATAGTGTGACACCTCAAAGGAACTACAAATCCTACTCCTCACTACGTTTGAGTTAATAACAAGTAAACTGAGGAGATGGAAAGAAGAAAAAGAAAGGTGCACAGTCAGAAGGGGGTAGTGAAAAAAAGCCAATCTTTCTAAAAGAGACAAAGCAGGTTGGCAAATGGTTTGGTTTTGAAAGATCTCAACACATTTCCAAGTTGTGCAATCTGAAATCAATGAAATGCTGAAATGCTTCAGCACGCCAATATGACTGCAGCTGCAGGACCAGGTACCTAAACAAGAGGAATTTCACTCACGAGATAATTCTAGAATAGGAATAATTTTCCCAGATTACTTAAAGCAAAATTCAGCTTTTTCAAAAACCAGAACCTCACTTACTACACCGCATCTCAAATTCATGGTAATCAGCAACTATTTGTCTGTGTTCAGCTTGGGAAACTTCTAGTTCAGACATCAAATCAATGTCAATCAACTTTCCCTGTTGACAAATCAACTGCTTACTTGGCATCTTGTTTCAAAATGTTTCGATGTCAGTGATGTCCTGTTTTAATGGCTCACGTTACCTGGCAGGTGATTTTCTGATGCAGCCTTCTTGAGATGTAGAAGACTCTGAGCCCCTGAAGTAGCATTATTCTGATTTAAGAGGTTCTGTGCTTCCTCATCTACAACATCCAACAGATACTGGACAACTTCATTGTGGTCATCCTCATCATAATACTCATCATCTGGAACTCCTGTTCCTGAAGACAAATAGTGCAAAATGACAAGTTTTCCCAGTATAGAATGGTTTGGGAGAACTAATTTAAAGGGGCAGGCACATGGCATTACTTCTAGCTGTTACCATGACCTTCCTTTATTTCTCTCTAACAAAATCCAGTTTCTATACATCTACTTTCAACATCAACTAACTCCTATAAAGCAAAGCACAAGACTCGGAAATGATCTTCTAAAGTGACTGCCAGCCTAACATTTACTTATTTCAGTATATTCAACCATGCACTGGATGCAACTACGCATCCTCTTGCACTGGTACAATAAAGACAGAACAAATGCAGTTCCCACATCTCCCCATCTCTTCTCACCTGATTTGTCAATGTGTTTAGGAAAATCTGACATCTGATTGGTAAATCCAAGGGAAGGTGCATCTTCTGCTCCTGAGAGGTTCACTAGTGCTTTTGTGTGATGGATATTGTTTTCTGTATTTCCCTGAGAAGGTCCTAGGATGCCATTGCCATTGACCTGAGAAAGCAAAGAACAGTACAAATTAACTCTTAAAGAGCCTGGCAGTTTGTTGAAGCAGCAAACAACCACTAGAAAGTTCTCATCTCTCCTCAGCAACAAATAAAAATCTCTATTCATATCATCTGAGATACCTGGGTGATGGGTGGGAAGCTTCACATGACAAGAGCAAATTAAAAAAAACCTGAAGCAACTAAGAATAAAAACCACATGCTGATGAAACAGCAGTTTTTAAAAGAGAACACATAGTAGTATTTAACATTATTATAACCCCTATAAAATGTATACAAGCTTCAGTACTTTTGGTCCCACAACACAGCATTTCTAAGGGAAAACTAAGAGGAAAAAAAGAAAGAAAACCATCTAGCAAATATAATATGAAAGCATCTGCAGAAACTGTGGGCTGAATGGAGTATTCTGGATGATAATCTTACATTCTTCTCATAAGACAATTTGTCTTTCAACAAAGTAGTGCCAAAGAAAGAGCAGATTAATTTAAAAAACCTGCATATTTATTATGATCCTGTTTATTCATGTCAACTGATAACAGTGGGTTTGTACACTTTGACCAACAGATCGTTTCATGCATTTATTTGGTTTTAAAAAGTAGATTTTTTTTCCTATGGTTAATGGTAACAGGCACAAGAGAGGAGCATTTACCTTGGGCTCATAAGCATCAGTTGACTTTTCTGTTTCATCACAGGGATCACCACAGGAACAACCTAAACAAAAACAAGGAAAAAACCAACATTTTCTCTGAAATTAAATTAGCCGCCATCGATTATTTTTATAGAAGAAGCAAGGTATTTAATACCATGTTACAACATGGAGTAGCATTCCTGCCTGGTTTCTGTGCATTGCCAAACTTCTCTCTGAATGACTACACTTCACATAGTGGCTTTTTGAATGGGATCAGAAAGCATGAATGCACATACAGGTAACCAAGTCAAGGCAAAGAGAAATGTTGATAAATAGTTTAACAACTTACAGTAGAAACATGCACCTTTGAGAACAGCGTTGGTTCCCTTTTCCTCAAAATGTACAAAATACAGCCTCACAAACACCTGTCATTGACTACTTTCATTTTTTTTTTTTTTAATATTACCTGTCATTTGGGTCCGTCTTCAAAGGAACCCTTCTGCTCTATCTTAGAGAGAATTTCTAAACTATACAAGAAATGACTTCATAAAGACACTATTGCTGAATCTCTTTTCATGGAGCTTTTAGAGGAAAGATCAAGCAAACTCCTGGTGGAGCTGGTCACAGTAAGCTGGACTTAGATAGTATCTTACAGCCCATACCAGTTCCTTTATTTTTATAAACAGGTGCATTTCACTTGCTACGAGCAAGCACACAAATCTTACCATTAGCTTTCACTGGCCAGGGACTTGAGTTCTCAGGGCTTTTGGATTTTGGAAACACTGCATGGCCATCTCTGTGAAGAGAAATATTTACAGGAATATTTATCAAAAAAATAAATAAATAATGGTAATCATCAGCTATTGAAGTAAACAGCACTACTGATAAAGCTGCTAATCATTCCCAACCAACTTGGTGTCATTTGTAAATTGGGTGAGGACATGTCTAATCCCCTCTTCCAAACTGTCAATAAAGAAATGAAACTAGACTGGCCCCAATACTGAGCCTTGGGGAACCCCCACTAGCACCATTCACCATCACTCTCTCATTCCAGCCAGTTTTTAACCCAGTGAAGAGCATCTCTCTAAGCCATGGGCTGTCAGCCTCTCCAGGAGAATGCTGTGTCAATGCAGTATCAAAGACTTCACTAAATCCAGCAGACACATCCACAGCCTTTCCCTTATCCACCAGATGGGGAGCCCAGTCATGAAAGTAGATCAGGTGGGCCAGGTAGGATCTGTCTTTCCTAAAAACTGGGCCTGATCCCCTTGTCCTGTACCTGCTGAGTGCTCACACTCGATGTGATCTGTTCCATAACCTTCCCTAGCACTGAGGTCAGGCTGACAGGCCTGTAGTTCCCTGGGTCATCCTTCCAGCCCTTCTTGCAGATGGAAGTCACACTGGTCAACCTGCAGTCACCTGGGACCTCCCCAGTGAGCCAGGACTCCTGACAAATGATGGAGACTGGTTTGGTGAGCTCTCCTGCCAGCTCCTTCCATACCCTTGGATGAATCCCATCCATCCTCACAGAGCTGTGAGAGTCCAAGTGCAATGGCAGATCTCTAATTCCTCCTGGACTGCATGGGATCTAGCTGAACACTTGTAGTTCATACCTGGACACAGCCTTGTGCTCTCAAGAAACACAAAGCACAGCATGTGCCCTTGTGCTCCACTGCAGCACAAAAGCTGTGAATTTACAGACCCTTTCTGTGGGGTCAGTCCTCAGTAACATGTGGTGAATCTCCTGTGGTACCAGGAACAGGTTTTACTCATATACTCATACATATACTCATACAATCATGCAAGAAAAGCAAAAAGTACAGGGAAGCATTTACTTCCAGAACACACCTGGTTGCTTTGAGCACCACTGTTGGAAGGCATGTTTCCAGCATTCTTTTGGCTTCTTTCAGAGTCATTCCTTGTGTGCTTACTCCATTAATGTAATGGATAATATCTAGTACATGGAGACTCTCCTCTCTGGCAGCAACCGATTTGGGGAGAATGTCACTAATATACACAACTTGATAAAGGCTGTCATGGCCTCCTGATAACGACAAACCTTCACAGGGAAAGAAGGGAAAAACAATAAAAATCAAGCTTTTTTTGTAACTGAAGGGGAAGATTTTTCTTTAGGGCAAAAAGCAGAGTAATTCTGTGTTACCTAGCTCCTCCTTATGGCACATTAGTGTAATGTCAGGCAGCAAATGAGGCAACACTGGCATCTTTGGTAACTCCAGAACACGCCCCAGCACTAATCTGACAGTCCTTGGGGCAGCTCGGAGAAAGTTGACTGCATCAGTATGGCTCATGTTAGTGACATCGATGTCATTAACCTGCAACAGCAAAAGCAACACAGGTGTCTTTGTTAGGTCCCACATAAGACAGCACTCCTGAGGAAGCTGTTCTCAAATGCTATTGAATCATGCCCCTCAGAAGGAATATGCCTTTGTCCTTTAACCACGTTTGACTTGGCCTATAAGACAGTTCACTTTATTTTGTGGACTCTAAGTTGCCCTTTTCATGCAATGAGAACATTATTATTATTAATTCTCTCACTTTTATGAGTCGGTCTCCAGGCCGTAGTCTCCCATCGCTTTTGGCAGGGTCCTGAACAATGTCATGAATGTAGCAGCCAACACTGTCACTACCTTTGGTCACTGTAAAACCCAGACTGCCCTTTTCTGACTTTGTCAGAGTCACACGGAGCTCCACTTCCTAGGGGAACAAAACAGCACTTTACAACACAGGCAATCAGAAGAAATACGAACATTTTACTGAATTTAAGACAGCTGGAAGCAGACAGCTGATTTACCTACTGATTTAAGTGGGACACGAGCCTGGAACAAGACATATTTTTATCAGGCTCACCTTAGCTGCTTCAAATAAGCATCTCTAATGAGTTCACACAGAACCAAATAATGTTTTGCATGGAAATAACAGGGGGCCAAAAGTCTATGAAACAAAATTTTGACGGCACACATAAAAACTTGCATTTTATTTTGCACTTGTCTAGCTGCCACATATAAGAAAGGTTCTATATTTTTGAATATCTCAACACATCCATAATCATTCAGAACAAAATAAGGGCACATATTTTCCTACAGTGAGACACAATACCATAGAGCTTATCTTGAAACTGAACAAATGCACATGTTTTGCCCATTTTAATTTGCATTAATTTTGATTTGAAAGATATGGATCTGCCTCATTTGCATAACAAAAAAATCACAGAGGACCAACAAGGATGGAGAAAATCTTCTGAAGAAGGGATAAGAAAAATACAGCTTGCCAAAATAGAGTATTGGCTAGAACAGTTTTATAACCTGGAAGACCCTCACAACTGGGATGTATCAAGATTCAATTTCCATTTTTTTCAATATTTGAACAGATAATGTGAGGACATGGAAGTCCCTTCTGACACACAAGACATTTCTGTGGTGTCAAGAAGCTTTCTCAGAAGACCCTCAAAAATGGGCTCCATCTTACAAGCAGAGCAGGAAGTCTCTGGGATTCACAGCTAGAAATGCAGCAAAGAACAGGGTCTCCTGATGCCCTTGAAGCCTCAATTTACTCTCTAAACCAACTAAAACTAAAAGAGCAGAATCAAGATATCTGCCATTTAAGCTTCTTCTACGGTTGAGAGGCAGGTAAATATTTAATGCCAAGGTTTCCAGGATGAAATGACCCACAAAATGGACATAAACACATCCACCTATGTACACATGGATGCCTCCACATACACAGAGGGAAATGTGTCAGCTCAAGAGCCCACACAGAAAATGCCTGCAGACATTGGTATATGAGCAGCTGCCATTAATTGACTACAAACAGCAATGTATGTGCCATTTATAAGGCACACACCCCGATTAGAGCAAGTATAACCTACAACTATCCCATCTGTAAATTAATGTGCCTAATTTCTATCCACTCTCAAACTCATGGCTAAGACAACCACAGCAGAACATTTATGCCCCTGAAAGACAGAAACAGTGTATTACTGGCTCATATTCTTCAGCATTTTTTTCCAGTTGGGCAAGTAATGAATCTATTTCTCCCAGGTGTGAAGTCAGCTCAGAGACAGGAGTAGCATAATGGTCATTCATTAACATGGATGTGGTAACATCAGATACAGTTCTACAGGTTGGGATCACTGGCAAATCCAAAGGCAGATCACTACAGATAAAGCAGAAAAAAAAAAAAGGAAAAAGGGAATAAGTACAGTGTGGCTGTCATTCATCAATTAATTTATGAACCAAGGCTGACTTTATGCAGATCTAAAAAAAGCAAACCAAAAGAAGTATTTCTATGAATGGGTGTTATAAACTACTCTTACAAACATTTCTGCAGTATGATGAAGATCATTATCAGCAGCATACCTGTCCTCAAGCTCTGCCTTGCCAGGAGCCTCTTGATCAGGATAGAGGATGGTGCGAACAGTTTCCTTCTGACCAGGGTGTGCCTCATACTGACCGTGTGCCTCAGCTTCCCCTGGGCTGTGGTACAGAGCAGAGCTCCAGCCAAGGCCCACCTGTGCTGCTGACTCCATCACCTCCTCATCACCACTTCTGCTGCTGTCACTGTAGCTGTCTCTTCTGGAGGGAGATTTTAGCCTTTTCTTGCTCAGATCAGTAGTTTCATTTTCATCTGAGCTGTCACCCTGTTCTCCATTTGATGGGCCAGAAGCTTCTCTGCTGACCTCTGGAAAAACTTGTTGGGGCGAATGGATGGGGGTCTACAAGAGCAAAAGCATTTAATTCATGACAATCCAGTTCTGATGACAAAATAAAGTTTCAAAGACTGCATAAAATTACCAAAAACAAGGAGTCACTGGCTGCTGACTGAACTGTGGAAATTATCATAGCACTGTTTCAAAAAGTTCAATGCAACTTTGCCAAGACAAAGTGTGCAAAACTTTGAAACTTAAACTGCTAAACACCATTAAATTCATCTAAGGAAAACAAAAATAATTTAGCTTCAGAAAGCCTACTGACAGATGCTTTTAAAGTATGCCCAGCAGTCTTCTATGGAACTACCATGAAATCCCTTTCAACCTCAAGCTGAGGCTCACAGAGCTACTGAGGTCAAACCAATCTCACAGAGAAGCTGTCAACCAAAAGGCAACAATAACAGACTACAAAAACTAAGATAATTTATGCCAAATGTTGACTGCTAACCAAGTTATTAACTACCACGAGAATGAGTAACGATTTTGCCAATTGTTACATATTCTCAAGAATTATGTCAGCCAGCAGACAGAAAAGGTTTAAAAGCTTCATTTATGCTTTCATGGCCAGATTCTTGTGTACATGAACACATCAATATGTGATAATGTAAAGAAAAATCTTGCTTTTCCTCTTCTTTTAATATATGCACTTTTTTATTAGAGTTCCTGTTAAAGTTCTATAAAGTTCTATTAAATTTCCTGTTATTCCACATTACAAACAGGTCTATTACAGGAGTAGTTATTTGCTTATTAGTTTGCTCAGTTGCTTATCTCTCATTCCAATCCTAACTTCACTTAAATTTGTATTTGTATATTTAAACTTCTCTCATCAGACTTGAATGATTTTATTATTTGAAAATAATGTTAAAGTAACTCAGAATCACAGAATCAGAGTATCCTGAGATGGAAGAAACCCACAAGGATCATCCAAATCCTTCCTGGCCCTGCACAGGACAGCCCTGGGAATCACACCTTGTGCCTGAGAGCCTTGTCCAAATGCTTCTTGAACTCTGGCAGGCTTGGTGCTGCAATGAATTCACTGGGGAACATAAACTGAAGACCTGTCTCCATTAGTTTTACACTGTCCTGTATTATGGAAAGTCTAACATTTAGGCAATTTGTCCTCTACACTCTCTTCTGCTGAAAAGCATTTTATTTCCACGTCTTCAGTTATCCTAAAATGGCCTTCTGTTCTTTCAGTTTATTTACTGGAGCATTTTGAAAATATTCTTTGGAACACCTCTAATTTCCAGGAGGTAAATATGATAACCTTTGCCCTGCTTTTACATAAATCAACACCAAATCAGTGTTTTGCTGAATATCCATCACAGAAATATCCAATTTCTATCTGGTATCAACTTCAAAACATTGGGCTGTGAAGAAATCTCTGCCCCAGAAACACTGTACTAAATCTATTTCTCATATCTTAGGTCACCAAATGGAAGAAAAAAGCTTTTGAAGCCATACATTTCTTTAACATTCACACAAAACAGTGCACTCCTAAGGGATTCATTCCAAGAACCACATTTCTGCGAGCACCTTCCCCATTATTCCATCTGCATCTTGCATTTAACTAACCCACCCACCCACCAGATTGAATAAATGAACCTTAAATAGCAAATAATGTTAAAAGAATCACATGCCAGACACCTTACCAGCAATGCAGGATCAATGTCCGGTAGTATTCCAGACGGTGGCCGGCAAAGGAGAAGAGAGACCTCTGGAGATGTTCCCCTCAGAGCAGAGATGACTTCCTGTAGCCACAGAGGGATTCATTGTCAGATGCAGACTTGCAAACTCATACCACAGGAGGAGTTTCACTACTATAGGTACAAACCTGCTGGGACAAACCCTTCAGCGATGCCCCGTTCACTTTCAGAATGACATCCCCAATCTCTATTTGCCCACTCTCTGCAGCTGGCTGCCCAGGGAAGAGCTTCTTCACCCTCACAATGGTTGATCCCAGCTGCTCTGGGGTCAGGTTATCTTCACGGCAGAAACTGAACCCGAGGCCTGAGCTGTTCTTCAAAAGTTTTACCTCAAATGTGTTCTCTGTAAAAGAAACATTAACTCATTATTTCTTACAGCTCGTGGCCATGGAAAGAGTATTTGGTGCTCTTATTCCACCAATGTGCAACCTCCCCCTCTGTTCACTGAGTTGATCAGAAGTGTTACCCAAAAGATCCCTCCAGGTTAAAGAGGACAAAAAGCCGATCACGACTTCTCAGGCTGCTTGCTTGGCCTGACAACATCCACATGCAGAAAGGCAGAGTGTCTCCAAAGGACTGTTCCCTAGCAAGTCTATTAAGGAGCCTTTTAAAGCACAGACTGACACAACCTTTCCAGCCACTGATCAGGCATTAGTGAGAGCAACAACTGGAGCTCCTGGCAGACAGGATAGACCCCATGCAAGAAGACCTAAAGGCATCTGCAGGATGCTTCCTTCACCTGTACAAGTAACCAGCAAGAGAGGCTGAATTATGTCAACCTCTAGTTGGGGGCACAAATCCTACTCTCTTCATCTAGCTCTTGATGTTTTCTCTCTTCTAAGACAGGAGAGCTGCAGGACCCACAGGAGCACTCATTGATAAATAAATATCTAAATTCCCCCTGGCACCCCTTAGCAGCACCAGATACAGCAGCACCCCCTTTACTCCAACCTTGCTACAGCTGCAGCATCTAAGGCTGGTGAAACTGGGAAACAACAGGAAACATTGAGAAAGCGAACAGTTAATAGTAGTTAAACAAAGTAACCAAGATGTGAAAAGATGTTTCTTGAAAAAGAAACAGAACAGCACAAAAAGAGAGCCTGGACTATGTGCAAGGGCTTGGTGTAGATTCTTACCCGCTCCAATCCCATCCTAAGAAGTGAAGAAAATATTATGAAACTATGGGATACTTTGACAGTTAAGACAATTGCTCTCTGTGACCTGACCTGCAGTGACAAAGCTGTAGTCTTTGGCATTTGAAGATTCTGCTGCTGGCTTCTCCTGTGGCTCACACTGCCCCAGCTGACTGGGGAGTGTGCACTGTGGGGTCACTGGAGCGTGAGCCTTGGCCCCTGAAAGCTGACCTTTTTCCAACAGCAGGTGCACCACCTAGAGAGAGGAAACATTCTCCAATTAACTGGCAACAGTCACAGAGATAGCATAATCTAGAGTATGTGTTTCCTTCTAACTTCTCAGGGTCCAAACTTTTACAGCAGCAAATGTTACAGACACTCCCCTCCCCATATATATCCTCCAATTATTCCTTATTTTTAAAGGGCTGTTAAACGACAACCTTCAAAATACACTAAAGGACTTGAAAGACAGTTTCCAACAGAGTAAGAAAGGGTTTTTTTCCTACAAAGCTGTGAGGGTGTTAAGAGGTGTAAAAGATAGTGTCATTTGAACATTTGTACAGGGAATTAAGTTAAAAACATTTGATAAAGTGAACACAAATAGTAGTCCTCAGCACTTCTAAATGTGGACACTCACTGGCTATTTTCAGGTGTGCCAGGAAGTCAAGGAGTCTAAGAAAGCAAACCAAAAGTAACCACAACAACACTGGGGAGAATTCCAGTCTTGATGTTCCTTTATCTCTTTTCACTCATAGAGAACTGGTTTACCACAGACAGGAGTAGAACCAGCAGCCACTCACCTGGCCCGTGTTTCTCAGTGTTTCAACAGCTTGCTTATGGGTAGCTCCTTCCAAACTAATCCCATTTACAGAGAGCACACGGTCACCTACATTAATAGTTTAAGAAAAAGTAGGCAGAGCATCACCTATAAAACCTCTATGATGCACAGAAACATCCAAGTCAGAGCTAACAAGGACAGATATTTAAGGAAGGAAATTCTCCCCTCCCTGTTCTGAGTCAAGTAGGGAACTTTACATGAAACCATATGGTTCGAAACAAAGATCTTTTCCAATCCAATGATTCTGTGGGACAATCTCATATCAAAACTAGTGTTAACCATCGGAGTGACAGCCTGCCAGAAAACTCAGTCTGTTTATTTAAAAAAAATCTTAGTCCACAGCGAGAATGCTCACTTTAGTGAAGAATGTGGCCTGACATACTAACAAGAAGAGCCATAACAATTACAGCATTTTCTGTACTGAGTTGCCAGGCGTGCCAAGCAAGAAGGCCACAAATAACACAAAGCCCTCTCTCTGTGCCTGGAACAGAGAGGCATTCTCCATTAACATAGGCTGCTTCAGAGAACAAAAATCCCACAAGCCATTTCTCATTTTTCCCCTCCACAGCCTCAGCATTGCTGGTTCTGCAGTTGTTCTACATTAGTTTTTTAATCTACACCTGCAGAATTAGCTATCAAGGCAATATTCAGAATGACAACTGCAACAGCTTGGAAAAACAGCTCTTCTTCCCAGTGAAAAAGGTACAAGGACAGGAGGCAAACAGAGTGCCAGTTTCCAGCCCACAGGATATTGTCAGATCCCCCACACAGTCCTCTGCCCTTTTTTCACATTAGGAGTCCCCACTGAAAGAATGGAAATCTTACCTTTTTCTATTCTGCCATCTGCTTCAGCTGCTCCCTTGGGAATAATTGCTTTCACATAAATGCCACCATGCCTTATGCTAGTATTTACACCACCCTAAACAGAAAACAAAAATAGGATTGTTAGTAATCTTGCAGTTAGAATACTTAGTAATTAAACACAGTGTCACACAAGGAAAACTGTTCTTAGGAAGCATTTGGGCTACTGGCATGTATTAAAAACAGAGAAACTATCAAAACCAAAATGTTACATCGAGCATGTTCTGTGCAGTCATGCAATTTGCTACAAATGAGTTGGGGTGGGAAAATTGTAAAAACACAATGCATCACAATGCAAATGCACAAAACAGAAATAAACGTCCTTCAGCAGAAACATGTCTGCATTTTTTTGGACTTCACATGCTTGCATGCACACCAAAGCTCAGAGATGTGCAAGAGCACAGCATGCCAAAGCAGGAGATGCAAAACCATGCAGTGTCCTACTCCAACACAACTTCTCTGGTGTAACAGGAAATTAAGGAGTGCTGCTTTCTCTCAGCTCAGACAAGTTTGAAGGTCTAAGCTGCTCAAGCTGAATTGACATTGTTTTGGAGGGCCTTGGCCTTTCTGCTGATTGCAGTGGGGATAGGACTAGATGATCTTTAAATGTCCCTTCCATCCTAAACCCTTGTGTGATTCCAGCTCACTGTGCTCCCCAGACTTGCAGGGAAGAGGAAAACCAACAGTGTGTTAATGTTCACTCCCAAAGCACCCAGTATTACAAGTGAAAACTTAACCCACAGGTAACTGCACATCCCTCCTCATCACCACTGTACAGCAAAACAATGCAGGGGCAGAATGGATGCTGGAAAAGCAAAGGGCAGTGTAGACACCACCTGGTCACCGCCTAAGGGAAATCTCTGCATTGGCTGGCATCTTCTAACATCCCTACAAAGCCAGTGCACACATACAGAAGTTCTGGTGCTACTCAGTAACCAACTCCTGCTCAACTTTTGTTCCTCAAACTGTTTCAAGCAATGGAACATGACTTTGAATAGACTGGGATGCTAAAATAACAGAATTTCCTTCTGCTCCTCTTACAGTCCTAGCCATATATATGGAAACAGTGCTAGGCTTGCAAATCATTCCTCCACAATAAATAGCTGAGTATTAAAATACATTAAAATGTTTTTTTTAATACAAGAACAGATGCAGTGGAAAATGTGTGCATGTCAGTTGTAAATTATTCTCTTCTTCCCTGAAGTGCCACTCTGCAGTATGACAGGCCCTAAACACAAAACTACCTTCAAAATCTTATAGCCTGAAGAGAAATCAGTCTTTAAAAATACATTTTTGCAAGAAAGCAGTGTCAGTCATGTCCCATTTAGTTCAAGTAGTTTCGTTTTGCTTTCTGCCTTTTCTCCAGCAGAGGGAGAACACTGTACATGGTGAATGTGATGGAACGTGCACAGATACTCTGAAATAACACTACCGCTGCCACTGCCTGTCATGCCAGTCTGGGAGGGTCTCCCTTCCTTCCTTGCAAATTTGCCACAAGATTAGGTAGCAAGGGACAAAGATCATCTTGCCTTTTGTACTCACAAAGCAGCATCTGTGATAAGAGTCTACTAGGACTTTGGGGCTCCACCATAGAACAAAAAACAAGAATTACTTAAAGGGCAGATGATAAGAATATTAATATAAATTAACAGTATTACTTTTCAGCTTCGGTAGCAATAACCACATATTATAACCTATATAATTAATGTGATTCCAGAAAATACTTTGCTTCCTTGTAATTTAGCAATTTAATGGGTTGCTGGGAGTAGAGAAAAAGAGAAAACATCTAAAAACCTTGTCAAACAGTACCGTGACACTTATTCCCAAGCCGTTATCTTTTTTTGCTAGTTCAACCTCAAAGATATCTCCAGGTTTAAGAAGTGTTGCAGAAATCTTTTTAGAATTCACTTTGTTTGCTGTATTCGATGAGGAAGAATCCTTTATTTACAAAAAAAAAAAGAGAGAGAAAGAAAAAGACAAAACAAAAGGAGACAATGATTTGCCTTTAGAACAGATGTTTACAGCTAAGACTCTAAAGGGTGGGGTTTTGAGTAAAAACATTCAGAAGTCCACCTGGCAAAGTACCAATTAGTAAGACTCAAGGCTCACTGCTTCAACTCTTCCATTTCTGCCATTGAACAGGTTTAGCACAGAAATATCCTCGGCCTTCAGCAGCCAAGCCTTTACTGTCCAAGTGAGCTGGTTACAGAACACCGAGACTGCAGGACTTCAGCATTACAGCAGCCTAGAGTCTAGTCTGTTGGATTAATTAGCAGGAGCTGCCATGATTTAATTGAATAACCTCCATCAGCTGAACAGAAGAATCACTTCAAGCTGGAAATAAATATGTAGTCCTTGTGATTGCGCCCTTTTGGAAAGGTGAAGCAGCAAGCTGTGTCTGCTCAAGAGCATGACTCACTGTTGAATTTTCATGCTCAAGAGCAGTGTTTCAAGGATTAGATCAATCCCAGAAGACAATGAGTTCTGCTGCTACCCACTCCAGATGTATCACTCCTACTTTCCTCTATGAAAAACTTCATTTATCTGCCAAGTGAATAAACTTACCTCTAGGGGTGGTCACTAGATTGTGAACATATTGGACAAACACACAGAATTGAAAGGAGGTTTTCTAGAGCCTCTGCAAGTGCACTACAGGGTCATCCCAAAGCACAATCTGCCTCTAGTAAGACACATCTTGTGACATGGGAAAGCTGGAAAGTTGTTTCAGGTTACAGAAGTGATTTTCTCCATTTATTTTGAACAAAATCACCATGCTAGTAGAAATCAGCTACTAGCATTAGCTGTAGGCTAGGCCAGGCTGCTCTGCACTCACATCCTGACACCCAGAGACAGCTATTTCAATATCACTATCACACTGATGGGAAATATTCATATGAAATCCACTATGCCTTTTTAGCTGGCTGCTGCTCCTGACTGCCGGAGTAAGTTGCTTCATCCATGTCAGAATCCCCTCGGTCAGAATATTCCACAGGCTCCACTACCCCGGGCCTTTTATTTTTTGCTCGAGTACTGTCTGATGAGGATCTTCTCTTCTCGATCACTTTAGAGCCCCCAGCCGGGGACTCGTTGTAATGCTGAGCATCCTGCTGGGCTCTCCCACTTGTACGTTTCCCAAAGAAGGCGGCTGGCTGGCTCTGGGACAGGCTGGCACTCTCGGTCCTGGAATCCTGGGAGCTCATGCTTCCATCCCGTTTGCCTCCCGCCAGTCCAGAGAGGCTGCCTGAAACAGGCCTCTGGTGGTGACCACGGCACCGGTTGTGTTCTTCTGAGGAGGACTCTGCCTCGTTGTCCTGCACTGAAGAGGGCCTCCTCAAGTAACCCCTGGCTCCATTACTGATATGAGCACTGTTAGACGATGCTGAAAACCAGGAGACAAGACAGCCATCAGATAAGACAACACCTTATCTGCAGCATGACACCCTTTCCTCAGCTTACAACCCTGGAAGGTTTCACCCGGCTGGATATTCCGCAGAAAGCTCTCTGTTCACACCGCACCCCGTGTGCCCTCACCAAAGGTTACCCTAACACACCTCCTCCTTCTGTCTCTGAGCACAATTCCAAGCCCAAGCTAGCTGGGGCTGCTTACAGGAGAGATCCCTACCTTTGGACAGCTTGTCCTTGGGCTGGGAGATGACAAGAGTCACGTCCTCAGGAGCGTTCTCCAGGATTTCCAATGCCGCGTGGTGGCTGACACCTTCCAAACTGGTGCTGTTTATGGATATGAGGCGGTGTCCTGCACAAAACGGGGTGTTCAGATACAGCCTAACACCTACATTTTTACTCATCAGTGACAACGTAGAGTACAGGTCTGACTACCTGTACACAATGCATGGATTAAAAATTACTGAACTTCAAGTGATGCTGGAATAGGGAACTCTAATCCTTAAAAAAAAAAAAGAAAGAAAAAAGAAAAGAAAAAGAAAAAAAAAAAGCCAGACCCCAAACTAGACCACAAAAACTTGCTATATTTCCTCTTTTTAAACCTTTATATATTATGATTTCTACCTTCTCTTTTGCTGTAAAAAAAAGAAAAAAAAAGGAAGAAAAAGCAGAAATCAGAAGTTAAATGAGAAATATGCAGTTCAGTTCAAGACACGGACTAAAATGAGAAGGGAAAAAAAAAACCCCACTATTTTTCTCCTCCTCCCCTGCTACAGTTACAGTTATAGTATATAGTTCCATTTCACATTTTTCAAAAATCAAAGGAGGGATACTGAGTTTTAATAACTTTAACTTACAATGCATCTGGAAGACAGAAAATAAAGCCCTTATCTTTATACGTAACTTCAATTTTCTGCTACTTCCAGCTTTATCATTTTTACACTGATTCATATGATTGTTGTTTTTGTATAGTCTAACAAAGAAGCATCACAAGTTTTCAGAAATTATCTGGAAGGTAACTGAAGTCACCATCATAAGGAACTGTGATACCCAGAGCCATAGATGAAATTTTATGTTATTCACCTGGTTTTAGAGTTCCTTCCAAATCAGCTGGCCCTCCAGGAATAACTGAATGAATAAAAATTCCCAGATCAAGTTTCCCTGTCTTCTCTCCACCGACTATTTGAAAGCCTACGAAGAAAAGGCCCAAAGCAAACAAAAAATGTCAGTGATCACCGTGTAACTTAACACAAGTCCCTATTTTAGAACAAACAAAAACTTACTCATTCTAATAAATGTAAAATAAAAAACCCCAGACACCTCCAATTTAAATCTGCATGGAAACAAACAGCAAAGCTTTTTGATTAAGCTTTATTGTATACTTTTGTTTTAAGCAATTGACTTTGACTTTGTCTGTCTGTCTGTTCAGGATACTTCAGCAAAGGCTACAGAAGACAACTCTGGCAAGAGAAGCACACAAACAGGTGACATGAAATGTACATTTGCTGAACAGATAACATTTGTTCTGTATCACATAAAAATTTCTGTTTTTCTCCATTTTTTGATGTTTCACATGGAATTTTGACCCTGGTCTAAAGATCTGAGTTTTCAATCTCCCTGTTTTATTTTGAGGCTTCTAATCAATTTCTGTTCATTCTACCACATAAACCTGGGACAAATGTCCCAGAGGGGAAAAAAAAAAGGTAGAAGATATCAGGTCTTCTCTATTTTAGCTAAACCAGCAAGGTATCATAAATTGCATGGGGAAGAAAGAGGAGAAATTGTACATTTCTTTGATTTTTTTTTCCTTTTTGCTCAAATTGTACATTACTGTGCAGTGTAAACACTAGGTATTACTGTCTTGTAGGCTTTTTTCCCCTCTCAAATTTACACTACAGTCTGAGTTTGAATTACAGAACAATGTCCTTAAGGAGATTTTAGAAAGTCTTCCTAAAGCACAACACTGACACCAAATTCTTCATTACTCATACAGGGAAAAATTATGTGGGTTTATGAAAAAAACCTCAGTGGTAGAGGAAGGAATGTAATGCAAATATCTCATCTCCCAGGCTCCTTAAACATCAAATCAGTGTTCCATCTGATATTACAGGAGTAAGGAAAACGCTCCACAATTAGCACATAATGCTTTTATTGTGTCTTTTTTTTTAAAAAGCATTCATTTAAAGAATTCATCACAGCTCACAGCCATGAGGTTCCACAGAGACAAAATTCTATACTGACCACATAAAGATAAACTTTAAAGATAAACTTTGAGATAAACTTAAAAGGCCAACTTCTAGTTCACAACATAAATATTATCCTACAGTTACAATATGAAAACACTGAAAAACAGACTTGCTTAACATCACAGAAAGTGCATTTTAAATGCCTCCAAAATCCAGCTACAGCCTGCACTGCTTTACTCAGTTCTACAATAAATGCTTAAATAGAAACCAGAAAAATCTATTTTGTTTTTGGCGTCTAAAAATACATGTAAACAGCAACTTTAAAGCCACTTACCTAAGCCAAACTTTTCATCCTTTTTCAAGTTCACCAAAGTGATCTCTCTCTCTGGTGTGGCAACTCTGTTCTGTGTTGTTTGAAGAGAATCAACTGTAAAGCAAACATTTCATGATCAGACAACTATCTCAACACTTCAGGTTTGCTTTAAAGTTCTTTTCCACTAAAAAATAGCACTTCTCTGATAACTTGAAAAGCAGTTTTGATCTAGTGGGTCCAACTTTCATCTTCTAAGTCATGGCCAAAGAGTGAAAAAAACTTCACAACTCTTCTAACCCATTTCCATCTTCAGCAGTTAAAAATCTTTTACTCCTCCTAAGAAAAGCAGTGGAGGGACTTGTGGAGGGACTATATAATTGAGTCCTAGAATCTTCGACTTCATTAGTCTCAGTTCAGGAAAATATTTAGATCTGTGTTTATGTGCTCTGCTCATAGGTAGGGAGGATGCAAACACATTGGTAAAATTGAAACTGAGGGTTGTTAAATGAAACGACTGTAAGATTACTCAGTGAGTTCTCTTAATGGTGTCTCATCATTAAAAAAACAATCAAAATTAGAGACATCTACTGAAACTTGCTTAAATTTACTTCCTCACTTGCAACTCCACAGGCTGCTGATTCCACCTCTTCTAAAATTTGAGCATCCTCCCAACAGAACTCTGACTCCTGAGGCTTCCCATCCGGCTGAAGTAGACCCAGGCATTTAAGAGACCCAAGGAGAATAACTTGGTGAAGAAAAAAAGAACCACAAAGAAACACCAACAAAAAAGCCCCATTCCACAAGCAAACAAAACAAAATACAAACAAATAAACAAGCCCAATCTCCTGAAACTTCAGGAAACACCAACATACTGCAAGTCTGAACTCATGGACTTGCTTCCTAGAGAAGACACTCATTTGGTCCAGGAGTGCCTGGGATACTTTTGCCCTAAGTGGAAGAGGCAATTCACAGCTGCAGAAACCTAATGAGCTCCACACACTGGTATAAGGAGAGAACAAGTGATGCATGAGAGTGCAGCAGACTGCACATCACTCAGAAAGGGAGTTTTTTCTCCCACAAAACCACATCAAGCCTAAAGAGTGAAAGAACAAGAAAACACAGAAGCAGTAACCTCCTAAGTAATGAGTTTTCAAGAGCATGATCTGGTAGGTAAGAGCACCCTTCAAGTAAAACTAAACAGATACTATTCACATTTGAAAATATTACATGCAGATGCCTAGACCTCCCCCAGGAAGCAATCCAAAATAAATATTAGCAGCTGCATTTAGGAAAAGGTCCCATACAGCTAACTGGCAGAGGCACTTAAGAATACCAAAGACACAGAACAGGCGGAACAGTGAAGCATTTGCAAGTGACAAACTGACTTATTGAATTGATTACTTATCAACTTACCACTCTCTTTTAATGCTGCTGATGACAGAAGATTTTCTGAAGTATTCATGCTAACACCTGTGACATGCATGGAAGTATTAGACACTAGTATCAATTTTTTTTTTAAATACAAAAGCTACCAAGAATTATTTCAGACTTTACACAGTTCACATGAGCTCATTCACAATATCAAACTACTTCTTTTAAAAATGAATAAACATAAACCTAGTTTTGTATTAGCAAATCCAAATTACTCATGTACTCCAGTTGTAGTTTAAAGTTCAGATAGATGGGAGCTCATGAAAAGGCAATGAATTAAAGGAAGAACAGAGGTTTTATGACCATGGTTAGCTTCAGAAAAAAGCAAGTGATCTTAAGCAATGAAGTCAAAGACTAAATTTTCTAACAATATTGGATATTGAATATGCTGAACCTATTAAACCAACACAACAAGACTCTTAAGATTTTGTAAAGGAATAAATAAGCTGCTGTAGGAACAAGCAATTTGAACTACTTCTATTTAAAATTGTTTGCATATAGAATTATATATTCTTTGAAATTATCACAGCCAAGCAAATATGGCCCTACTTTAAAGAGGATAAAATAATAAATGTACCAATATATGAAAGTAAATGAGGGAAGACAATTCAAGCTTCTTAGGAAAGCAGCACTGGCCTTCTCCAAAGCTATGAACCCCAAAGTTTCACCTGATGTGTTTCAGCGTGCCAACACCTATCCCCCTCAGCACAGGCAGTGAGATCCAGCAAGAATTTCTGACATGTAGCTAAGACCCTCACCAGAAGTGCTTCCCAGAAGATTCTGGGTAAGCACATGATCATATTAATCATAAAACTAAAGGCACAGTGGTAAACGGCTGTAACCAGTCACTACAGAGCCTGCACGCCTCATCTCACTCTTCAGCATTTATGCTCTCAGTGCTGAAAATGCATCATTCCCTTGTAAGCCCTGGTTTCAGGTGCACTGGGGGCAGACGTGGGATGTCACACTCTGCTTTGTTTGCTCTTTTTTTAGTTTGTTTATAATGACCCCCATCCCCAGAAACTTCACCATCTTCCACTGTTCCTGATGTCCTTTAACTACAATAAAGCCAACCAGGCTGCAAATATTTCAGTCATTGTAGTCATTGTATTGTTATAACAGAGAACCATCTAGAACCAGAAACCGGTAACACAGATATTAAAAATTCATGTTTAATAACCCAGTGTTAGTTTAAGTCTATTTAGCTGCTCTGAATGCTTTTTTAAATGTGAACTCTCTCTTTTAGTTAATAGTGGGATGTTTAGTTTAATTGTGTGCACTCCAATCCTTGCCAAGAAAATGGAGTAAATGCATCTGGCTTACCTCACTACAGAAGTGTTTTTGTGAAACACCCAGTGTACTGCAAAAACATTTTAACTAATTTATTATATCTGAACAAAAAACCCCCAAGAAAATAAAAGAAAAAGACCCCCAAAGTGTGGAGTTACTACTTAGAGGCACTGGCCAATACCCAGCTGACGCTGAACAGTCATTTCCAGAAAACCACTCCTTACATCCTTTCCTCAGAAAACACTAAAAAAGTTCAGCCTTCACAAACAGACTATGAAGACTAGTAAATTATTAAAAGATCCATACAACCAAATGGCACTCTGAAGTGACAACCTGGAAGCTGTTTTCTGCTATAGCTTTTACTTTATGCCCCTGTGCACAGACTGGTGCTGACCAAAGGAGGATTTTTTTTGATTCACTGCAATAATGGCCTGGATTGCTTTAGCATGTGATACTCTGCTCCCCCTTTCAAACCAGAGTATTACAATCAGTTAATAAATATATCAAAGCATTACACCCAAAGCAATTTTAGAGGTTAGTTAGTAAATACAGTAATATTTTTTGCATGCTGACCTACAACATAGGCTTGACCGGTATCTTCAATGGATGATGAGTCAGATTCATTTTTCTTTCTTTCAGGGCTTCTACTTAAACCTGCATGAGATTTTGAACTTAAAGGGGAGAAGGAGAGAAGGGGAACCAGACAGAGGGAAGAGGAAGTTGGGAGAGGGAAGGATCAATGTAATAAAATAATGGCATGAATAATAAATCAAAACTGATGCAAAATGTACATTGACTGTACACAAAGATACTGCAGGGTGGTCAGAGAGACTCTTACTTGCTTGGTTTGAATGCTCCCATTGCAGATCCAGTATCAAATTTTGGCTTTTGCTGAAAGACCCTTCCCATTATATCTTCTATTTTTTTGGGGGAAGAGTCCAAAGCAGTAATAACATTTTTCCTCTGGGGGTAAACAGAGATGTGACTCTGACTCAGATCGTGAAATGACTTGCTCATAACCCTGGGTCTTTCCTCCCATGGACTCTTCTCGTTCTTGTCCCTTGCAGAACCAGGAAGTGGCTGGAAGAGTGAGAGCTCAGAGCAGGACAGTCTCTTCAGGATCTCTGCCTGGACAGACAGGGGTCGAACAGCGAGTCTGTTCAGAGTGCTGCTGGCCAGGCTGCCAGTGCTGATGGCTCGGCCCATGTTGAAGCCTTTGACAGAATCTGCCTGAAGGTTCAGGCTCCTAAATGAAGCCCTTTCTGTGGAAATTTGAAAAAAAAAAAAAAAACAAAAACCAAGCCAATAAAACACAAACAATTGAAGTTATTTGGTAGAGCTAGTGTGACTACCTTGTGCAAAGCATGTTTTTTAAACAACCAACTCACACAAAATGTATTTTCTTGAGATGCTTAGCAGTACATACCATCATGAGAGAGATAAAAACAGCCACCATGGAGTTTGCTCAGGAAGCAAAGTTTGGAGTTCATGACACAACACTAATCCAAAGTCCAAAAACACAGAATATTTATCCTCTTACTAGCATGAAGACTCATATCAATACCCTGTCAGGCTGCTGTGCCTTATACACAGGCACATCAACTCCCTCTGCAAAGCAAATAATATCCTCAAGCCAAGTGACCTGGAAGACTGCACTTCCTCTAATCTGCTCATAAAAGCCTTTTCCAGGATTTGACCAAATAGAGCTCTCCCATCTCCACACAGTGAGATACTACCAAACTTCCATCCATCCATTTCTCTCCTTTCTTTGCATAAGCCCCTCTACATTTGCAGTACAGCAGCAAGGCCATGAGGGCTTGGCAGGATCTCTGCCTAGTTACACAGCACCAGTCCACTCAGGAGCACTTAAGGACCTTCCCTGCTACAAACATCCTAGCACGAAACAGAAAGTGTTTACTGGGGTTTGCCAGACTTTTTGACTCATTAGCAGGGATTCTCTTAAGCAGCAGTGAGAAACAGGTTTTGGACTGTAATTAAATTACTGTCAGCTGAGTTGTGGGAACTGTCTAGGTGGATGTTCTTAGCTGAAAGCAAATTCATGATAATACATCTTAGCCTAAACCCCTCTTAATTCAGAGCGAAGCTGAGCAGGGCTCCTTTCTAATACCCTAACTGCCTCCTAAGGCTAGCAGTTCAGTTTCTGTGACTTGGCTCTCACATAGGAACTTGATAAGCTGTGGCAACTTGCTGGCTGGTTAGAGACTTTAAAGGAAATCAGGCCACCTGAACCCTTCATAAATTTCACTGACATCTTGGAGTTAGTTCACAGGGAAGTCTCAGGAAAAGCAATCCTCAACTGCTTATATATTTCTGATTTAGGGTTAACCAGTGGGTTTTTTTAACCCTACATACCTGAAGGAAACAAGCTGCTTTAGGAAACTGCACTGTAACTCAAAGGACAAATTCTACTTTTTGGTACACAACACCCATTAGGTTTAACGGTAAATACTGTGGCATTTAGAAGAGAGTGTATTTGACAAATACAGCATCAGTCCTGCCATTCCAGAAGACTTTACTGCCTCCAGTATCTCAGGCAGGAATTAACTGCCACAGTAACTCAAGCCTTCTCTGTAACAGGCACAGAGATGGTAAAGATTTAGTTGTGGAAGGTATATTTTTCTGTCCTCCCATCAGCTGAATTAGTATACAATTACCACTTCCTTATCCACACCAAACACCTCTTCTAGCCACAGCCATCAGACTAGATAAGCTACAGGAGAATGATTTTGCCCAACCAGACCAGAAATTCACAAATCCCAAATTCCTGACTCTGACAGCAGACGCCTGCACCTGCTGCATTCCCATCATGGGGAAGAGTAACCTAATAAAATATGCTGTCTTCTCTTATGTTTACCCTCAGAGAACATCAAATACGGATTTACAGATTTCAGAAGAATACTTTCACATCATTAATTATATTATATAAGCATTAGGCTTTTCAAACCTTCTGCCAATCCCATAACTGAAAATTCTCATGTGCTAAAAACTCATCATCTCTAAGATGGACTTAACCCTCATTTAATTTATTATTTTTGTTTTTCCAAATGCCCCTTGTGGAATCCAGAATGTCCTTTTCTTTACTGTTATGTATGTCCTTTTCTTTATTATTTTGCTAAGTGCTTCCAACTACTAGCTTTTACTGACATATTAAAGGTTTAATTTAGATTCAGTAAAGTTATGACAACAGCAAATTTTTTGTTTTAATTGTTTTTACTTTTAATAATCAGTCTGCTGGACTTAACCATAATGCTGATTTGTTTGCTTCTGATTACAAGTGATTGGTGGAATCTGGAACCTCTGATTTCCAAGTGATCTGCACTGCACAGAAGCAAACTATTGTTTTCCAGATTCCCACAGCACAACACATACTCCATTTGTTAAGAGCAACTAAGTTTGCCTAGCCAAGAAAGCTTTCCCTGTATTGCTTTTCTCTGCAATTCAGGATAAGCAAACTGTAAATCAAAGAATGGTAAAAAGGCTTTAAGTCACTTGGTCTTATTTCTTTGCCTGCAGTTGGCTGAGCCCAACAGAATAGAAAAAAGACTGGATAATTGCCACATGCCTTTCCCCACTCCCACTCCTCCTCTTTTCTTTTTTTTTTTTTTTTTTTTTTTTTTTTTGTTTTTAATTAAAGATCACAATATCCACAGCAATGGGGTCAAAATTCATCCGAGCTACACTAGTGGAATTCTGGATTAACAGCGACTGGAATGCAGACAGATAACAGGGAAAAAAGAAAGCGTGAGCAGGCAGACTGACCAAAACAGCACTTCCAGACCACACTGAAGGCCAGCCAGCTAAGTGAGCTCTGCTCCAAACAAAGAAATTCAGACAGAGGGGTTTTTTCAATGATTACATTATCCAATTAATATTTTCTATCTAAAAAGAATGCCTTTTCATTTTCTATTATGCACACAAATTATGAAGGAAATAGATTAATATCTGTCACCCCACATCAAGTGGAATACAGACAGCTGTACCCACAGTTTAGAGATGGAGCATCATGGAATGCTCCCTATTTTACTTGCACTCCCATGATCACATCATTAATTCCACATTCTCAAACCAACCCCTTTCACATTAAGCAAAAGGTAAAAGACCTGTTGTTGAATACCTGCAAGATATTTCTGAAAGGAAAGGCAAAAGCCTTTAATTAAAGAGGGAAGTACTATTAGTGACCTGTTTTTAGATTCCTTCAGTTTAGAGGAGCTGCTGTGCGCCAGCTTGTCTGTGTTATCCCAATTCCCTCCCCACCCCTTAAACAAAATCTAATCAAGCTTAGCTAGTAGAGTCTCTTCATAGTATAAACCCTCCAAATGTAGGTCTACACATGCACAGCACTCAGCAGAATTACTGAGGCTCCAATTCAGTTTTCCTCCTTACAAAAATACATACAGACTGCTAGTAAAAACTGACACAGCATCACAGTCCTTACCAATGTCCTGAGTGTCTTGGTTGCTCTGCCTGGTTCTCATCTGTAGCTGGAACTTATGCTGGGAAGAGCAGAGATGCAAAAGGTACTGGCAAGTCTTACTATTGTCAGTCTGAAAGGCATGCTTGATGCCATCTGATGTGTTCTGCAAAGTTATTTTCTTCTTCTATACAATGGGGAAAGAAAAAAGTCGAAGACAAATTATTTCTTTTACCCTACAAAGAATTCTGTATTTGCTTGTGCACAGTCACAGCATTCAAACTTTCCTGAAGCAAAATGCACTGATGGGAGAGATTTGTATTAAAATAGGAGCCAAAGGTAATGTGAGATTTATAAAGGAGCTCTTTAAAGCTACTCTTGGGCTAGATGAGAAGGTGCTTTATTATTATTTAATCCGTCTCTGTTACTGTTAGTGCTGAGTAATGACAACCAGAACTATTACATTTTGCAGGATGGGGTTTTCAAATGCCCCTGAGGAAGTCACAAGGGATGCTGCCATTTAAGAGAAAAATAACTAAATGCTGATCTAATTACCAAATCTCTCAGTTAATGTTACAGGTCTTGAACTTATCTCTTTAGTAATTTTTAAACTTGAATGTATTCCTTCTAGTTAAAACTATCTCACAGGTGAAATAGGCTGCAGCTGTTCAATAAGGTATCAGACAGAATTAGAAGCACTGTTTTCAATACCAATATAAAGGTAAACATTTGAAGCTCAATGCCTCATTAAAAACTGACACATGATCACCAGATTATGGTGTAGCCACTCAAGTTGGCTGGTGCTGTCCAGATCAAGTGTCAGCCTGTTATCTTTTATCATTTAACTTAACTACTCCTGGAAATAGAACTTAAAAGCAACATAGGTCCATCTCCTAATCATACTGAGTACTGGTACTTGTTTGTACCCAGGCCTCTAATGCAGGATTCTCAGCCTGGTGCTCCATCACTAGGCTTGTCCATGCAAGCTAAGGAAAAAAATAAAACCTTTAAAACATGAAAACTCCAATTTCAATCCTGCAATACAACGGCCACACAAAAGTCAGACTGTGCTGTAAAACAGCAGCTTAATTTGCAAAAATAGCCAACAAAAACTTCACAGTAACTGGAGACACAAATATAGATGTGTACACAGAGAGGAAAAGAGGCCAACTTACACTAAAGGATATTTTCTTTGTCTCTCTCCATGGGAAGCGCAACACAGGTGTACGGGCACCATTGTGAACTTCAAAAATGACAACTCCTTTGCAGCACACTCCCAGAAGGATTCCTGTTTGGGATCTCTTCTCAGGCAGCACGTGATGAAGGTGAACCCCATATTCTGTGAGCCTCTGACACAACTGCACAGATCAATGCAATGAAACTTCCATGAGTATGAATTTAAGGCCATTACAAGTTTTCATATCACCATCTCAGTATTATATATATCTCTATAAATGCTTCCACACGTGCACAGAAATGTATAGATTTTAGCAAAAAAAATCCTCTCTACCTGGTGATTCCACTTACTTATAGTTTACAGCTATTATGACAGACAAATATCAGCTGAGGGTTTTAAGACATGGTTGTACCTCTTGACCTGCCAGACTATGGCAAATGAACACACTGTTTATTAAAATCAAGCAGGGAAAGCACAAACAGAGAACACATGTGAGTAAACTGAACTTGCACAAAGCAGTTGTTAGCAAGGAACAGTAACTGGACAGATGCACCTATTCTTCACACATATTTTAAAAGCAGAATAAAATTAGCACTGCAATTCTGTGATCATATTAAGGTATCATATGCAGTTTCACTCACTTTGCACTCCCAGTTATCCACCCCTGTTGTCTCTTCAGTACTGGCTTAATAAGGGACTGATGGAATGAATCAAACAAGAGACTCTAACCCCCACCACATCCCCAGTCAGGCTAGGTTTTAGCTAGGATCATGTCCCATACTTTGCTTTCTGTGGCTAAGTTAGAAGAACACTTCCTTAAAATGAGCAACAGACTTGGAATGGACAAAGTCAGCTGAATACCTCTTCCGTCACATACTCAGAGATGGTGGAATTGTAGTGTGGCTATGAAATTACAGTGTAATGGTTATTTGGTGTTTTAATAGCAATCCTTTGCTCCCTGAACTCATTTTGATCAAGAGAGAACCTGATGATTATCCCACGAGCAAACACCGTATTTAGATTTCTCAATGGGTCCTTTTAGAATAATTCAAATACATATCTGCAGATAATGACTTTCCTATCATCTTATATAGAACTTGCACACAAAATTCTCCTCGGCAGTGCTTCTGGCTTGCTTCATACCAAGCATCACACACAGTATCAGCTGCAACAATTTTTTGTTATAATTTATGGGCTTTTTCCCCTCTACAGAAAGCACAAAAGACATGGGGAATACAGGGTGTGCTGCCTCAAAAACACAGCTTCCTTTAGAGCAAACACAGGATCAGTAGTTGCCTTTAGCTAGCTTGAGCTAAGACTACTGATTAGAAAAAAGTGAGAAAACTTCCCATCTGTTATGATTTCTTTTGGCTTGTTTTCATATATTTTGGACAAAATCTTTTCAGCTTTCTTCCCTTCGGTGTTATTCAGAGCCTGAGCTGTATTACTGTGCTTTCACTTGAAGTCCATGCATCCATATTCCAACAAGGGAACTCTAAAGCCACAGATGAAGGAAGCCAACTGCTGCCCACTTACCTTCAGAAATTCTAACTCTGTCTCTTTTTCAGAGGCACCCACGTAAGTGCTGTGCAGTTTTGGCAGCTCTTCCTTGATGTAGGACAGATCCAGTTTCTCCATCACTCTTGCTGGGACATAGTGTTCTAGTCTGAAATAGGATAAGCCATGCACCTGCAACATAAAACATTTTTGTGATGGCACCTCCATATACTGCCCCATAAGCACAACGGAAGCACAAACAATCATTTTTACAAACAACTGTACGTTACAACTCAGAGGATCATAATTTAGCGGGGGAGAGGGAAATCACAATTTCCGTATTGACCCACAAAATAATTGCATATCAGTTTCTCCATATTTAAGCCTGACTCCATTTCCACTGAAAAAAAAAAAGAAGGCTTTAACATTCAGATCTTGCAATAAATTCTGCAGCTAACTGTGTTAGACTTTAGGAACACCTGCTCACAGTAAAACCTGCCAAGAGCATATCAGCTGAGCTTCCAGTCCGGGGCAGAGCTGCAGAGCACATGTGGCAGATCACAGTCCAGCCTTTAATTAAGCAGCAAGATCATAGCTTAACGAGATCAAAGGTGAAATTGATGATGTACCTCTGCCTGGTAATCTCCATACTCAGCTTGGAGAGCTAGGGATGCTAATAATAAGGCTGTCTCATCATCACAGTGCATCCTGTCTTCTAGGATGTCCTTCCGCAACTGCAGGTAGTACTGGTGACAGGTCAGCGTGTGCCTAGAACAGGAATATAAAACAAAACCATGAAAAAACCCCCACACCACCTTTGGTCCTCCAGTACTGATTAATACTCCATTTCTGTCCATAAATCTAGGGCTTAAGGGGCTATAAAAAATTTCATACACTCACTGTATGAGACTGACATCATCCACAAAAAACTTTATGCGAAAAAACAGAGTGAAGTTGACAGGAGGCTTGTTTTTCTTTTTTGGTTCTTCCTTCCATCCTTCTGGAGCTACTTTACTCAGCTTTATGTCAGGATCCACGAAGAAAAACTCGTTGTCTGCCATAAACATTACACAGAAGCACAAGGGTAAAAGCACGAAAACCAAGTATTTGCACCAGATGGAGGATAAAGACCAGATTTACAACTCTGAAATTGGGCATTGAACAGCAAAGTTCTCTGCTGACTAACAGTGACTTAATAAGCACAGTATCTCTTAAAGGGAGTACTGAATAAGGGCAGAAGAAGTAATTTAGCAGCTATTCTTACCTCTTAAAGTAGCCAATCCAAAGAAGTGATGCTCCACCAAGCCAATATGGGCAACAACCATATCAAAGACATCTTTACATATTGTTTTGGTATCACAGGTCAGCTCCAGCTTCTGCCCACTCAGAAGCATCACATTCACTTTTCGCCTGGTGTCATCACTCTTGCCTTTCTTAGTCTGCATTTTGTGAAACGAAATCTCTCAACATTCACACTTGTGATGAAAACACATTTGTTGGTTTAACATACTTCCCCTGCCACAGATGGCTGAACAGCCCCTTTCTTACCAAGATAGACTTCGGTAGATCCAAGGAGACGAACGGCTCAATCGTCATTTTCACAAATTCTGGGCCAAAGAAATTCTGCAAATCACAAAAGAATATGAATGAACACTGTGTTGCTGGAACAACAGGCTGCGGCACAGTTATCTCCTGCCCTGCAAATGCAAGAGAGGAACTGAAGGCTAAAATTTTGTAACTGCCTGCTACCTACTTTGTACTATATGCACAACTTTTTCACAAAAACCTCTTAAGGGCTGGAGGACAGAAAGGGGAACCAACCTGGCTAGTTAAAGTCTATATGAACTAACTCATCTTAATGTGATGGACTGGAGACAGGTACAGGAATTATTACCCTGTATTATGGGAACAAGTTCCTGAATGTTGTTTCAAGTTTTCTCATCCTTATTTTAAAAAAAAAAAAAAAAAGTATCCAGTTCATGGAAAGTAGCAGCAGAGGGCATCAAGCCATCATCTATTTGCACATCAGACACTTTGTTTACTATATACCTCCATCTCCCTCTTTGCAATTTTCTACTTCATCCACACAGCAAGACAGCCGGGAAAGCAAAGGGGATCTGCACAGGGATTTGGGTGAACTTAGGAGCCAAATGAATCCTCTCTCTTTACCTTCCCAACTTGCTCATTTAATAACCTCTGATGCTGGTGGGGCACATCCACATTCCATGAAGAGAAATGCAAATGAAGTGGCTGAAAACACCACAGAATAGAGGTATGCTTTAACTTTGTTAGGATGCTATACTGTTTAACTGAGGCAATTGTCAAGCCTTGCTGTCAGTTTAAGCATCTCTTGATGCTACTTTAGGCTCTGCCGCCACTAATGCCACAAAATCTCAGAAGTTTTACCCTGTGAAAGTAGGTCAACACCACACACCTGGTATTTCATCTACTGATAACTTTATTATAGGACCCAGTTTATGAATCCCACTTATGAGAGTTTCATTCAAGACACTGCTCTGTTTCAATGCAAACAAGAGTTCACCTGAGCTCAGGGCATTACCCTCAGTTTTCTTTGTGTCATGGCTGTTTCCAGGGCTATTTCCCTCAGTGGGTCTCTGGTGATGTCAAGCATTGAGGATCTAATTGCATCCCCTGGGTAGAGGTTAGGCCGGGACTGCCTCAGAGTCATCCTAGCTTGCAGTTGCATCATTTCTTCTTCCTGGCGCTTCAGCATCACTTCTTGACTTATTAGTTTGCCTTCAAATGGTGCTTCATGCTGCCTGTAGGAAGTCAGAGGGGATGACAGATTAGCAGGTATGCCTAAGACATTCTGCTGCTTTAAGCACATCCCCAAGTGGAAACGCAGAGCACAAACACCAGTCATCAAATCCTACATTAACCACATTTATTCAGCAGCCAGGAGATTACCTCTGTGCAGTAATCCATCACTGGAGAAAATAAGCAAACACACCAGGTTTCTGCAGCTGCCTGCAGAACTGCCTCATTTATTCATAGGAGAATAAAGGCTCAGCTGCAGTCTGAAAAAATACTCAACACCACAAACACAGTGAATCAGTGCAAAATTAGTAGATGCACAAGAAGTAAAAAAAAGTACTAATGCTTTGCAAATATCTTAATTTCTGTGTTCATGTGGGGACTGTGAAAAAGGCATGCTCAAAAACATGTCATTAAAGAAAAAACTGAAATAATAGTGTAGTTTCTTTAAGTAAATATTGCTTCAACACTTTCTGTTTGCAAGGGCCTGATATTTATTCCTTGATTTCTCCTGAGCAGTACAGCTTAAAATATTTACATAAAAATGTTTATGTAATAACATCCTATGTACTAAAGTATTTAAAATATCATACACTAATTTTTCCATAATCTTATTTTGCTGAAAATAGTTCCTTTTTTTTTTTTTTTTTAAATTCCCAAGAATGGCCTGGCTGATATACAGTCACCCCAAAGACTAAATTAGAGCCTAAATTTATAAACTGAAGGAAAAAATGAGCAAAACAAAAAATGCATCAGTATTTAAAAAAAACACAGCAACATATCTGCAATTTCTTTACTGTATGTATTGATCCCAACCATCCTACCAGTCTTACTCTTTACATAAGGAAATAAACTCATATCCTGTTTGGGTAACAAAAAGCCATCTTTCAGTTGAAAAATAAAATAGCTGGTTAGGAAATGTGAACAACTGAGAAATCCAAGAACAATAAAACCAACTTCCAATCCCCTTCTCTCTGTCTCATGCTTACAGAAAAACACCTTCAAAACCCAAACTAAACAAAAGCCAATTGAGCCTTCTGTAGAAATACTAAACCAAAAAAAAGCAATGTTCTCCCCCTGTTAACATAATTACACAGAGGCAATTCTTAAACAAAAACGGACAGGGGAAAATAAGGTGGTTTTCATGATAAAAGCCCACTTATTGGCAATTCTAAACTGAATGTTAAGCATACCACCCAAACTGAGTAATGAAAAACATGAAAAAGCAAAGAAAATGTTTAGAAGCCTGTGTATCCTTGCAGTCAGGTTTAGAAATATACATAAATACAGAGCAATCCTGCACTGAATGATACAGGGACCTTTGTAGTAAGTTAATATACAGACTTTTAAAAAACACATTAAATTTAAAAAATACATTAAATTTATATACTTACTTCCTAGGAGAACCTAAAAGTATGTTTGATGAGTGACAGATCTGTTAATAAACTAAGAGAAAGATGCACCTGTCCAAGACAGTATACTTGTCTATGCCAAACTGGTGGATGTGATTTCAAATTTTATTTTCATCTTTTTACAACATTACTAACAGACGCCAATACTTTTAATACTAAAGCGTCATTGGCTAGCATACAAAACCAGCCTTAAAATAAGAAGAGTTAAATAGAAGAAGAGAACAATGCTAAAGTTCCTCAAAGGGAATTTCAGGGAAGATACAGAGTAGTTATGGAACAAATGTATTAATGTAAGTCCATTATCCTTTCCCCTGTGCAGCACTTTTTCCCCTTCTCCCTCCTCTGTATTTTTTCTACAAAGAACTGAATAATGTGCACCTAAAAGGACACAGAAATGAGAAAAGGTCTCAGACCTGCCAACACATGTGCACAGGCTTAGCTTTTCACCATGAGGAAACTTGTTATGATCGACATATATGGGAATATTGACAAAACCCTAAGTTAAATACACCCACAAGCACCCTTCACATCAAGGTCTAAGGATAGGCTCTGAAACAAAACAAAAGCAAACACTTTCTGAACATAAATATGAATTATCAAAGACATTTGAAAAAGACATGTTGCAACAGGCTCTATCTAAAAACTTAACTACTGTGAAAACACCTACTGTAGAAAAGTATCTTGCCTTTTTAAAAACATACAGCCCTGTGCAACAAGCGCAATGAGAAGTTTTAATCATTAGGTTGGTTTTATCTTCTCTGTTGACATATATTAATAGGTCTGAAAACTGGGCTGGGTGTGGGGTGCCCATGGAGGAAGCTCAAAAACCTAGAGGTTTAAAAATTAAAAATTTTCCTGTCTTAGTACACAGGCACTATCACCAAACATAAATCTGCATGTTTCAGCATCCTGGGACAGTAAAATTAAGTCTGGCTTGGTCATACTGCCAGTTTTATGGGAAGCAACAGGATTCAATCTTTAGGTTCCAAGACTAGGAATGTGTATCTCCTACAGAAAAGGAAATACTGTTAAAATGTACAGGAGAGCTCATTCGTGAAGTTGTCTTATTACTAGGGGAAAGAAAGAAAGGGAAAAAAAAAAAAAAAGAAAAAAAAAATCTAAATTACATTCCTAACACAGAAGTGTGTTTTGTGTGGTGCTTCATCAGACAAGTACTTGGCTGCTACTCTGTATTTTCATCAGTGTCTGACTGCCAACCAGAATCTCACAGCTGCTTATTAACCTGCAGATGGTAGGGGAGCACAGACCTCGAAGGCTGATGCTTGAAAGGAAAAAAGGGAATTGAATTCTCTCTTCAGCTGGTGTACTTACCAAGAAATTAGCAGGTATTGGATCAGAGAAGGAAGTTGGAAGAAGGGAAGCAGGTAGGCATTCCCTAATGATTAGTGCAGTGGGAAGGTCAGGAATAGACTGAGAAAGATGGATGCCTTTTGGTAAGGTAGGAAGGATATGAAAATGAAATCTACTGGAAGGAAAAGGCAACAGAAGGAAGAGTTCCATGTCAGCTGCTGCTCCTAGAGAGAAAAAGGAAGAAATAGTAAAGGAAGAAAAAGAAAACAAAAGAAAAAAATGGAAAAAACCCAAGGAATACAAGAAGCAGAGAGGAAACAAGACACGAGCCATTGCCACAAGGAATGCATTCCAAGAAGCTTAAAGGATAACAACAGTCACAGACTAGGAAAAGGGTAATACTGAATGTCTATGGCTTCTGCTAATTTAACATCAGGCCAGCCTACCCAAAGAGCACAAGCTGCCCCTTCTGATAACTCTGAACAGCTTTGGTGCTTCTTTTAAAAGAAACCTCCCTCAAATCCAAATCGTCCTATTTGATTTACAACTCAATTTTATCAGGATAATTCTGTGGATAATTAAACAGACTGGCTCTAATAATATGTCACAGGAGCAGTAAAATTAAGGTGTACTGAAGTAGAGATGGTATCTCATGAATGCAAGAGAGACACTGAAACATGCTCCCAAGTGCTGATGGAATTTAAATAATGGATTAAGTTGCATATACTTCTCCAAACTCTGGAATCAAATGGCCAGCCAAAGCATGAAAACTCTGAGATCCTGCTCCTTGGGACTACTTGTTAATCACCAGTTTCACCTGATGTTTCTGAAGTTCTAAAAGCCATGGTGTATTGCAATGTCCTGGACAAAAATACCAACTGATTTTCTTAAAAACCCCCCATTTAACTAACTACCATCTTGGGTGGAATTCCTTTTACACTTGTTAGCATTGGAATCTTTCAGGAGCTGCTGTAGTAAGACAGCAAACACACTGTTTTCTATTCAGCTCATATTATTAATGGAGGTAGGTACAAACTATGTATTACTACAGGACTGAATTCTGCTTGTGGTTGCTCTCCTGTTTCTCAGTAGGTCTGCAAAAAAAGCTAGTAAAACTAGCTGGCAGCCTTATTTTTTCATCCTGGATATACATACTGTCTGGTAGTTAGAATAATTAAAAAATCCAAACTTGTTCACCTATAAAAATGGGTGACCAATTATGGAAGTCAGCAAATAACTACCTAGTACCCTACTGTGACATTTTTGTGCAAGTGCAGTGGTATCAGAGTGGAGGTCAAGGACTAAAGGAGTCAAGGTACTTAAAAAAAATCCTAAAAAATACTGTATAGTTACATACAAATAAAATTCATTCTATTGTTAAGTACAACAGGTGTTTTTTACTTTGCTGTGTTTGCAAAACATATTTTCCTTCTAGATTTCACACATATACAAATTACATCCATTAAAAGTGCCAGTCTTAACAGAGTAATATAATATAATGTGAAACAAACCATGAGAAACTATGTACTGCTTTACCTCAGCATTTTCACTTGCATAATAGGCCTGATTCATTTACAACAACGACTCATTTACAATGTGACTCATTTACATACCACATACTACTTTCTGTTTCTGAAATACTTTGTAAATAGAAACAAAAGTTCTCTATCAGCATCCGCAAATTACTGCTGGTTTATTTGCAAGCATAGCTATGGTGCTGAATGGGCAATTTCCTGGGTTCAAGGCAAAGCAGTATGAAGGTTGACTTAGCAGTTTCACCAAAAAAAAAAAAAAAAAAAAAAAAAAAAAAAAAAAAAAGGCAAATAAGTTAAGAAAGCTATATATTGTTTCTGTACATACAGTGGCAATAATCTTGTTTGCCATTTTAGTGTGGTGCTAAGACAGCAAGAAACACAAAAGTAGAAATGTACAGTTCTTGAACAGAGTTACATGGATATAAACCAGTAACCCTTAGAAGTCTGCCATAAAAGCACATATATTATGTGAAGACAGGCTGGATTCCCACAACTGCTTGGACACTGCTAACACACACAGCATTACACAGATATCCTATTCCTGACAACCAATCTGTGTGGACCCAGTTAAGCTGCACCTAAATACTTCTTTCCTGCCAGAAATGCCAATACATAGGTTTTTAGATGATTCTGCATTTCTCAGGCAAAGTGCAGGTATTAAGGAAACCAATTCATCAAACCAGGTAAGCAAAAGCTGTACAACCTCCAAGGAACTCTTGCCATGCTCACCTGCACTGAAATGCAGTTCATCTGAGAGCCCGCCTTGCCCAGAACCATTTTTGGCACACAACACAGTGCAAGGAGCAGACACTCACTTATTTCCATCTCCATGTTCAAAGCGTGGCTCTTAAAGACCTATTTACCAACATCATCCTTTACTTTAAGTGAACATTGGGGGACACATTCACCAGCAGTTACACCACCCAACACAGGCACAATCTTCACATGCTTCCAAGTTTATTTAATAGGATTGAGCAGGATTCCCTTCCACCGTATGCCAAAAGCATACAAATATCCTAGAATATTGAGAACAGCAGCAGTATTTCTCCTGATCTACAGCATACAAAGCAAAAAGCTGCCAAGAGAAGGCTTTGTTGCTGTGATGTGATGAGGGAAGAGGGGAAGAAAGAAATATGCCTTTATTTTTTTACCCCTTGCTACAAAAATTATCTGCATCATTTTGATAAAATCTTCCAAGATGATTAGGTATCTGGCAGGGACCAGAAGAAGTTTTTAAATCCAAAAGGTCAATGTCAATAAAAATTTTCAAACCTTTAGAGTGGAACCATTCTCAAAACATAATAGGTATGGCAAGATATTAATACCTGCTGTATTACAAAGAAGCTGAGTTAAGGTGAGGTTCGAAGCAGAACCTACTTTTTAAAGCTGTATTGATGAATAGCATTTGAAAAAAATGAAACTCATACAGGTGCAATATTTGAATACACTGCACACCAAAGTAATTTTCAAAAAGCATAAACTGTTACTGAATTGGCCTGCTTAGTAAATGCTGAGGTATTAAAAAAAAAATTAATCCAAACACAGAAGAATTAAGAACATGAACTAAGATTTTGCCAAAATAACCAGAGCAAATGTATGGCTTTTGACTTATTTCAAGGAAATAGGCATACTGCCATTTCCTTATTAAATGAAAAAAACCCTGCAAATAAATCTGTATTAATATCAGTAATTTCAAAAACTTTATTTTGGAAAAGTACAATTAAAAAATAATTTTAATATTTCCAAGCAGAACACAGCCCCTGACCTTCTGACAGTTATAACAACCTGACAGAGTTCAACCCAGTCTCCATTAAACATGGGAACTGATTGTAGATGCCCAACTTACCTCTACATTACAGTGCATTTTACTTCAGAATGCAATATGTGATTCTGAAATGCTATTTTCATTCAAGTATTAAATGCCTTATTTTTTAATCTTAACCAGAAGCAGGGATGGGAGTGAAAAACTTCACCTGCAGATTTAGAATACATTCTTTGATAAAGAAAAAGCACTCCAAGACATATTGTTTTCAAAGGGTTTACCTTGTTCTCTGAGAATTAGCTTGGCTTGATGTGGAGATATCATCAGCACCTGATAACACACCACTGGCATCATCTCTCTTGAAAACTTCATTTCTTCTCACTAGCAAACCAAAAGACAAATTAATACCTGACTGGGCAACAAAGCACACAGAGTAATCTCATCTAAAATTCAAGGATTTATCAGTCGTATGAGACTACTCAGAAGGAATCGAATTTATGTGTTCTGCACAATGGCACTACAGTATCAAACAAATTAACATTATGAAGCTGATTTCAGTTTGCAGAGCTATCTTACAGTTTTACCCCAACAAAAATAGCTGATAGTCCTCTGAAGAAGAATACTAAGGAAGGCCTAAAAGAAACCACAATAAAACCCCACACAATTGCATAGGCACCTTCTCAAGGTAAGACATATTTTTTGTCAGTCATGAGTTGAGACAAACATGTGGCAGAGACATCATACAAAACTACTCCAGACCAGAAAGAGAGCAGCTAGTTAACTACGCACCCAGTACACAAAAAAAGGAGTTAAGAAAGCAGTATCTGAACTTCTAATAATTATCCTTGGAATCTGTCTCCTCATAATAATTTAAAGGGTTTTTTTCCTTTTGGCAATATGGATTTTCTTTATAAAAACCTGTGATTTTCTTTGTAAAAATGCAGCTTTTTCTGGGATGTCTTCCTGTAGCAGCACCCAAGATGCTATACCCTTGGAGCTTGATCTTGCAAAGTACTTCACTTCCCCCTCTTACTGTACCCTCAAGCAAACAGAGCTGGCAGGAGAGCTCTTGCAGCACACACTAAAGCCACATGGATTTAGAAATAGTTTTTTTTGACAGTCATTTCACTGAGCCCAGATATACTACTACTAGAAGGCAGAAAGCAGCTCTATCTTGCCTGTTAGGAAACTTAGGAGTTGTTGACTTTGGACTGGAACACATAAACAGTCTTTTCCAAATTGCAAGCATGCAAAGGGAAATTACAGGAGCCTCGATATTTCTTACTGCTCCTCAGGCTTCTGGCTCAGTAAGTGCAAGGACAGACAATGACAAAGAAGGATGAGAGAGCAGTGAGTACATGGAGGCTGGGCTGGAATTCTGAGCATACAGAATACATATAGTGCAGCTATATTCCAGCTTCCTAACTATTGCTTCCTTTCCTAATTTTCAATGATTTGTCTCTGTTTTTTATAATGATCCTGCAAAGATGATTCTTCCTGCCATACATCAGCAAACAGTCTTTTGGATCTTCTCCTGTTTTTTCAAGAAATTGATTTAATAGAAACTACGCAAATTTATCTTTCAAACAGCCTGTATTAGGTAGTACTTTTGCATTACACTGAAATCCTTGGCACATAAATTATAAACCACTTAATCCTCATAGTAAAGCCCACTGATATGATTATACCATGGAGGCCCCATATAAAGATTTTGTAATTCACTGTTACTGTGCACTAACAACATCATTTTTTTGCAGCATGTTACTTTAAAAAGAACACTTCTACTAAAAAGTTAACTGTTTCTAGCTTTTCCTACCAAGTTCCCTCCCAGAGTGCTAAATGTCAAACTCATTTCTGAACAGACTGCACATTATGTTGATCTGTACCTGATGCTGCAATTTCATCATCTTACAACTTTGTATCAGGACAATTATCAAGACTCTTACTAAAAGCTTTTGGGGTCTGGTTTTCATCTTGAGCTTTTTTCTTTAGGTTTTTAGTTTCTTTGGGTTTTTGGTTGGGGTTGGTTGGTTGCTTGGTTTTTAAACAAAGGTCTTACCTTGCCTGAAATCTGGTTCTGAAGAAATAACAGATGGACTTTCACTCGAAGTACTATAAACATCACTGTGATAAGATTTGTACCTTCTCAAAGGCTCTGAAAGTTTAAATCAAGGTATCAGAAGTAGAAAGCAACAGTCATGAAGTAAAAATCAAACACAAACATTTGAAATTTTAAAAAAATTTTCAAGCCATTTTAAAATGCCTGTCTGTGGCTATAGAGTTCAAAAGCAAACATCCAGGGGTTGCTGTACAGTCCCATTCTGCTCCCATAGCCTGAGGGTTCTGTGGTCAGCCTGGCCCCTCTTGGCTATCCCAATACAGCCACCTCCTCTGAACTTCCCTCAACATCACTTTCAAGTTAAAACTAGCATTAAAAAACCCTCATCAAGACCCAAGACAAAAACAGATCCCTCCTGCAAATGAAACAGGTGCAAACATTTGGTGTGCACCTCTTGCACATAAAAGGGAATCACCAGAACTCAGTCTCTGGTTCCTTTATTATGTAGAAAGATAAATATCCACAGAGATAAAGCAAGTACTGGAAAATTATAATTCAGCTCATCTTTGACATCCACAAAATATGATTAATAATCAATTAGTAAGCCCCTAGAGGGTATTTAATTAACCAGAACAGCTAAACTGATGTGATGAGAAATCAATACAGCAGTCCCAGTTCCTACTCTCAGGGGATTACGTAAATAACACACTGGAGCAAAGGACTCCACAGAAGGGGGTACTTGACATCTGCAACCATCTCCCAGAACTTTCCTCAGCACAAGCCAACAACCACCCACAGAATGTGCATATAAGCAGAACACACACACACAAAAAAAGAGTCTCAACATCTTGGGAACACCAATGCTTCACTATCAAAGTGAGACAAAAAACCCCAGGTGTCCTTATTTGCAGAAGGCTTCTTCTGGTCTGACTATAGTTGAATGTTTTTGAAAACAAAAGCAGTGATATAGAAAAAACACATGTAACTGCTGTGAAAACAAGTGCCAGTCACTACAGCAAGGAATATGCAATGCAAGAATACAAAATGGGGAACACATGAGCAGATATTTCTGGAGGCTGCAACAAGGAAATCGGAAGTTCCAACTTTCCACGTCCAGAAAACAAAACAGCTGGTGAAAAATTCTGAGGGAACAATAAACCTGCTGCATAACTTCTTTTAGGTCAGATGACAGGTTAGTTAACAACACTACTCATACAGACTTCCTACAGAAGTAGGAAAAATTCCAAATAGGAAAAAAAGCAGGAAAAGATAAAAGATAATGCAGTACTCCAAGAACTAAAGATTGGTTCATGTTCACTTTGGACTATCTGTTTCCAAATCCTTCCTCTTTAAAAAACAATATTTCCCCCATTTCTACCCCCCTCACTTGGGCTGTGTAGGGACTCCTTATGAAAACTGGGAAAGATAAACAAAGCTGCAAAATCAGCTCGTGAAACCAACAGGTCTCACCAGTCCATCTCAGTTGCACAGTTTAGCAGGATAAAACCCAATTAATATTCTCAGACAGGAGCAATATGGACCTGCAGCAAGACAAAAAGAATCCACTGGGGCTGTGTGGGAGCAGCGAGGTTGCTTCAATCTTTCACAATGGCTACTTTCAACGTTGTGGCTTTAACAACAAAGAAATCTGCCCCCAGTCTAGCAATTACTTGCCTACCATGGGAAATAAAAACCAAATTCAGTGGGTAACTTTTGGAGATGTGTTTTTAAAATGCTACCAGCTTTTAAGTGAGGCATCAATCCAAACACGACACTGGAGGTTCAGTACTGAAATGTTTAACTAAAACCAGACCTCTTGTTTCCCAGTGGTTTTATTAGCTGTAGGTTTTTCAAGTCTGCTGAACTGACTTTGAAGCAAGATGATGGAGAAGGAACAATCAAATATGACATGAGATTTTAAACAGATTTTTTTTTTTCCACTTAGTCAGCAGCCAGGGCTTCTCAAATTGCACACAAATTACGGCTCCATTCTGGTTCTATGAGATATTAAATTTTGAAAAAACCAAACCCGTGGTAAAAGAGAAATACGCAGCTCAACCACGAGACAAGTGTTTGTAGGTGGTGGCATGATATGGGACTCTGCAGGCTGTTTGACTTCTCCTGACTCATCCTGTCAGCAGGAGCTGGTGCCATGCTGTAAGGACAAGAAGCCCATGAGACAAGAAAAAAAAGCATGATTTCCACACACTGTTTATCTCAATGTTGTCACAGACCCCTGCATAAGGCCCAACAAGGCTCAAACCTATTTCCAAGTAGAGCTGAAGACAGGACCATACTCCTGTCTTGCCGCATCCTTCTCCCTAATCAAGACCACACAACCTAACCCGAGAACAGAAGCAAAGGTGTTCTTCTTATCTGCTGGAAGCATTCAACAACCTTTTTATCCTGGGCTATCAGGCAAAGTTTATGACTATCAGGCAAAGTTTAAGGGCAATTAAGAAGCTGCATCCTGAAATTCCATGCAAATCCTCTAGATTTATTTCCATTTTGCTCCGTTTAGACAAAACAGATACAGATCTGGAACTGTTTGCTGCTAGAGCATCTTCCATCCAGTTCTCTGCTGGCCTACAAAAATGTCTGTGTACACCCCTGACACATCCCCCCAGCACTGCACCCCATCTTAACCAAGTGCCTTCCTTCCTGGGGCACAGACAGAACATGCACTGCAGGCCTTCAAATACTCCATTAAAATATAAATATTGAGAATATTCTATCTATAATGCTCACATAGTCATCCAAATAATTTATACTCTCTCCTCTCCTCCAGCAAGTTCTCCTCAGTTCTAACGTATCATATTAGGATTTAACTTCAAAGAAGGCACTTGGATCGTGTCCAAGCTAAGCTTCTAATTAAGAACTGGCTTTCAAAGTTCACAAAGTCCCAGTTCTGGGATCAAATTAAAGTTTAGCTTTTCATACAGAAGTTTCAAAAGTAAGGACAAATTTCTAGTCTGGCTGGGAAGGAGCTGAAAAATGACAACAAAAGCTAAACGCTACAATAAAACAATTTATCTCCCGTATTTGCAATTTCCCCAGGGAATTCTGACTGGCCTAGGTTTGCTGTCTTAGTTTCTTGGGTTTTCTGGGTTTGTTTTTTTAAAAATGTAAAAACTTTTAGTGACTTCAGAACTGATTTGACTTCTGGTTTAACCAAGCACACTGTAGCAAAAATATTTGTATCAGTTACTTCCCTTAACATTTCACTGTTTAGGTTACAGTCTTTTACCAGAACACTGAACTATTTCATACCTTAACAGGAAAAAACCCACAAAAACATGAGTTTAAGCATGTTTTAAGAGTCTGTAGCTAAAATTAACATATAAAACTTGTACTAATAAGCGGAATAAGCATGTGGTAGCTCCATGACGCACAGGTGGGTGATGCACTGCAAACTGAAGAGTCTGTGCTGCTTAGTGCTGCAGTGGGGCTTTTTTAAGTTCCCTATCAAAACCAGCAGAGCCCAACCTCCCAGGCACCTCACGCCTCACAAAATAACAAAACACGCTATTTACGCAAGGCCAGACGTGCAAGCCCAGACAAGTCACTTACAGAGAGCCTCACCTCAGCCAACTTCAACAGAAATCAGAGAAGCCCGTTCAGCTTGGAATTTCATTATTCTCAACACAAGTCACATCAGATACACAGGTTTTCAAATACACATTGTTACAGAATTATTTCTGGCGGCACAGAGAAGGCGGCAGAATTAAACCGACAGCTTCGTGACAGGGAGAGAGGTCTTGTTTGCCCTTTGAAGTTGGGTGTCTATTACAGGAGAGTGGTACTATTATACCACTTAAAACACATTAACTGTCCTTCAGGAGAAGCTGGGACTCACTTCTTTCCCATGAGTTAAATCAACAGCTTAGATTCATATTTGCTTTCCCTTTTCTTTTTCTCTTTTCATCTAAGAAAACTTGAACAATCTTACGCAAGCCCATATAGGTTTAACAGGAAGGACATCGAGACCCAGTTCAAATTGCTGGTGAGGATTCACATCCAGCAGCTGACAAAGGAAACTAACCCATTCAGACTTCCAGGGGAGCAGGCTCATTTTAACTTGCAAGATTTCCACTGCTCACATTCTGCCTGAAAAAGCTGTATTGCACATTCAGTCCAAGCCGCCACCATCCAGGCAACCCCCTAGGGAGCCCAATCTGATGCAGAGGGCCTGGCAGGATCTAATCTACAGAGAAAAATGCAGCCTTGGAAAACTGCAGAGGACACACATCTCTACTGCTAGGCTGGAAAGGAAAACAGAGAGATTAACCATAACAACACCAGGGTCTGGTAAGAACTCAAGTAGCCCCATATTTAGAAAGACACTCTTGTTTTCTGGATCTGGATCTTTCCATCTGGGACAAGGTATGTAAATTAACACAGGTCCAGACTGGGAGTTTGTCTAACAAAGTTGTTTGCCTGTTTTAATGTAAATGTTTTATCCAACTCAGAATATAATGTATTGACCAAAAGTCAGATTGTGTGAGCTGCTGAAAGCTCAACAGATGAGATAATGCAGATGCCACTCTGCTATGCAATTATGCAATTTTAAGAGCTGGTTTACTACCTAATGTTAAGCTGTGTAACTCAGCACAAAGTAATAGCTGCTGATGCCACAGCACCTGCATTTTACAGATATCCTACAAGTATCTTCTCCCTTGAAAAGCCAGCATCTCTTGCCTCAGTAAAATCAACAGCTGAAGTTCCCTAACTAGTATCAGTCCATTATCCTACCTCTCAGATTCATTAAAATTATTTCTGAATATTGATCTACTGGACAGACCAACCACAAGAGAATCTATTTTGCCACCAATTAATTTAAATCACACTGCAGCACCAGGAGAAATGTGCAAACTGCCCCTTCCTTGGCTTTCACATGCAAACAGATGTGCCATTGTGCATGACTCAAATGGCCCACAGTGAACTTAGAAACCCAGAACATACAATTCAAGAGAGAAAGGAAGTATGTGCACTTCAATGAATTCATAGTGCTAGGTTTGTGAAGCAACTATCCCTTTTCTCCCTCCTAAATCCAATTTCCCATTTAACCCACTTCTACAAAAGCTCCCAAATTCAAATCTCTGGGGCTTAATCTGCTGGGATAAATTTGCTACCAACAGCTGCCTGATTACCTGCAGAAATTTTCCCTTATTCAAAAATGCACCTTCAAACTAAGACAGCATCTAAAATCCAGGCATTTACAGGATCCCTAACTGTAACCTTTAACTGCAACCTTCCCAGCTAAAAGGCTGTCATAACATGGAACTTTTATAAATGGGGTACAAAAGAATCTTCAAGGTAGATAATGAGAACAGTTTCAGGAGATAAACATGGAAGAAGGCTTAGGAGGAGAAGACTCTTGCTTAGAAATACAGAATATTACTGCCTCTTCCTGCTGACTCTATGAAGCAAGACAATAATTGGACAAAAAATATAAAATCTGAGGATTTAATAATCTGGGTTTTCTGTTGGAAAAAAAATAAAGGTAAAAAGAGAAAGGATTAAACACAACTTGTGGGTCTGGAATTCACATGGTTACCAACTGCAAAAATATTTAACAAAGGCTTGAGAATATTCCCAAACCACCCCCATTTCCCCACCCCTGGATTCAGCATTCCAAAGCTTCAGCAAGATCAACTTTTTCAGTATCCTCCCATCTTTTTTGCCCTGTCTGCTATTTCAATCCACAGCCAGCTATATCACTACTCTCCTAAGTGGTTTTGTCCTCCTGTATTCCACAAGGACATGGGCAAGCTTTATGCTCCCTCATGCATCTCACTTACAACATCCTCATAAACAACACTGAGTTTAAAAACATTTCAGAAAAAGGACACTCATTCACCCAAGTAACACATAAACCCTTTCACTCTGAATTATGCATACACTCAAAACAAAGAGTAGGGGGAGGAGCTGCCTAAGCAAAAGGGGAGTTCAGACAAGGCTACCATTACCATCTCACAGCCTTGTGCCTTGCTGCTGAGCCATTTGAAGGCAGGCCTGGGACAGGAAAATTTGAGTGTGTGTTCAATTCACAAGTGTCAGGAGATACAATCTGTTTGGGGGGACAGCAGGCAAAAATCCCTGGAGCACAGGAGAACAGACACCACCTTCGTGCTCTTGAGCTGCAATGCAAGCTTGCAAATTGTAAAACAATATTATTTTCTCTCTGAAAGAAATGGGACCCTATCAGCAGGTGCCAGGCAACAATTTCCAAGTTTCAAAAGAGCAACAAAAACAAAACCTTCTCTCTGGGTACAGGTAAGATGTTTGGGTTTAACACCTAACATCAACAACTTCATAACTCTAATCAATTCTTAGGTCACAAAACCTCCATAACAAAACAAAAATGAACAAAAGGGTAATGATGAAGAACTTACTCTCTTGGTAAAATTAACATATATTTTTGGAGTCTCTTTTTAGTTATTAATCTCTTATTAGTTATTAATCTGTCTTATTAATCAGAATTGGCTACACCTTAAGTCAAATAGCAGACTCCTACCCTTGTCCCCATCTGGCTAAATGGCACCTAATCATAAACAATCATCTTCAGTACAGAAGAGATAAACAGCCCCAACCCTGAAACTGTACAGTAGATTAACATAAACCAGAAAGTTCAAGAGCAAGGCAGTCACAAGGACATGGTCCTTGGAACCCTGGTGAGGCTAAATCTGAGATGTTCTAACAGTATATTATAGTGTACTTTAGATGGTCAGCAGCTCACTACAAAGTACTACAGCACAGCTGTAATTAAAGCTCTGTCATTCTTTCCACTATAAACTCTGCTTTTCATGAGTTTATAATTTAGATTGTAAAAATCTGTTCTGAGTGGAAGCTTGGCAAAGCAGAGCCTGTGCATAAGAACATTTTCTTTTTCCAACGCAGTCAGCTCCTTAAGGTTTTATGTATAACAGAAAAATTTTCCAGCTTAACCCAAAGTAAGGTAAAGAAAAATAATCCGTATGTCACTTAAATTCCTTTGTAGTTTGAGGAGGGAAGTTGTATCTCGCCAAGTTCAACTCACTGAGAGTCCAATGTCACTTCACAATTCAAAAATGGAAAAACAATATATACAGCCAAAAGCAGAGGCTTAATACAATTTACACAGGCTTAGCTGTAACCTAGACCTGGGCTCAAGTGAACTGAAAATATCCCCAGATTTGCCAAAGAGAAGGCAGATTGTGTCTCCTCTGCTACCCAACCATCACCCTGTTTCCCATGACTCCTTGCCCATTCCTTCCCCTCCAGACTGAACTGAACCCTTATTCCAAACTGCGTGAACTTTGAAGTAAGTTCTTCTCCTTCTCAGTTTTTATTCATACCTCTCAGTTACGCTGGTCAAAAGAGTAATTCCACAGACACCTGACACTTGATAGTCTTGGATGTAGAAATATCTGTCTACCCACTAAGTACTTCAAAATTACATACAACGGTAATGCACAAAAAACCCAAGACTGTATTTTTCATTTCTTTGACAGATGAAACTGGCAATAGACTTTATATGAAAGATCTCAAGGGACATGTCTGGTGTAAAAAAAATGTAAGATGAGGAACAGCAAAATATATGGAACAAAAACAGGAAAAGGGAAAGAAGTCTTAAGAGACTAGCAGAATTTATGTATTAAGACTTCAGTGAATCTGCTCACTAAGGCAGAATAGATACTTCCAGTCAGGCTTCTCAAGCCCTATAAGATACAACAGCAACTAACTCCTTTGTGAAAAAGCATTCAGCATCCATCTTACTAAAATACTCCTTTAAACTGGCTCATTAAAAATTCACATTCACAACTAGTTTCTGGTCCAAAAGATTTTCTTTAAGCAGTTAATTGACCAAAGAAATTGAACAACTGAGAGCCTAAAATCTAACCGTAAAGCACACACTCCCACTGTCAAGAACAAAACACACCTTCCTTGAAAATAGACAACTCTGAAAGCTAGCTACCTATTGAGAAAGTGTCTTTACTTTTTTCCTTGCAAGTAATTCGGAAGGATGGGCAGTGAATCATTGGCTATTGCCTCAATCTTCCCTGTACCTGTTCATCACTCAGCCTCTGTGACTATTAAGGCCCAGATCCCAGTTTATTTTGACTGCGCTTTGACCCATTTCCCCTATGAATAGAGTAGTTTCACACATCTGACCTATCTCAGTTTGCAAGGCATGGGCATGTTTTATTTTCTGCCATCTCCCAATCTGCTTGAACAAGAATGATAAACCCATTGCTCATCAATGGGTTTGGCCATGCTTTTGGTTTTGCTCTTGTGCAACAGAGACCTGCACAAAGCTGCACTCCTGAAGAACAAGGCTATTGAGCTTTCCCAACACTAGGAGTGGCCTCCTCTTAAACTCTGTCAGCTGTCTATCTCCAACCATCCCAGTTGACTCATATACTTCAGATGGACCCTGTTGATTTCAGGCTCTTAAAGCAAAAGCCAACCAGGTAGATAAGAATAGATAGCAAACTGCTCTAGAGATAAACAATGGTATCTCCACAGTGCTGCTTTCATCTTTGTTCATTTCTTCACATGATAATGTAACCCTCATAAGATGCTGATTTGATAGCACAAGAGAACTCCAGCTGTACAGAAATCACAGCAGCTTTTAAACCTGTCTATGCCATTTCAGTAACACTCCTCCTTTCTGGAACAAAAGGCTCACAGGCACAGGAAAGGATTGGCTTCCCGTGCTAATTGCAATACAAGCATCGCCCAAGACGGCCACAAAGGGCATGAGCAGGCATTTTCAGAAATCCAACCTTGACAAAAGGCTTTATCATCTCTCTTAACATGAGGTGTTCACACCTCAGGCAGAAGAAGGAGGCCAAGCTAGGGTGTGTTTTCAGTTATTTCTGTCACATAACAGGCAGGCTAACTCATGAGTCTTTGAGTGCACCTGAGTAAATGCCTGAGCTAGCTCTGTACATACAGCTCTTGTGCGATACACCTTGGATGACCAAGTTATACTTCCTGACCCAGCACAAGCAGGATCCAGCTGTGCTCTCAGTTTCTATCCAACTGTCTCAAACTCAAAGCCTTTGAAATCACCCCACAAAATCTAAGCAAATAAAACATGCAGTTCCACTTACAGGGGTCTGCATCAAGGTAATTTTATAACTTTGCCCACAACAATTACGGAGACTTGTTTTTCCCCCGTGTATTTTTTAATGAACTGATGGAACTTGTGTGAAGTATTCCCACTGAAGTGAAGAACTGAACACAAGGCCAAAAAAAAAAAAGCAAATTTAAGGTCTTAAGTCCAGAGTTATACAGCACAAAACCAGAGATCTGGAGATGAAATTCTGCCTTTCCTTGGGGGCATAAATCCATCTCTAATAGCTGAAGATGAGAATCTTCCTTTGGGGAAAATTACTTGACCATTGGCTGTTACCAGCCTTTTTTTTTTCCTAATTGCAATTGATGAGCTTGATACTGGTTAGAGATCAACTATTCTGAGTAAGCAATCCGAAAAACCACATTTATCTTCGTTGGCAACAGATGCTCTAATGACTTCACTTTGTAAAAAAAAGATGAAGCTAAGACCACAGCTGTTTTAAGAGCTGCTACAAGAGAACTCAAATTTATCACAGCGAGAAATCTTTGTTTGACGAGTGGAATACCCAGAAAATCAAAAAGCTTCACTAACCTTCTACATTCATAGCTTCCCTCAGAATCTGTAACTTCTTCTGTCTCTCTCTTATCCTGTCAAAAGCACTTGATATTGCTGCAGAAGTTGATGTCTCAGGCACGTGGCGTGTTTGGTCCAGTTTTTGTGGTCCGAAGACATCCAGTGCTATGCTCCCATCAGAGTATCTTGCTTCCTTGTTTCTGGCAGCAGTAGAAGTCCGTACTGTAAATGTTTCACGCTGATGGCTGTGCTTGTGAGAACCTCCAGCATGGTCCCTCTCAGCTGCCTTGTCAGTAGTGCAAAGCAAATCTGTGGAAGAAGCCCATATTTTCCGTTTGGGAGGGACATCAGCGTGAAGGTGACCTTTTTTCTCAAGCTCACTGGCCTTACACCTATGAGGACAGAAAACATCCTCCTGACCCGAATTGTAATCTGCAGAAATGCCCTGGAAAAACTCTTCTTCGTCTCGTGTTCCTCTAATGGACAGAAATCCCATAGACTTGCTAAGTCCTTTGTTAAGGGTCGTCTGTTGACAGAAGTGAGCTCTGTGTCCATCAGGTGCGTCAATCGCCAATGTTTTTCCTGGAACAAGGAGACATTTCATACATGTAATTTTCTACCTAATACACAGGAGTCCAACACAAATGAGTTAGAGTGTATGATGAACACATGCTTGGGCACTGGTTTTACATGCAAAGTATTGAGAAGGCCACTCCAAGACCTCCCTGAGTCAACAGAAATCCAACTACATCATACATGATGACCACTTCATTTCTTTTATTTCTAAAATGTTCAAGAAAAAAATAAGATCTACTATAATTCAGTATTAACATTCAAAAACTCCAAGCTATCACATAATTGCTGAAAGTTGTTTTCTCATCAGTTTCATTTTCAAAGTAGCCTGGACTGGCATCAAAAATACTACTTAATAATCAATCTGAAATCAGCCATTCCTCTCACACCCAAATACACCGCCTACAGGTTTTAATAACAAGTCCAGGTTTGTTCTACAGATTTACAGATGCCCTGCAATAGAGCCAGCAGTAAGAAAAGAATGACTGTGTACTTAGGAATTATAAAAATCCCGGATCTTCCTCTAATGACTAATTTTGGTGACTGCAGTTTCTCCTGATAAAGAATACTCTGAAACAAAACCACAAAGCTTCCAAGGTTAAAATGATTCTATGAGTCTGCACCCTTTGAGTTTCACTGATACACGGATCCACCAATACTTAGGAAGTCTCTCTTCTCCCTCTCCCTTCTCATGAAATTACTTCCAGAATAACAGAAACTGCCAGAGGTGGAACCGTATCAATGAAATTTGTGTTCTCAGAAGAAGATCGTGTCCCAGTTGGAGTCAGCATGGCATGTGATTGATGCCTTCCTTAGAGCTAAGCTCCCTCTTTATGGTGATATTCCCATGTACAATCTTTAAGAAGGAACAGCCTTGAAGATTTCACTGCAAAAGCAAGTAGCCGTGAGTTCACAGTAATCACTGTGCTGTATCTACTCCTCTTAAAGAATGCTACATAGTCCTGCCTGCATCATTGAAATTAACTGCCCCACTTGCACAGCAGGCTCCTGATGATCTTTATCTAGAATGCTATCCTTCATCCTTCAAAAGAGAATTTCACAGAATGCTTTAGGGATGTTTGGAAATGTAGTCACTAAAGCTTTAAAAGTTTATGGCTTTTAAAGGTGTAAACAGCTTTCAACTCCAATCTTCTTCTTCAAGAGGGGCTGTGCTTTTAATTTGTAGCTTTTAGTTCTGTGATATTTAACTAACAATCAAAACCAGCAAGACTCAAGACAAATTCAAGCGAGAAGCCCCTTGCTTCCTACCACCATGGAAATAGATGATGATAAAATGTTAGGGTTTGGATCGTCTAAAAGGTGTCTTGTAAGTAATCACACGCAATTCCCACATGCTCTAGCTAAGAAAATAAAAACCACTTTTGCCAATGAGAATGAACTAATCTTATAAAAGGATCTGATGCCTCATTTCATATTTTACAAAGATAGATAATTATGTTTAGTATTAAAGCTTTGTGGTCAAGCAAATATTACATTATTACCTTATTCTCAGACTATACATCATCCTAAGGCTGGTGAACCATGTATAATATTCACACACAAAAAAGCCTTTTAAAAATAAGTGTTTACTGTGAAGTTCCCACTTTGCATCCAAAGCAGCAGGATGATATCCACTCTGCAAACACATACTTCGCATTCATGTACATGCACCAAGGGCAAACATTCCTGAATAGGATTTTAGCTCAATCATTTGTGAGATAAAAAACTAAGTTTGCTTTTTAAGATGGCCAACAGAAATGCAAATCAAAAGGAGCTCTGAGAATCCTCCCCAGTAATGAGAGTTCAAAGACAATTTTAGGCTGGAAAAAATCAAAACAACCTCCTCTACACACTGTAAGAAAACCCCAAACAACCACTTCTTTAACACTGAAAGTATTTACATGCAGGGACCTTACTGAACAAAACAAAGGCAAACAAAGCAAAAGAATACCCAAGAGAAGCAGACAGCTGCAACTCCAATACACTACCACAGCTATGCACACAGGATTGCTTGGTACAGCATTGGTCATGACTCAGAAGAACATTCCTGGTTCAGAAGATTATTTAGGTCTCTGCACACTGAAACATGATCTTGTTGCAGGATCACGTGCAATGAGAAGAGTCAAAATGTGCTTTTAGCAGCTGTGGTATCCTCACCACAGCATCCCAGAGACACAACCCTGTCTTGCTGTGTGCTGGTGAGAACTGCAGCTAAGGAGCTCACCTCCTGTCAGTCAAAAAGAGTGCTGGGGGGAAGGAGGATCCTCCTCACCAAAGCTTTGGTTCCCATGGACTTGGATATATCAGAAGCTATTTGCTGTTTGTACAGAGGCACTGAAGAGGCGAGCTCCTTTGCCCCAGCACACAAGAGATGCTCTCTATTCCCCACATCAGCTATCCCTGAGAAAAAGAGAAGGCCATGAGCACTATCTCACAGGCAGTGACCAGGGAAGCACTCATGGTTACAACTTTGTCACTCTACCAGCCAACTGCATGATCAACAGGAGATGAGCTGTCCTATCAGGAAGCAGTGCAGGAGGTGCTCCATGCTGCCCTTCCACTCTACAGGTCTAACTCAGACCCTCATTGACTTAAGCAATCAGCATGAGATTTTTACATAGTACCAAAACAAATCTACAGCTGGCCTCAGTACTCAGGCTTGAGATTGCAAAATTCTCTTGCAAGTCTTTCATCTGTCCTTTATTGTTCTCCCTGTTCCCACTTCTGCTTTTCATCAGACTTGCCAATTCTTCCCACCTCTGCAAAACCCATCCCTCTCTACATAACATTATTTCAACAAGCTCTGCCCAAACTGACTGACAGTGCCAACATGAGCTGTTTAAAAATCATCCTCAGAGAAGGGTAAATAAGAGACTTAAGGGGAAAGAGTGCGCAGCCTGGGTATCCTGAGATATCCTGGGCAAACTGAAACAAAGCAGCAATAGAGAACTGTCAGACCTGTACTTTATCCCAGCCAAAACTGCATGCTGCTTTTAGCACCAGAGCACAGAGGCCAAGGATCAAGGGCAAGACTTCTCAATACAGAAGTAACTCAAGTGCAGGTATTGGTAGTATAATTGGATTAGGCAACCAGCAATCAGTCCAAGCCAATATTTCTGTTTCTAATAATGTAAATCTGTCCTCATCCCTTCTTCCTTTTTTCAAGTACTATAATAGACTTCGTAAGTCATATGATCAACTGTTAAGGTATTTTCATTTTTAATCCTGGACTTCCTCCACTACCTCAGCCTTACTTGGATCAAGAGTCTTAAATGACTGCAGGAAGTCTCTTTCAGCACAAGGCTCATGTATCCAGCTTCCAGAAAACAGTACACTTCCAAAACAGAGCAGACTGGAATAATATTCCTTCTTTAACACATGGATTTTCAGTGGAATGGCATGCTCAAGTCCAAATTCATTAAGTCAATATGTGATTTATTCTTCAGCTTTTCCCCCCTCAGATTTTATAACGAAACGTGTGGAAAAATGAAGGAAAGAATCACCAGCAAAAACCTCTATATAAGGAATAAATAACTAACTAATGTTCAAAAGGAACCTGCATAAGGGAACTTGTACACCTATATAATGCAAGACTCATGTTATGACCTTCCTTTTTTTTTTTTTTAAAAAAAAAAAAAAAAAAAAAAGTTTGTATTTATAATGGAAACTCTGGATACCTATCCAGAAGTATCTTGGCTCGACTAAAGACATTAATTATATCACCTGAGACCACACAGAGCTACTCCAGGCTTCAGTTACCCAGGTGTGTAACAGGACAGAGAAGTGCTTCCCTGTTTGTCAGCAAGGATGACAGAACAAGCCATTGGCAATTAAGGTGCTGCAGCATGTAAGCAACTTCAAAGGGAATACTTTCCCCTTCCCCAGTTACTTCTCTGTTGCACTAAACTCTCCTCCTTGCTCATCTGAAGAGTGTATGGGCTCTTGATTGCTCATATCGCCCTTGGGTGTTTATCCTCTACTTGATGTTACATTAGTGCAATTATTTATAATTACTGTAAATAATTCAGATGCAATTACAGTAACTGTATGATTCCAATGTATAATATATAGTGAGGGAATATATACAATAAAAATAGCAATTAATCACCAGGAGCTCACGATTAAATTCCCTTGTGATGCCAAAACAAAACTCTAGTTTTACACACACACCTTCAACTGCCAGATGTTACATTTGCTAAATAACCATAGATCTGCTTCCTTCTTCCTTTGGTGTTTTCAGCTATGAGTGCAACTATAGCCTCTTTTACATCAGGGTCATTCACAGACCATCTTTCACTCATGCTGACAGTAATCTGGTTGATTTTCCTCCGAGAAAGAGTTGTTGTCTAACTAAATCCAGCCTGTCTGCGATTACTTGAGCACCAGCTTGATCATACAGGCAATTAATCCAATATAAAATGCAAACACAGTTGGTACCATCACCTACTGTATCTGTTTTTGCTGCCTAAACTCAACTCAATTTTCTTTAAAGTCTTTCTGCCTGCTCCTTCCTTTTGTTTGCACAAAAAAGAACACCTTTTTCAACTCTGTTAAGGATCTTGACTTGTGGATATATGTAGATGCACACATATGGGAGTGGGGGGTGGTTAGGAAGAGAGAGGGGAGGGGGGATCAGGGAAAGACTGCTCACATGTGCATGAGAACACACACCATCACTGCCGGATTGGAAGGTCTCAAGAGAGGAAATGATTATACAGGAGTTTAAAAAACATCTCCCACGCCATCTTTGTGCAGAAAACAAAGCAACAGAAAAAACCTTCTCTGTCCCCATACAATGTGGTTAGTTTCTAAAATATGAGTGGGTAGCTGATGGAGGAGTTGGGTTTGCAATCCCTTTGGGGCAGGCTAAAAGCCAAACAAAAGACAACAGAGCCAGATGTGGCCTGTGGGTTGACTGCTAAGAATGGCACCCCCTCTTTTTCTTTTCCTTTCTAAATTGTTGAGAAAAATCCAAGTTTCAGACAGAAGTACTCCTAAACAATGCATTCTCAGTGAAGGAAGAATTGAACTGGACACAAGGGCTGTTGAAAGCACTATATGTAATGGCCAAGTTCTAAATCCTGTATAACAATTTGCATTCTGCTTTGGACTGAGAGTTCTTCCACCAAAAAACACCAAACAGCTTCAAAAACAGTGGTACTGAGCCTTGCCAAGCAGCACTTCATATTTCATAAATGCAGCATTTTACCTCTTCCCTTCCACAGCACTTCTGCAAGAAAAGCCAACCATTGCTCTTTCCCACTCAGCTTTATGGGTCAGGGGTTTTTTTATTTTTTATACATTTCTCAACCAAGCAGGCAAAAGATCTACCTAGCTACTCCCTTCCTGGATTTTTGCATATCCCAGGAGTAGCTCAGTGATACAGCTGCTTTTCTGCACAGAGACAGCATTTGGCATCTCTGCATGGGTTTCCTCACTGATCTCTGTGTCTGCTCTTGTTTTATTTTCAGAGTTCTGAGTTTGTCCTCAGCATCGCTCTGGCAGTACTATTGGTATTTCCAATAGTGCCAGGCTGGAATCTCCCTATACCTGGAGAAACTATACCTAGATTTAAAAGATCCCTACCAATGCCAACCACCAGTACTGCTAGATGCAAATAAAAATACTTCTTGGAAGACAATAGGCATGGCTTTTGGAGTGAAAAAGGATGAAATCCCTTTTTTTTTTTTATTCTTTCAACAAGAAATCTTCATCTGGCTTTCATTTGGTTTTGCTGAACTCTGCAAGTTATTCTCCACCCACTCAGTTCTTTTTTTTTCTGGAAGTGAGGAACCAGGGGAAATAGAAAAAAAAAAAATTACTATATTTACAGATGAAAAATCTTCAAGTAAATGGAAATAAGTTTGTGCCGTAGTTTTTGATAATCTAAGTCTATGTGTTTGGATTTATCAAGATAACGTTTAAGCTACTTCAGTTCACATATGGAGGTCATCACAAGAAACCTTTTCTTTACAGACTAAAATTTGTGTTTTCACCCAGATCAGGAACTAAAATAATTCAAAGTCCAAAGTCAACTTCCCTGAATCAAAAGCAAAAAGGGTATGTTTTCACTTATTTGAGAGTATTTTTGTTGATATATAGTATATTGTTTAAATTAAAAGCAGCTTCACTTACCATTTTTCATTCACTTTACAACCCCTACCATTTTTGTTACATCTGATAGTGCACACAGTCTAATTAAACAGGGAGTTGATCAACATCCACAATTTTGATCACTATTTCCAAATATTTCCTATTGTGTACAGTTAAGGTGAATAGTTAAGGTGAATCTAAATGACCTTTTAAATTAATTTCAAGCCTTCATCCATGTGGCACATATTTTTGGCAGAGAAAAAGGTTGGAATACAACTGCAATATTGTAATATACAAGTTGGACTTGTGACAGTCTACCACATTGTAAAAAGTCAAGTTAAAGTCAGGGATCATCATGGCAGCAAAGCCAAGACAACCATTAGCTGCATCTCTTTAGAAGATGAAACATCTCCAGCAAAGGTCTGTCCTGCGTGTTCATGGACCATCAACTTAAATTGGAACTTTGCAAATAAACACACAAGGTGCAGGATTTCAGGTATTAGATGGCTGGGGAGCAGGTTTCCAAGAAAGTACAATTTAGGGAGATTTTAAGTGAGCATTAAATAGCCTACACATCCTTTTCGAGGATAATCTGTGGCAAAGAGTACCACAGTAAATTAATTCTTGCTTTATATTTGGAAGAGTTTGACAGTTACTTAATCTTTTTTCACTTTAAGAACTTTATGAAGCCAGTTAAGTAACTTCCATATATAATTCTTGATACAAGAACTCTTTTAAGGTCTGAAGTGTTCTTAAGTACAAAATTTAAGTAACTCATTGGTTCAGGTGACTCATGACAGGTCTTACTGCTCTTATTTCTGCTGGCTAACTTAGTTCCTAAACACTGTGTTCCAAATATGACTTGACTAAAAGCAAGCATTCTGTAATATTAATTTATAATAAATTACTTCTGCAGCCAGTCCTGCTGTAAAACTCATTCACCAAGATAGCCACAGAAAATGAGTCATGAAAGAGACAAAAAATAAATTGAACTGGGGAGAATATTAACACACAACTGTTTATTAATTTAATAATTATATTCAAGACATAAAGATGGAAATGAATAGCTGAAAATATCAAAGCTGGTTACATAAAGTGAGCAAAATATTTGATTTGAACACGTGAGGTGGAAAAATTTCAAAACATTTATCCTAAGTCAACAATAAATCCCCGGCAATTATAACCGTGGATTAACATGATATGGAAAACTGATCCTAATAATAATGAAATTCAAATAAAGGAGAAATCATAGCATTTTCCAAAGACTGCAAATATCCAAGCTACTCTCCAATTAGAAACACATCTCTCTTACTGAACCATCTCTTATATTCATGAACTTTGCACGATTTATCTGCATGATTTATTTTAACTTACATGCTCCAAGTAACTTTCCGACACTCTGAAGTTCACAATAAATGCCATACTCCTTATGCTGTGTTTTTCTCCATATGACAGCTATTCTATTCATCATGAATTCTAAGATTTTCACAACAACTCAACAGAATTTCACCTCAGTGAATATCAGAAAGTCTTCTGTCCTTTCCAGCAAAGACTTCTGCTCACTGTATTTACTTACAATCCACTAGGGAACTGACTACTAAAGTTATACACATCCTTATGTACACCAACCTCACCCCCTCCAATTATCCCAGTGCTAAACTTGACACAAAACATGTTCTCACAGGGAGTTAAACCTGAGAAAAGGGTAAAAGATGACTCACAGAACTTCTAACTCATTAGAAAGATGCTCTCAAAATCACAATCCCCTCTGGTAGCTTACTGACCTTTTAAATGTTTGCTAATTTGCATCTGGGCTAAGAGGCATTTATTTCATCTACACACAGAATAGCAGCAGAATAGCACAGTGACAAATCAAGGAAAAAGGACTTTGTGCCTTTCTCAGTTGTTTTGGTTTTGTCAGCTTTTTTTTTATTAACTGTAACATTTTTTGCAAACCTTCATCTGGCCTTCTAGTTGTGGCTCCTCAATCTATGAGATTATCAACCAATATAATCAGCACTACACTCTATAGCTCACTTTCCCTGAAATTTACAGCTGTGCCCCCAGGGCAGCTGATCTGTGCTGTTACTGGCTGAACCTGCACCAGCAAACCATTGCAGAAAAAGAAATCACAAGCACAGAACTGCCCTGAATCAAATGCAAGCTGCTGCCCATTAATATCAACACCCATTTCACTGAGCCCTCACTATCTTCCAAATACATGACTTAGTGTGAAAACAGAACTGAAAACAGCTAGAACTGGTTTGGTTATTTGAGGGGTTCTGTTTTGTGTATTACAATTCCCTGAGGTCTCAGCAAAACAGAGATCAAGCAATGTATCCAAGATCAAAATAAAGAGAAGAGGGTGCCATTAAGGCATAACTAGGAAAAGTGACTGAAAACAGAGGCAGAATTGGGAAAGGTTTTAGAGAGGCTAAGAAGGCTGTAAAGCTTCTAAGGAAAAGGAGAAAAATGAGTTCCACAGGTAAATACTGTGATGCAAAGAAATTGGAAACGGTTGAGTGGAAGCAGGTCAGGCAACACATAAAACAAAGGAATGAGTGATTTCAATTTATATATCTTTTTTTGAAATGAAAATAAAGACTCAAATACCAGAAAATATGAAAAATATTTTCTACTTCTAGGGATGGGGGAAGGCAGAACACCAAAAGATCATAACCCCTACAAGGTAACTGAAAAGCAGTTTTGCTCACTGACAGTTCATCTTAAAAAGAATAGAAAAAAAATCAAGTATTCAAGAGCATCTCATTAATAACTTGCACCTTTCAGACCAGACTTGGAATTATGCAGGCAATATAATTATATAATAACGTTTGCACTGGAAGAGTGAAGCACAAACATTTATTCCCTGGGCTGCCACACACTATCTGTAACACTCTACACGTGGAAGTACTTTCAATGAGCTTCACAGAACAGTTGTTAAGGGATGAGGACTATTCAGACAATTTTGTAATATGGGGGTGATCAGGTTCTCTCATTTCATAAATATTACTTGAGCAAAGATTCTATTAAATTAGAACTCTTCAGATAGTACGAAGTTCCCAAAAAAGAGAACTTTACTTTCAGAAAGTGATTTTGACCAAGGTTGCTTAAAACTCTCTGTTAAACTTACTGCTTGATAGCAGCTGAGCCAAGAGGAGTCAGTCTCCAAAAATAAGAGGAAAAAACATTCTACCCATGACATTTTTTTCAAGTTAGAGAATACAGTAAAAAAACAGCAATTGGATCATCAAGTCTACTTCCTCTGAGTTAAAGACAAAGTCCTCAGAGAAAGTTTCAGACATTACATGTTATTCACCCTAGTGCTGACCCAGAAAGCCATGAAGATATTGGAGAGAGCTACTACAGCAATCTCCAAAATTTAGTAGAACCTAAAACAAAAGAGCTTTTGTTAAGATATAATGAAGACACTGGGGACAAGCATTACTTCAGGAGACAGAAAAATCTGCTAAAAAGTTTAAACCAAGTTGTGGGTAGGAAAACAAATGGACGAAGAAACAAAACCCCTCAAACCACAAACATTTAAAAAAAAGTTACAGATTTTCTAAGAAAACTAGTAACAAAACAGCAAAAGACTGGTCAGCTGTATTAGAGAACAAAAAAACTAGAAATAATAAAGAAAAGAATAATCAGAGTTTGCTAATGCAGTGAGAACAAACTTTAAAGACAATCCTGCTATGTCTCCAAAACTTTACAAAAATTTAATTTATAAATATCATTACAAAAAAAAAGTTGATTATGGTTACGGAATTAAAAGTAGAATAGATGACAGAAAGAGGGTATAGAAATTAAAAACTTGAGGTAGTAAGGCATTGTGATTAAATAAAGTTCTTGAAAAAATTCAGAATACAGTAGTACTGCCAAAAGAACAAAGGTGTGTAAAGAAACTGTTTTTTGGACAACACTGGAGACTGGGATGCATAGGGCTAAAGAATAAGCAAATTAACAACCAAAAAGATAAGGTTCTGGTTCAAACCTAAAATTAGTGGGAATCAGGGAAAGAATTTATTTTAAGAAAGTGCTTAAGAAATTCAGAAAAGGCAGACATTACACGGTTTACGAATGCAGTGAACTAGATTCATCCAGTCCCAAACCCTTTATTTCTAAAAGATCTCCCTATTGCTACAAAAATATTCTGGAAAAAAAGAAAAGAACCAGTAAGAAAACAAAGCCCCTGAGAAAGCAGTCACAACAGTGAATTTGTGCCAGAAAATGAAGGAACAGCTTGTACCAGAAACTTCCTAAACACAGTGCTGTAGTGGAAGGGCCGACAACCACTGCCCTAAGTGTTTTATATCAAACAGTAGCCTAATCTACCCTCATCCTAAAAAACAAAAAAAAAAAACCCAAACCAAAACAATAAAGGAAGACCACCAATCCCTTGCCAGACTTGTGTCTAACTTCTGCAGTTCATATTGTCACTGACAACTCCATGGGTTGTTTCAGTTCCTGCTTTTCACTGCATGCTTGACACAAAACCAAAGAACAGAGGAGCAACTCGAGCACATCAGCAACACATCTTTGTTGCAATGACTTAGAATGGTCCAGGCTGGTGCCTTATTAAATGTTCCTGGTCAGCTCCACAATCCTTCTAGAAAAATTAGAGACCTGCCTTTTGGAAGAATGCATCCTCTTGTCTGAAAAGCCTAGCACAGAGCTGATGCTGCTAATGACCTTAAACAACAATATCTGTGATCTCAAACAACAAAAAATCATGGCAAACATCAGCATTCAACCTATATCACTTTTTATCACATTACCTTTTCCCTCCACAGAGGCAACAGCAACCGTCTGTCTCCTTCCTGGTCTTCCAGCTCCCTTTTTCCTTAATTCCCTGAAGTAAACTACAACCCTAACCTGGCCTCCATATCTACCTCACACTGTCAAAGCATAGCAGAACAGTGATGGAACATATATCACTGCCCTCCAGAAAAAAAAAAAGGCAGCAGAAGAGCTTTTTGTGCAGTGAAGAGAGTTCAGGGCTCCCTGGTATGAAGGAAGACATGCTTTGTGCAATTAGAGCTATAATGAGAGAGCAGAGTCCACAGGAAAGAGGGAACAAGGAAAAGCTGCTTCCTGTTCCTCTAGCTGACCAGCCTTCAGCTGGAAACCTCCTTTCTCCAGAAACAAAACATTTGGCCAAGAACCTTCAAAACCTGCTCCTACCATAAGGACTGGACTGAAAGAAGACAAATATTTTCTTGAAACCATCATCACCAACATTTAGCTAGACACTGAACCATCAGAGTTCTGTGAATGTAAGCAAGTCTCCTCTATTTGATTTCTTTGCTTGCAAAATCTATCCGAAGTTGGTCTTCCACAGGGCTGCAATGAAGCACTTACCTGTGGGAAGCCCTTTTCCCCTCAGCCTCTCCCGAATAGCCTGGCTCCTGTCTGGCTGCAATTTTCTATCTCCGTTATGAGACAGCTGATCCATCTGCAAAAAGAGGCAGTAACATGAAGTCAAAATGTTGGAAGAGCTCATATTAGTATGAAACAAGTATTGCTTTTATGTAAATGCACAATAATAGTCAGTGTCAAACTGTTAAGTGCAGAATGGGAGTTCACACTTTTTAATACAAAACTGATTCATTAGTGAGACTATCTCCTAGAATTATCTGTATTTGAATAGTGTGTCCATTATTTAACTATGCATTTAGTCTACCTTTTTTCCACTAAGAATAAATTAAGTTCACAATGATGTAACTTAAACACATTGCACCCCTACAGCAAACTGAAGGGACAGCAACACTCAAAAAACCACCTTCCATGATTACAACGTGACTAGAGCTTGCCTAGTTCTACCAAAGAGATTTCTGTGGAACAGGAAGAACTGTCTCGTACCCTCACCCGACTTATTGCACATATCAAATCACATGCACCCATTTATGAGGAGCCTCTCCAGCCCCTCAGGCACATTCCTTTCATGTGTCAGGCTTAACTACTCCCACTAACTTTTCACTTAACCATTTTCTTGTTTGTTTTTTTTTTTTGTTTTATCGCTACTTCCCTAGGAAAAACTTTCACATGTACAATCACTCAAAGAGTTTATTTGCTACAACAAAACATTCTTAGTGAGATCTTTCCATATGGCGGGAACGTAACCTGGACAGCAGGAGGAAAGGAGAAATCAAGCAGACTCCACAGTTAAAATACAACTCAGTTAACATTAAACAGACTGAATCAGCTCAGGGCTATATTTTGCCCTTTACGAAGCATATTAACATGGCAAATGAAAACATTCAAATGGGACTTCTCAGCTGTGCTTCAGACACCACCAAATTAGAGAGTTACAGTTACAGAGATAAGACCTCTTGAGCCTTTGATATGGCCCATCAAGATTAGAGGCATGCCAATCTTGGAATACTAAATTGTACTCTGCCTCTGAAAAAACAAAATTTATATATTTTTCTTGTCAACTTAAAAAATTCCAGCACAGATATTATATAAAAATTTCAGAAATACAAAGCAGTGCACATTAAAACCAGCAGGGCTGGCTGGCTAAGGTGCACGAAAACCTAGCAGCACAGCTATGCTGTCATTGCTTTGTTAACTCTTGGTTCTGTTCAGTTGGGGGTTTTTCTCATCTTCTTGCAAAGCCAATGCAGTGACAGGTTCAGATTAGAAAGGTTACTGGCAGAGGAAATGAGCAAAACTTCAGCACTGGACAACTGCTAGCCCCACTCCATCATTAACAACATGGATAGGAGATGAGAACACACTTGCTGGATTCAACTCTCCACTGGATTCCGGAATAAGCATTTGGGAGCACTGATATTGTCTTGGCAGGCTGGTATAAATCAGTCTGCCACAGTAAACCCCAGCTCCACAAAAGCCAGCAAACAAGAACAAGAGGAGGGGGAGCAGAAAACTTGCTAAGCTGAAATGACCATCAACAACTTGCAGAATAATGACTCACTTTCCAGAGTGGCCGTTTCTATAGCTTGTGGCCTGATTTAAGATTTGGATCTTTATTTTAATGGTGCCACTGATGAAGGCCCTGTAGCCTTTTATTTCACTAAACCACAGGCTAGTTCCACTTGGCAACTATACCAGACTTCAGACACTACAGTGAGGAGCCCTGGATTGACAGACATACCTCACAGACTAGACAATGCTTTGTGAAGCTCAGGCTCAGCACTATTTCTGGAGGCATGGCATAATCAGCTGCTGTCAAATATTAGAAAAATGCAGGGACCTCCTTGCTGAAAGCATATCCAAACCAGATATATGAAGAAACTATCTAATAATTAGATCATACCTTTTTTATTAAAAAAAAAAAGAAAAAAAAAAGGAAAAAAAGAAGGAAAAAAAAAAAAAGCATTGCAAATTAAACATTTTCTATGCAATTTCAGTGCTGTCTCTCTAGACATCAATTTTCACGTGGACCTGCTGGAGGGAGTCCAGAGAAAGGGCACCAAGTGGATCAGAGGGGTGGAACACCTCTCCTAGGAGGAAAGGCTGAGAGAATTGGGGTTGTTCAGGCTGGAGAACAAAAGGCTTGGGGTGTCCTAATTGTTACCTTCCACTACCTGAAAGGAGCCCACAAGAAAGACAGAAAGGAACTATTTACAATACAAGAGTATGTAGTGACAGGACAAAGGAAAATGGTTTCAAACTGAGAGTAGATTTAGATTAGTTATTAGGAAGAAATCTTTACTGTGAGGGTGGTGAAGCACTGGCACAGGTTGCCCAGAGAAGTTTTGGATGCCCTATGCCTGGAAGTGTTCAAGGCCAGGCTAGATGAAGTTCTGAACAATATGGTTTTGCAAAAGGTATCCCTTACCATGGCAGCAAGGTTGGATCTAGCTTTAAGGTCCCTTTTAACCCAAACCATTCTACAACTCTATGACAATTTATAGCCTTCCTTTATTTACTTAAAATTAATTAACTACTCTGAAGTTATGCTGTAATGGTGAAAAGAGAAGTTGCCCGTCAGGAATAGTAACTTTGCAAGATGAGTTCATGTAATTTCTTTCACTCCTAAAAAGAGTTTGGTCATTATTAGACAATAAAATCCTCCACAATTCTCATATTCAAGAGCTGAGCAGAAGTACAAGAGAATTGGCACACTGCCCTAACCAGTCCTTCTTTCTGTTAATAAGCAACTCTCCAAAAGTCAAGCATAACTTCAAGTTAAAGTAAACTCACAGCAATCATTTCTGCATTTCAAGTAGCAACAAGTCTAAGCCTTGCTCTACAGTTCATCACCTTGTTCTCCTGTTTCTCCCTACCTTTTTTTTCAATGAAGACAGTTCATGAAATGATCTCAGAAACTCATGCATGTTTCAGAAGGAACTGTCAAGGGCACAAACTGCTACAAGAGGAGAGAAGCTGCTCCCTCCTTTCAACACTTGCCCTTGTCAAAATTGCAACATACCAAAACAAGAGGAAGAATGACTGCAGAGTGACTCTGAATTAGCACTTTTCCTCTCTTCCTGCTCACCTTCCTCAAACGCTGACACAGACTTACCCCAGACAGGCTTCCCAGAACCAGTCTGACCAACTGCTTCACGTATGAGAAAGAAGGGGCACAGTTGCTGTTCCTTATGTGGGCACTGCAGGCATCCAGAACAGTCCGTACAGACACACGGGCATAAATGACATCTTCACACATGCCCAGGAGTATGCTGTTGAGGTGGTCTCCAAGCTTGATAGGCTAGTGACAAACAAGAACAGGGGGGACAGGAGAATCAGTTTTAACAGTGACTTGGGGAACACTCAGAAACAAAAGACGTTCAACAATGTACAGTAATTATTCATGACACTTATTGCCTACATTATCTGAGTGCCAGTTTGAAAGTCACCATCTCGAGGTGAAAAAATAGTGGATGTACAACAGGAGAGAGGCATTCAGCCTCTGTATTCAACTCCTACTCTACAGTGACCTGGCCTAAGCAAGCTGCCTGATCTGTAAGGTAAGGACACCAGCGACTTCCTCAAACATTTATTGAGTAAATGAAAATAAAGTAAGAGGAAAAAGGTTCAGAGGAAGTTTTAATCCTTAATTTTGAGCATTCTCCCCCTCAGAAGTATAAAACTCCAACCTCATCACACTACTTTTGTACAACCCTCTGTGCTCATTTTCTGCAGTTCCTTCCCTCACTGATATTTTACAGCAGATGTGTTAGCATTCCCAAATACCAGTGATATCACCAACCAGCATCAACAAAAAAGTAAGGAATAAAACAAGCCACTGGTTAACAAAGCAGAGCTTCATAACTGCAGGACAACACCCATACAATCTAAAAAACCCTAAATCTAGATGTCTTTCTGCTCTCCCCTTTAGTGAATGCAGCACACTGTACATGGAATATCCCTCCCCAGGGTATGCAGCAGTCAGTGATAACACTTGTTCTCAGGTGCTGCAGGCACTTGGGACCTGAGCTTTCTGATCTTCAACTCTCCCAAAGTGGGTGGCTACCCACAAAGTACAAACATTGTCAAGCTTTTTGCATCACAGAGTGCTTCAAACAATTGCAATCTTTCAATCTTCCCTGTGTGAGCACTCCTAAGGTGAACCATAAAGAAGGCACTCTGGACCACCCTGATTTAATTAATACAGGCTTTTCCCATCTATCTGTTTATCACTTCTAACTAATCATAAAAATCATGTACGTGAATAAGATAGGAATCTCATGTTCAGCCACACTCTCAGCAGAGAAGCAGCTAATTAGCAAACAGAGGCAGACAAATACAGAAAATGTATTACAAAAAAGGGAAAATGTGCACTTGCAAATTAACACACAAAAGTAATGCTGTACACAAGACTGTCCTTTTGCCAACACTCATTCCCCAGGACAGAGGATCCACATGACAATGTCCCAAAGGCAAATTCCTTCCAGGCATACCTCACCACATTGTCTTTGGGGAAATACTTCATTCTTAGCAGGGAGAACATGCCTTCTCACTACATTACTGAGAAACTGCTGCTACACTCTTAACACCAAAGGAAGAAACAAAGAAAACAGGGACTAAAATTCATGCCTACATTCCTCTCAACATCTACCTACTTTAAGTCACTCTGCTAATACTGTTGAATACTGCTCCTTTCATCTCTTACAAGCCGGAGAGCAAAGAAAGAGAAAAGCCCTAGTATCTAAGAAAACTCTAGGGATTTTGGGTCAGGCACAGTAGGCATTATGAACAGGTACCCCTAAATAGTCAGAGTTTCAAAGTTTTTTACCTCACTTCGCTGCATTTAGGCAGCTACTTCCAAATAAGTACAACTGAGATCCCAGCTACCACTCTGTTAAAGAAAATATTAGGAAGTGAATGCCTAAAATGCTGAAATCTTCAAAATTTTCTTCCTTAGTCTTATATCTAACATCAACTAGTAGGAACAAACTTAAATCTGAACCACAAATTACTTCTCCCACAGCTGCAAGTTTATTATTAATTGCTTCTTCAGAAGCATTTAATCTTATTTTCACTCTTCTAGATATTTACTTCTAAAAGTTTAATTGGGGACGGGAAGGAGCACTGTGGAAGATAATGAATCACATTTATCTTCAGTCAGTTTTGGCAGGACAGTCTAAGAGTTCTGCTGGGTGTGTAAAATAACCACATTGAGCAATAATACTCAGCTCTAAGCAGTCTGCAACTGTGTCTGCATTGACTGACAAGTCAATAGCAAGAGTCTACTCCCTGTTCCAAACAATTCATACCCTTTCTTGGCCATTGTGAAAGGTAAGTATCTATTTGTGCCAAATCCAGACTCACAGAAGCTACGGCAGCATGGAGAACAAGTTGCTTTATTATGTGTAAAACAACCATGTTACTTCAATATTTATTTTTATATAAGATTAAACCAAAACAAATTATTTTCTCCTCTGTCAGCAGCTTAAACCTCTGTCTTTCAGCCAGTGGCACTACAGGATAGACTAGCCCAGATGTATCCTCATGGAAACTAACAGAAATGTGCTATCAGCACCTTCCCCCTGCAAGACAACAACACACTTCACAAGAAAAGGTTCCAAGTATGGGAAAGAAAATTTCTGTACTGTGCAGTGACTGGAACAGGCTGCCCAGAGAAGTGGAGTCTCCCTCACTGAACCATCTGGATGCAATCCTGTGCCACGTGCTCTGGGGTGAGCCTGCCTGGGCAGGGAGGTTGGACCCACTGTGGTCCTTTCCAACCTGACCCATCCTGTAAAGTTCTGGGAAAGGCATCTTAGTGTGACACCCTACCATGCAAACTCAAATGCAGAGCCAGTCAAATGAGATCAAGTCTAAAGTTGCAATATTAAATGAAACCAAATCTAAACTTACCTGACTTTGGGGAACTTCGTGGTCAGCTCCCCAAAAGAGGGCCATACCAAGAGAATAAATATGGACCTGCCATAAGACACAAGATAGCTGTCAACTCATTGAACAAGACTGGAAATGCAAAGCAGACTTTTAAAGGAGAGCAACTAACTTAACATCATTTTGCTTAGCAATACATTTCTGGCGTTTAAGCTTAGCTGTCTTTCAAATCCCACCTCTCTAGGAGAGGTTCAGAGAAGCAAATCCTAGTGCTACAAAACGTGTGGCATATAGACAGTGCCCGCATCTTCTCTGTTCAATTTTAAGCTTTCATCTCACACTGAAGCCAGAAACTCATGCAATCCACACCATCAGCCTAGTGTGGGGTAAAGGTTGTGTCCAAGGATCCTTAAAACTTGTGTCTGACAATAAGGCAGACCTTAGCACAACTCAAGCAGGGGGCTATTCTAACGAATACAAATATGAGGATCAAAGGAAAAAGAAGGAATGAACAAAAGAATATAAACATTTAAACCAGTACCTTAATCTATAACTGATATTTTAAAGGTACAAATACATTAACCATTACACACATAATTAATGATTAATATATCTTCAACATAACACGCCCATCAGTACAGGGAATAAAACCTTTAAATAACATAGAATTAAGAGCATGAGCACATGTTGGCAGTGTAGGTGTTTGTCAAAACAAACAGGTAAGTGTAAAAAGAAAGCACAGTTTTTCTGGACTGTGTAAGTAATAAACACTAGTGATGGCTCTTTATACCATGTTATTAATAATATCTATGGTACTTAAAGCAACAAATGTATTGAATAATTCTGAAGGTAACGAACAACAATTACAAGAACAGTGATAAACTTAAAGCTCACATACGTCAGCCTCTTCAACTAAAAGCAAAGCATCTTACTTAAATTCTATATATATAAATTGACAAAAATCTAAACAGACTAGCACAGTAGTCAGAAAAATGCATCAAGGGTTCTAAGTTAATACCACTGCCCCATCCAGTCAGAAACATTCTTTTTCAAATACTGAGAAACACTCTATCTGGTTTACTATCCATTACCTTTTCAACTGAAAAGCTACAAAGTCTTCCCTACATATCAAGATATCCCACAGCTACCCAGAAAAAGGTGAATATGTTTTCACAGCAATAATGAAAGCAAAAAAAAAAAAAAAAAACTTCAGAAAAAGACAACAAAACACAAAAGACACAGAAAACAATCAAGAAAAAAGTCCCAATCAAACAAAAACTTCCCAACTCTTTCAGTCCCCCCAATAAAGCAAGAACAGCAATTAAAAAGACTATTAGAAAATTAGTTAATTCTAATTAGAGACACTGTCATAGTCCTAAATCTGTCAGCATTCAAGAAAAATTTGGACAATGGTCAGATACATTTCTGGGTTGCCCTCTTTGGAATCTGGAGTTGGACTTGATGATTCTTAAGGATCCCTTTCAGTTCAGGGTATTCCATCACTCTATGATTCAGAGCTTCAACATACCCAAAGATACTTCCAAAAATGAAGCAATCAGATTTTTAACTAAAACTTGCTACTCTACTAATCTATCTGAAAACAGCTTTCAGAATAAAATCATCTATTCAAGAATTCTAATTAATGTTTGTACTGTGATACTTAAAATATGTTCCATAATATATAAATCAACATGAAATTAATTTCCCAAATCAATTTCCATTCAATTTTTGAATGATCTGGTTGCTCTATTTCCAATAATCTTGCAATTAGTTACCTCAGACATATTTTGGATTCAAACTGACTGTGTGTCTTGGAATCAAAGGGGTATTCATTTATTGACTGTAATTTTTTTTTTAGTATTTCTCCTTGAATACAGTTAATTTGTATTAGCAAGTACAATCATAACTGAAAATACAAAGGCAACTCTGCCACTGTCTGATACAAGGCCTTAAAAACCAAAGTGTTTTTCTGCCTTCAGCAGCTTTTAGTAGAAATCTCAAAAAGGGAAACACCAATGATCTCCAGTAAATGAATTCAGTGAACTACAGCCAGTTGTGACAGAAGAAAAAAAAAAAGTTTAAATGTGTCAAAAGTTCCCACAGTCAGCAAAGCAAGATCTGATTCTGTGATAAGCTATTTATCAGCCTTACTGACTTCAGCTAATAAAGTCACAAAAGGACACCAGTTTTTGTACAAAGCTGTGTTTCAGGGAGCTTCCTTCTTCCACATAAGCAACCAAGTGGATCACCTTCCATCCAGCAAGCAAGGTTATGCTGACAGCAGGAAAGAAATTCACAGAGCCCTAATCAGTGAGGATTAATCAGTGCTGCACATGCACAGAGTGCCAGCATTTGGTCATCGCCCATTGACAGCCTCTGTGTTGGCATTTACAAGCCACAGAGGTCCCTCTGAGCATTTCCTTCCTAAAGATTAAGCAACATCACAGCCTGGCTTTACATAGTCCTCCATTTATTTCAAAAAGAAAAAAAAAAAAAAAAAAAAAAGAAAAAGGGAGTATATTGAATACTGGCACAGAACAAAGAATGCAATCAGCTCTGACAAAGGTCACAAACTTGTCACTTCAGAACTATTTTTTTCTGCCATTTTTAAAGGCCGGTTTTTTACATTAACTTCAGAGTTGGCACTAGAGGTAACGTTACTGTCCTCAAAAGTGTTGTGCCTCTTGAAAGAAAATAAGCAATTCCAAGGGTATGACTACAGGATGGGGCAGCTGCATCTTACATAACTGAACCTGAGTCTTCATTGATGACAGTGTTTACTTTTACTTCTCTATTAAAACTTTCAGCCTAGGTTTCTAATTGTTTATAGTTTTGCCATAGACGAAACTGTAAACATATTTTATTATACCATTAATTTTGACAACATGCAGGACAAGAAGGATGTCTAAAGGGCTTGGGAGTAACGGTGGATTTTCAGTGATACAGCCCTGAAGAAAACTATATACAAAAAGCTGCTAAAACAAGATTATTCAACACAGATAAATATTCAACACAAATGTTTTAATAGTCCTTATGCACACAACAGCAATTGATGCCAGCACCACGTTCCTCTGGAGTAAGAGCTGTTCTTCCTGGAGGAACACTGCCAAATGTCATAATTGTTCCCAGATTACAACACTGGCTGTGGCTAACTTCCCTCTAAGAATTATTGATCCAGGGAAGCCAAGGAAATAGAAACAGTTCTTCCTTTTCACTCCCACCACTAAATATCTTTGACTAAGCCAAGGGAATGGCTTTCTGGGGAAAGTGTTACCATTTGCTACAAATTCTTGTCAAGAATACAGCTAAGAAGATAATCATTTTGACTGTTCCTGTCAGTGACCTGGAGGAGATCACACACACATACCTTACCTGTCTGAACATTTACCCTTGTGAAAGAGTTAAAAAGGAGACATGGAAATTCTGTGCAGCCATTGCCCAAGCATCTACATGGCCAGGGCTTGTAGAGACTCTTCCTCACAACTGCATACAACTATAATCACTATTCCACTTTAACCAGCAAAAACAAAGTAGGAGGATCCCTCCCCCCCTCACAAAAAAAAAAAAAATTATATGAATCACAAACCATGGGAAGACAAAAAGGACAGTTTAAAGCTATTTTGTGAAGGGATCAACAGCAAAACACCAGAGCTGTCTGCCAAGGAAGAGGCACTGTACCTTTTCAACATCTGACAGGGATGACAGCGAGTGGTTCTGCAGAACCTCTGGTGCTGTGAATGCTCGCAGATCTTGTTGGGACACATTTTCATCAGTAAATGACACACTGCCAGATGGAAGCAACAGGAGAGACCATGGAGAAATGATGAATCCCAGAGCAGTAGGATCAGCTGCAATTGAAAAGAGGAAAAAAAAAAAAACCAACATAAAAAACCACCCTGAAAATGAAGCAATGTTCTTTGATACCCTTGCTGGATTTTAGTTTATGATCAGCCTACATATTATTAGTGGAATAGATTCATGCTTCCTTTTCCACCTGTGGTGTTTCATAACCACAACAACAACCTCAATTTTAATCACACTGGTGAGTAACACCTATCTTTTATGATATTGGTTGCTATTATTCATACCAGCAAGCTCAGGAAGAGCCTGATAAAATACTCACAATCACCTGTCCTGAAGTTATTTCATTTATGCTACAATTGACATATAAAATGTTCCCCTTCTGCAGTGCACACCTCATTAAGGCAAATTCCTACAACAGGAATGGAATTTGCTCCTATCCTAACACAGCACTGCTGTAGCAGCAATGTTTGGAAGAGAGTAGGTAAAGCTAGTGGGCAAAGAAAATACTCAGAGTGGCTAATAGAAGGGGACAAAACTGAAGAGTTTTGGGGCACAGAAGCCCTTTTTTGTCTAAAGTGAAAAAATATTACAAGTACCTGAAAATTTCAAAACAAGCACTGCAATTGCAGAACCAGAAGTAACCAACATATAGAATTTGCCCATTAGGTTTTTGATGTCTGATAACACTGCTGTCAAACTAACTTAAAAGAGAAAAAAAAAAAAAAAAGGACTGTTCCCTTAAGTCAAAACATTTTTTTCTATACCTCAAACATGAATCAACTCAGTTTCACTGAAGGAGGCATTTACTAAGTAAAAATAAATAATAATAAAGTTAATAATTAAAAATAAATATTAAAGTTAGCTTTTTTTTCTTCATAGGCAAAAAGGCAATAGCTCTGTCTTCTACACAATATATAAATATATCAAAGATCTGAGGAATGATACATATTTGAACGATATGTCCTTGTCCCTTGACATAGTAAGGAAAAACAGCAGAATAATAATTTCCTCCATTAGCAGCACCATTAACATTTTCCACTCTCTAGATTAGGATATTCCTACAGTGCTGGTTCCTAGACTGCAGAACTATCTTGTAATCTAGAATATTTCTAATCTCCTAGGATATGTATTAAATTACTGCTTGCAAGTATCAGGTGTAAAAGCATCTCCCAAGTGAGTCCTTTAATTTTCTAACCCCACTTCCTCTGAAACAGAGAGAACACGTGCTGTTCAGTGTTGTGGCAGCAAGTTCAGATGTTAAAAAAAAAAAAAAAAGAAACAAAGATGGACCATTCCTATTATATGAAACAAGAAAATACTACATTATATAGCAAAGCTTCCAAAAACATTTTTAGGAAGACTACCTTAGTTGACCTTTGACTTTCAAAAATTATCCTGTAGGTAGCTACTACATTTGCACCACTTCTAGGTGTATTTACCACAGATATAAAAATACTAAACAAGCAACATCTTATAATACTTTAAGATTTCACCTTAAGAGTCCCAACTCAGGAATCTTAAGGAATGTTGAGGTTTTAATCTTAATTTAACATTTTGTATAACAAATACTTGAAATACATAAAAAACTCTTCATATTCTGAAACACACTAAGACAAAAAAATTGATTTAGTTTTAAGAACAATTAACCCCTCCCATTAGTCTGAAGTCTTCCCAATATTAATTTGAACAAACTTTAGAGCATTTGGCCCCTACAGATGTAGAGTCTGAATTTATTGATCCACCCCCACTCAAGAATCTTTGTGACCTGAAGCAATGCAAAATTAATGTGAAAAATAGTAAGTTTAGAAAAAGGACTGATTTTGCCAGGCTTTACTGTTTTACTGACATTTTCTCAGCTTTCTTTTTCAGCAGCTTATAACTAATATAGCAGATCATAGTGCCTACATCACAGCTCCAGGGAATCTAATCTATTGTTATGAAGGATAAAGATAAAACAATTAATTCTCCAGTTCCTTTCTTAAGCCACACATCATACACCAAATAACTATCTCAAAGCTCCTCAAAGGATTTCTCAGGCAGAAAGGAAAGGAAATACTTTTTAGTAATACTACTCTAACATGTTTGCACCATGCATAAAAAAGTAGCAAAGATGAAATGCATCAAATAGCCAGCAACTATAGGAAAACAAACCATTTTCCACTGATAATATTTGTGTCATCTTCTGTTTACGCTCTCAGAATAATTTACAAGAGTAGTAAGGGTAACATACTCCTGAAAATACTGAGGAAAATGACAAAAAAAAATAAATTTCAAACCCCTTTTTCTAAAGGCACTGGAATTCAGGATATGGCTCCTGGTCAATTTTCTATCCAATGGGCTTTCCACTGTGCTAGAGATGCCAGCCTTCTGAGTTAACTCCAGAACTATGCAACTTGGTAACAAAACACTTGTGAGAGCACAGCATTTCAAGCAGTGCCAAGACAGAGATAAATAGCATGGTCTTACTTAAAGTGAGAAAGTGGGAGAGTGAACTGGCTTTAAACACAATAAAAACAGAAATAATCTTCAGCTACAGAGCATCTGCCAAACAAATTGGAGAGGAAAAAAGAAATCCATTATGTGCTTTAACAGCACACAAATAGCCTAAGATAAAAAAGACCCACCACATTCTAAAAGAGACATGAAGACAAATATTTGAAATGGCTCTATTTTACAATATTGATACAGGTAATTTTGAATTCCCAAGCTACAGTCACACTTCAAGTCAGTGCCTCAGGATATCCTTCCCCCACTTCTCTCTTAGGCCAGCAGCCATTAGCACAGAATA